>JACDOX010000073.1:668662-1113849 GCA_014549065.1 Cardinalis cardinalis
GTTGTTACTAAGTGAGAGCCTGCTTTGCTTGTTCCTGGTCACATCTCACAGCAGACACCAGGGAGAAGGTATTTTCATGGGGGCATTGGCATTGTGCCAGTGTCAAACCATGACAATATTGAAATCACAGTTTTGACTTTTATTCCAGCTTATGACTTCTATGTCACAAGGGTGAACAGCAGTCATCATTAAATTTACAGTAACTTGGAATTTTTTATGCCACAAATTATCTTCTGGCATATCCTGGAAGAAATCTTGGCCTATAACAACACAATATATCAATAGAAAATAATTTCTCTTATACAAATTCATTTTGGTAGTCTATTGGCCTGTTTTGTGGCTATACCAGGCAGACAAGAAAGCAGCCTCAGGTTCTCCTGACAACGTAGGCACAATGAGATTATAATGTCATAATTATATGTATGAACTAGAAACTTAACTGTAGTGGAATAAGCATTATAAATCTGAATATGCACAACTATCTATTGAAAGTGGTTATCTTCAAAACAAAATGAAATCACAAATTTGTAAATTTTCACTTTTTTTGCATTTATTATTCAAAGAAAGGACTCTTGCTAATTACTGTGATATATGTAGGTTGGTACCAGCAGCATTTGCATTTATTGTCATGTCTACTAATTGCACAGCTGTCTCTGTCTTTTATGGTCTGAGCCATATTGCTTGTGTTATTTATATCAAATAAGCATTTTATCTTTTTTAAGGAACAAAGAAATCTTTTGTACTAWGATACCGCATCTTCAAAGCTCTCTACTTGCATATGGAAATTGTCCAGGGTAGGACTAAGGTGATTGCAGCCAATTCCAGTAGCATGCTTAGGCATCTAACCAAAGTTTAAATAAWACTGAAGCACACCAATCTGAATTTGTGACCTTACCAAACATTATGTCACAAAAGCAGATCTCTTCCCCCTGAGCTTCCAACACGGCCTTCTCTCACAGGGCGTCTCTGCTTTCTACACACTGCTACAAAAATTCAGAGCTCTGAGTGTTTACAGGTGTAAAACTCACCCACTCTGAGCAAGTCCCCACATTCCATGCAAAAGGCTTATATGGATTGCAGAAGGAGCCATAATGCTGCTGGTGTTCTCATGTGTGTTTAACAAGTGTTTTTCAAAAGATTTTACAGCTGTAAAATTGGCTTGACAGCAATCACAGCAGTAGCTGATCAAAAGTGAAACCAGGAAGATTGTGTGTACCCTTAAATCACTTAGGAAGTCCCTTATGTGAGAAACCTGAAATCAGTGTCTCTTTTGGCCTGAATGTCCCCTGRAAAATTGCTCTGATTAGCATGGCAGGAATATCTCAGCTCAGTGCTTCACTTGTGTCTAAGGAAATGGACAGCTTTATGTGAATAAAGTTACTTAAAGCAGTGTTAAAACTCTCAAAAATATAAAATAAGGCTTGGATTTCAAAAATTGAAGTCAGCAAGAAAAAGAATTTAAAATATAAGTTATAAACTGCAGTTGCCAATTTAGTTTGCAAAGAGATTTTTTTCTTATAAGTTCTTTGCATGAGGTACTTAGAGATGAGATGGAATTATTGCTTTTTTTTAGCTCTGGTATCAAACTGAATTTCTCCAAAAATACTACTAGATAAATAACAATAATGTAATCCAAGTATATAAATTGACACTTAATAACTTGTGTCGTCATCATTATAGYGCAACTTAACCTATACAAAACCTGGAAACATATGGTTATTTCTATTTTTGTAAAATAAGAGTGAATCATTAATTTAATCTGAATTACACTTTATGATAGTGAGGTTGGGGTGTGTCTGTGTGTGTGCGCGCGCGTGTGTGTGTGTGTGTGTGTGTGCACTGAGCGTCTTATGAGAAAATTTTTTTGAATCGACAATTGCTGTAAAAACTTTTATTAGTGCAGTGACAAAGAGGCCTTAGTCTGCCTTATTTGGAACTCATCAAATTTTGCCTAGTTTTATCACTTGTCCTKTGATCAAGAGTCTTCTGTTTTTTAAATGGATCTAACTTAACACCTTGATTCTACTGACATGAAAACCCAGTCTACAGTTTTATCCTTTTCCTGCAAATCTTGTGATTAATTTTCAATATCTATTTTTTTTTTTGTTTGTCCAAAATATGCAAAATATGTTATCGTAATAACATTGTAATTTCATGCAAATGACAGAAAATGGGGTACTTATAATGATTAAAGAAAAAAAAAAAAGCAAGTGGGGTACACTATGTTTTCTTTTGTTGTCTTTAGTGGTTTTGGTGTTTTTTGGTTTTCCCTTACTCAACTTTAAAAAAACTAGTAAGTCCATTTACTGTCTTTCTTCTTCCTATAGCAAGATAAATGATGTGGCATGCAACGGTAATAGCCATCACCTGCTGATAGCCGCCCCTACCTAATCCTGACTTTGATCTTTTCTCACTTATCCATCGGTGCCACGCAAATGGTACCTGGAAAACCTTGCTGTAGAAGCATCTTCCCTGATTTATTTCAGTCCATGTTCTACCTTGGCCACAAATATTTCACACACCTTTTACAACACGAGCATAACTACTATGTCTTCCCATACCTCCCTGTTTGCTTATTTATGAGCAAACTTTCTGATTCGCCAGCTGAAACATTCATCAAGTCTTTTCCACATAGGACATCAACAACAATTTTGCCATTGGCTTTTGAGATTCCTGTTCCGTACAGGTTTAGAGAATATATTGGTCCCTTTACAATTTTTATGTCAATTTTTATATGGTCCCATTCGACTCCAGCAGACACTTTTATTTCACTGCAATCTTCTGTCAGATGCTTCTGAAACCTTACCTCGTATATATCTTTGTATTGAAAAACTTTTTTCCTTGGAAACTTTTCTTGAAATTAAAACTAAATAAATGAAAACTTCTATTTATGTTTATGATTTTTCATTCCGTTCAGCATATGTAATCAGMCAGGAATTTTATTTTCAATGCAAGAAGTTAATAAAGTGATTTTAAATTTTCACTTATTGTTTTTCCTAGTAGCTGGCCATCTAAAGCACCTGACAATTTCTCTTCAAATGAATCACATAATACTTACATTTGACTCAATTAAATGTAGAAACAAAGTGAATGTCTATTCATGGTAGAGGATTGTCGTTATGTTTTTTTTTTCCATGTTATTAATTGGGCATGGAGACATTGAAAGAGAAAGGATCCAAGTGGATCCTTTGAAATCATACATCATACTGAAACAAATGTTTAATCTGTAATGGTCTTGAATTTTATACTTTCAAAAGTTTTCATTCCCAAAGGATACTGTGCTGACTGAAGGTAAAAGTGAAGATAATTCAGTGCTATGCAACTCCTGCTGCACCATATAGATGTAAGTCACAGCCTATTTTGACTGTTCCTTGTTTTGACATTAGACTAACAGTTTTCCTGACAGTAGAAGAAACAAAACCAGTATGGGACTCTAGTGGTTCACTCAGAATAAGGGCATTTCTTAGGCAGGAAAAAGTACATGAAACAATAGCATTACATCTAAATTCTAGTAACCGGCAGTCTAATTAGTGTACTGCTGCTATATCTACATGTGAAATAAGCTAGAATATTAACTGTCTCTGTATTTAAAGAAAAAAGCTGTAAATTTAATGTAATTTTGAAAATTAAAAACAATTTAAAGAACCATTTCAAAGAGGACATGCATGAGTAAAGAAATTCAGTGACTTTTTCCTACATATTTTGCTGCACTGGAACAATTAATTGCTCTATTTCCACTCCCATTACTTTAAAGGGCCATTCAAATATGATAATGATGAGACTAACTGAATACCCTGGAGCTGTAAATCATCTTAAAATTTCTGATTCAGCTGAATTATACAATAAAGTGTTACATTTCCTATTTAAATTCCCAGCTACTGTTTATGAACATTTGGTTAAATGTCTTCAGTGGCAATGAATTAAACAGTATTCCTGTCTTTGTAATTGTTGAGGGCTAACATGAATTAGGTGGCTCTCAAAATCAGATACAAAGAATTAAGAACTTTTATGCTTAGAAATATCTTTACCAGGAGCTAGAGCTAGTCTAGAAAAGCCAAAAAAAGTCAGATACAACAACAGGATGCAAGCCGTACAAGGAACTGTCACCTTGACAATGCAAATCAGCATCAGACCTGAAAGTGTAAATGTCTTCAATATATATATTCTCTTCTATTTTCATTATTTTTTCAAGCCTGTATGACAAAGTTAGTACAGCAAAATTAATTCTTTATATAATTTCTAACAGAGATATCAGGAAAACTGCTTCAAATTATCTCAGCAACCCAAATCCTTAACTTGAAAATCACGAAAACAAATTTTCTGACAACACACACAAAAAGGTATTTGAGTACTCAAAGGTTGTAGAAGAGTACTGAGTGAGTGAAGAACATTTAAACAGCCCCATTGGCTATGTCAACTGCGAACTAGAAAACACCTCTGAGAGCCTACTGAATTCTCCATAAAAATCCCACTAGGAGCTCTGCTAACTTTAAAACTAGAAACTTATCTCTAATGTGTGTTGCCCAGATTTCACAGGTATTTTCTTGTTCTTGTGTTTTCTGGTCAGAAGATTTTAAACTTTCACAGTCCTCAATGGATTGACAGGCTGCCCAAAGAAATAATGGAATTTCCTTCTCTGGAGATATTTAAAACTCACCTGTATGTGACCCTGTGCAACCTTCTGAGGATGAATCTGTATTAACAGGGGGGTTGAACTACATGATTTCCAGAAGTCTCTCCCAAACCCAGCCATTATTTTAGTCTGTGGATGACGCAGAACTGACTGAAATTAAACTAGGATAACCCAGTGAAATATTTTTGTGGTACAAACCCCACACTGAAGAAGCACCTATACTGTTTTTACTGTATCATACTTGCAGACACAACATACACTCCTTTTCCTGGACATTGTGCTTAATGTRCTGACTCAAGCCAAAATGCAATAATACAGACTTTGTGCAGGCAAAGGAATTTCTGATTTAGCATATTAAAATCACACRCTGTTAAAAGTCAAGCTCTGCTCTGGATCTCAGTGCCTGAGTGCCTTAAAGGAAGGCAGAACCCTTACACCAGTGGAGGTTGCAGCCAGAAGTATAGACTTGTACTGCAAAGAATACCAGCCAAAGAAAATCTGTGAAAAATTCTTCATTGCCATGTATTGCTCAGAGAAAAATATTTACTGAGAGTGAGAGAAATTGATCATCTCTAGTGTGTTCTTGATCTTCTCTTCCTTTAACTGGAAAGATGTTTCTTGCTACTTCTAATTCCTTAGCATAAAACCTAATACTAAGCTGATGGAATTTGTATCTTTTACCTCACCCTCACCAACAGAGCCAGAAGAAAATCATGAGGTATCTATCCCAATAGATATAGGTAAAAATATAGGGGTTCAACCAGTTTCAGGAAAAATACTTAATATTTCTAACTTGCATTCTTCTTCCACTTCTGTTGCCTCATACTCTTCCTGCAAGATTWATCCATTAAAAACATTTGTAAGTCACCAGGAAGTAGCTACTGAAACATTCTCCAGGATTACAACTCTCTCCCACCTACACAGACACAAAACATTGATGAAATATTCTGTCTGTGCCAGGGTGTCACTTCATTAAAATGTTAATGTCCGCTTTTTAATGAGAGGGTGTGAAAAAGAAAATATCTGCTAAGGTGGAGGTGGGTAGCCAGTGGCMGATTTCCCAACACAGTTAATAATGTCCAAATAAAATCTAGGAAAAGAATGCAGACAGAGAAGTTTGATTTAAACTTTTATTACCTTGCAAGAATATTAGAGGCATTAAATATTTTTAATGACCTGAGATATTAATTTTCTCTAAGGTTACAAGAAAAGTAAACTTCTGAAGATATAATATTTCGCACTTCAAGTAGCAAGTTGGCTTTTTCTCTACAAGAAAATCTGGTCCWTTTTTCCAGAAAAGATGAAAATGCACACCACTAGAGCATCACTTGTTTCAGTCAAACTTTGCTCAGATACAGTTAATTAAAAACCTAGTAGTGCATGGGAATTTTCGAAGCAATTCCCTTCTACAGTCTTCTGTCTATTACACAGTAAGTCACCTCCATCTAGGTCATCCTTCTTCAATGAGACCAACTTGAAAAGACACACAAATGGAATTCTGGAGAAAATGGAAACAATTCAGCTCTAATACCCATTGTGCCAGAAATCTGCCATTGCTACTTTCATAAACGATTGTAAGTGTGCTGCTGTTTTTTCTTGCTAGTGTCGAGTTTAATTTCAGAGATGCCTCTGGAAAAGAAAGAACCAACATTTCCCAAATCCAAACCTTAAAATACAATATGGAATTTATGGAATTTAACTTTTAATAAAGCTTAGAAAAGAATATCCTGATCAAGAGCTAAACTAAAGTGTTGATACCTTTGACTTTTTCTTTTCCCCAAAATTTTGCCAATTAGTCAGGCAACATCAAGTCTTGCAATAGAAATCAGAAGCTACATTACTCCTGATACAAACAGAAGCAAAGGGCTCAAAACTCAGTGTTGGGATTAGAACTCCATCATGCATGAAATTGGTTTTCCAGAAAACCCATAACTTGGGAWAGTTGCGTATCAACATCTTTGCCTCAATGGCAAGCTACTGAAGGGCTGATTTTGCAGCATCTACACTAAAAGAATGTTCCTGCATGTCATCTCTGTGCATGCCCACATTGGTTAAAGAACACTGTAGCTGCAAGAACAACACTTCAATACAGCTTAAATRTTAGTACTGCTTTATTAATCTAAAGCCTTTTCATAAGATGCAATTTCCATTCCAGCTTCAACTTCAGTGCAACAGGCCAATAAATTCAGGTGCACATGAGAGGCTTATTTTGACCCTCTTCCTTCTGCTATGTAAATATAGTCTAGCTCTTCAGGGTTTTGATATGGTTATAAAGTAAAAAAGTTTCCTGTTCTTATAGGATCCCAAATACATATAAGAAAGAAACATTATTTTAAATTAAAAAAATCCTCATTTATGAACACAATCCAGATCTAGTTTCTCAGCTAAATTATGCAGCTAGCAAAAGGAACTTTTTTAGACATTTTCTAAACAAGCTTCATTTCTGAGAAGTCTTCAAGCCAGTTTTTAAAATTAAATGTTATTGATCAGTGACATTCTAATGAATAAAGGTTCAAAAAGCAATTATTTTCAAGATAAYTTTACAATATACTAAAGTAGGGGAAAGTTCTACAAACATACGCATAAATAAGGGAAGCATATGAATGAAAATTACAATTCTACATTTTTACAGTAAAGTGAGATAATTCTGTTTCTTGTACAAGCATTTAAAATAAATTAGCCAGTCTTGTTCAGTCTTCCAAAAGAAGAGTGTTATTATCCCAGCAAAAAATGTGAACTGAAAGACATGAAAACAGAGCACTGATAAGCAACAAAGCCCTGGCCAGAAGCAGAGAAGTAGGGACACAATTAACTGTTGTATCCCACATCCCAGCTGAATTAGAAGAACAGCTAAGCATTTCAAAACCTAAGATGCTTGCACTGTGCTCATGAGCCCATAAACATTTTTACAAAGGTCATACCAGAAACTATAGAACATACCAGATTTGCAACCTGCATGAAAAAGGATTATTAGCCACGTGTATCCAGTCTGAGCAGAGACAAGCGCTTGAAGCAGCATGCTGGTAAGGTTTTCACTTCACAAAGTTCCACTGAAAACAGATACTACTGTTTTATAACAGCAGCACAGCATGGGTACCCTGTTTGCAAAGCAAGATAGACCAAAATAATATTCTGAAGTTTTCGCTGTACACAGGCAGATTTGAGATAAAGAAACCAAAAAGCACCTCTCTTCCTCACTAGRTTGACATATTTGGGTATTTTTTTTCTTTAAAGCAACTGAATTAAACAAAGCAGATTTTTTTTAAGAGAGTGGGAGAATGTGGAATCAAATCAGGAAATCTAGGGATTTTCAAAAACAATAAACTTTATTTCCTGTTTTTTAATACTGAAAATGTGTCCTCAGTAGAGAATTCTAAGAGCAAACACAAACCACCTTGAAAGTAGGTGTAAAAATCTGTAGGATCAACACTTTATTATTGATGATGCAAAGGATGCAAAATCATCTCAAAATTGACCTTATCATTTTTCTATCAAAAGCATAACTGTCAGACTGACATAGCATTTAAGGAATCCATGGATATGTAATTCAGGATATTTAACTGGAAATTACCAGAAGTGAGGGTAAGAAAATTTTATTTAAATAACAGGTTTGGTTTGTATATGATATTATAAATCAGTGAGGTTTCTCTGGSAAAGCAGATTGTAATTCCTTTGGACTAAATGGGTGAATGCCATAGTTCAAGTCAATGCCACAGTTCAAGTCATAGGATCAGAAGGAATAAGTGGTCTGTATATAATATTGTCAAATTATATTAAGGACAATGATCTTGTCAGGCACCACACTTAGTTTCCTAGTGTATTAGAATTGATTATATTCTCTAAACTCTTGGAGAGGTGACTTTCTCCGTATTCAAGGGTTCTAATGTGTTCTTTAATTCAAAGCCAATGATCTGCTTACATAAAAATGATGYGCTAATGTCCAGTTTCAGACCGCTGATGTACACTCTTCTAGTAGAARGAAAACACAAGAAAATCATAGCTTTCAGTGGATAAATAATTTTTAGCAGAAAATGGGATAATAGAACTAAAAAGTTACCTGGATGACTCACTGGAATTGCCTAATATTCTGGGTAAGTATTCATTTAATAAATGCACCCAACACTATGTAGAGACACCAACATCATATTCACTCCCCAAAAACATCTAAGCTTGGTATTGATRTTCTTAATTTTTTATGTCTATCTATACTCATTAYTTATCACACCAGCAATATTCTTTAKGTTCTTCCCTAGTGCTTTCCTTCTCATTGAGTTTACTGACAGCAATTATTTTAGTTGTCACTTCAGTTTTAATGTCACTAAGCCGAGTGTTAGAAAGTTTCTCAATCCCTTCTGTTCCTTCAGTCAATCATTTTGTACATATGTTTCAGAMAGTATTAATTTTTGCTGAGTGTAGGGAACTAGTTATATGCGTGTAGTGAACAAGAGCTATGCACGTATTTAAATCATGAACTTAAATTCCCTTTCTGTGAGTAGTAGTATAGAAATTAAATCATCATTGGAATTTTTATTTCTTTTTTCATGTGCAAGACAGTGCAGAGCTTCAGAAAATTCCACCTATGCTTCAGTGGGACTGAATACCATTCCCTATATTCTACACACAAACCATAACATGCTCATTGACAAGGGTAAATGAWGAAGGACAATAGCACATTACAGTTCTTAAGAGTGAATTGACACTGAATAAGGGATATTGTAGAAATCTGGATAAGTGATTTTGTAGATGAGCAATGACTGGACAAAATTCTTTATTTCTGATTTTCATCACTCCAAAGAACATTCTAAATGAACGGTTTATTTAATTCATGAATCATTGCCATGTAGGATTAATGGAGTTCCTAATTTTCACTAAGAGTCTTGTCCTTTAAGATTGTGCTTGGAAGATGAGACACCGAGCATCCTCTTTTCCTATGGGCGCTAGGAACTGCTTGCCAGTTTTAGGACGCTCTTTGTAGTCTTACACTGTGACTCATTTGCACAATATGTTCTGATCTTGACTGTATGGAACCAGTGAAATTGTGCATCTGGTGCTGTCACAGAATGTGGGTACAGGTGAAGGGAATAAAATGGCACTAACTGGGGTTTTTCTGCATCAGGGTACACTGTTGGCATTGAGTCATAGCCAGAAAGTTCATTTCATTGCAACTTCACATAGCTCTTATGCTGTTCCAACATCTGGGTCTGATGTGACCTCAAACACATTCCCTTCAAGTAAAATAATTTTCATCTGTAAACCGCTTTCTATATTACTGTAGGAAAATTTTATTAAACTAATTTTAAGAGTTCGCTTTCTATATTACTGTAGGAAAATTTTATTAAACTAATTTTAAGAGTTCACTAAGAAGCATATGCTTAGATAATATCTGCATGAATTAGATACAAATGGCATCCAGAACCCAGCCATATTTTAGACTAATCTGAGTAGATACAGCTCTGCAAAAGGTAAATTAATTTTTTGTTCAAATACTTCAGCAAATTATTTGGGTTCAAATATTTTATAACACAGCAAGTGTTGTAGGGACAATGAAGAAAAAGAAATACTTATTTCCACAGCAAGGAAATATTTTTTTCAAGCAGAAGTGTGTGTACTTAATCATCAGAAAATTTATCTCATTTCTGTTTTTCTGAAAGAGTAATTTTAAAAATACACAATTCATGGGGATTAACGCGTCACTTTCCAAATTACGTATAGCACACAAGAATTCTGAATAGTAAAATAGATTAATTCTTATAAAAATATTCTTTATGTCTAAAAATTTGTTAATATTCTTTAGGAAATTTTCAGCACAGAGAAGGTATTGTTGAATAACTACTTCAATACAGATCAAGAAAGTGAAGCTATAGTWTAAAAATTTATATCAGGTAGTAGAAGATTTATGTTTAAGTGTCGGTTGTTTGACACTTAAGTAGCTTAAGAGCAATGCTTTGAGACAATCTCTTTAAAGATCATTTTATAGTCAATATATTCTTGCAAAATCCAAACAAATAGTAGCCTCTTTCCTCAAAGCTTAGTTTTATCATTTTAAGGAGCTTGAAAATCAACAGTGGAGAACAATTTCATACCTCATTTCCCAAAATAAGATATTGATGGATCCGACTAAAAAATTGATGAATGTATGAATTCAGTTTAAAAAAGTTTCTTTTCATACTGTGAACACTGTCCTTTTAACAGGAATTATTGAAATGTTGATCCCTCCATATTCTGTTACTGTAAAAATAATCTATGTCATTATATTTGTTTTTAATTTCATGGGCAARCAGAAGAATAAAAGCAGAACTCTTCTGAACACTCAAAAATAATCCTTACAAGATCATGCACTTTGATAAAATTTGTATAATCACCTTATACTTATAGAATTTTTCAGATTCAGTAGCCAAATTTCCTCTTTCCTTAGCCTGATAAAATCTTCCTAATGGCTTTAGCTTTTGTAAAGTCAAAGGAGAACACAAAATTTGATTCTAACAWTGTAAAAGTATGTTATTAATAAATTGCAGTACTGTATGAATTGCTCCATATTTTTCTTAGGGTTCTTTATTTAAAAGCTGTCTGCTTTGAATATTTACCACATTGGAAATTCTGGTATTACTTAATAATTTTTCTCTCTGAAAAATAAGAGGTGAGCAGTTTTTCCCTTAAAAGGAGCAATAATAATTAAAACCAAAACAAAATAAAACAAATAAAAAACAACAACAACAAAACAAACAAATGAAAAAACTCACAGGAAAATAGAAAAGCGAGATGATATTTTAATATGWGACTTAACTTTTAGTTAACTAAATTAGTTCAACTAAATGTTAACTAAAAGTTACCTGTCATTTCAGGTAGTATCTCTACTTCTTGCTTAAAGATTCGTGTAACATTATTATAAGGATTATCTAAGGATAGCAAAAACATCTTCATTTTTTTAGTTATCTTCCTTACTTTTGTCGGAAATACTATCATTTAAATATGGTGAACAGAGTAGAACTACTGAATCAATACTTCAGGAAGAGAAGTCATTCAGCAGATAATCATTAATGCTATTCCCASAGAGACACAAATTCATCAAGAGAACCAGGAAAAACAAGGAAATAGACCTAAGTGAAGTAGGACTTGGATTGCAAGAAAAAAAAGGGCTGAAAAGTGTTGCTGATGRTTAAAATAATACTCGTTTTATTTTGTTTTCCTCTTCCTTTAGTGCTTGATGGAGCRTTTTGTGGGCTAATAGGTAGTATCAATAATGTACGCTGGTTCTTGAACTCTCATATTTGTTTTAAAAATAACAGAAAATATTTGCTATAGACAATATTCAGAATAAGCATAACAACTTTTTAGTACTCACTAGAARAGGCTTTCTTTTTCATATAGATGACTTGTAACCAGGATCTACCAGTATTTCAAAAACACTGTTGTTAAAGACATTATTCTCTCTATAGTGCCATTTGTAGGAGAATTGGGTCTACTATAATATCTACACTCTTAGGGTATTTAGTGCTTTCATTTGTACATGAACTTTATACAYTGTTTTAATTTTTTGTTGATATATACATGATACGCAGCTCTGAGCCATTCTTTACCATAATTCTGGTTTTCTCCTTAGCCCTGAATTTTATTTTTCTGTTCAAGGTTTAAAAAAAAAAAAAAGGACAGAGAATATGTGAAAAAAGGCATTAAAAGACAGGCAAATCTTCCTTTTTACATTAGTGKCTTGTCTACAGTGAAAAATCCTTTCATGATTAATTATGTAGGAATTTTATCTCTGACGAGTACAGGAAGCACATTTCTCTGTAGTTTTGTATGTCTACTATGTCTGGTTGTCACTGAGAATTTGCATATTGATCTTCTGCTGCATTGGCAAGCTAAAAAAAAMCATTTTACAAAACACTGAGTGTCTGGGCGTGTCTTCAGGTAACCGATTCACCCACAGTAAATTTTTCAAGATAGACAAAGGGAATCGGGAACTTGTTTCCAAAATGCTGACAGGAGTGTTATTTCCCCTTGATGCTTTAAAAACATTAGTCTAAGAACTTCCTTAATTTCTTTATTGTGTCTGGGGCTCAGTTGTTAAATTTGAGCATCGGTCTTTTTCTGTTCTGCTGATACAGATAGCAAAGCTTCACATTACAACTGCTTTGCTACTTCAGCAGCTTTTAGGGACCTGTGGCCAGCTGCAGGGYATTCTCATACCACAGCATGATTAGATTTTAAGAAAAAAGGAAAAGGCTTTCCTGTCTTAAGGMAGGACAGTATGACTATACCTCAGTTACAATGAGTTTTAGTGTGCAGACTGAAAAATGAGAATATTTTCCACAAGTAAGCTTTAAGGAATTTCATAAATTATCTATAAAATWTTCAAATATGCTGTTCCATTAGCCGAGAATTTCTTCTAATAGGGAAGCAAGTGCTGCTTCTTCATACCCTCTCCTTGCAGCAGGAAAAGATTAGCAGTTAGTATAAATCAGTAAAATGAGGACAGAAGGGTGCTACAACTGTAAACATTTCTAGGACTGACACAATGCTTGCATCCTGCTCTTAGATCCAGGAAGGTTTCCATCAGATATTGAGACTCAAACATGAACAAAGCAGCAGTTTATGGAACTGTGGGAGGGATGCGGAAGGAAAATGTAGTAAAGTGGGTCTGCAAGGTGCTTTGGGTTCCAATCCTGGCGCTCTTCATTTCCAGTCTAGTGCACTGTGCAAGGCCATTCTGTCTCCAAAATCTGTGCTAACTTCAAGTATTCCATGTAAGACTCTATGCAGTTTGAATCTGTATAAGAAAAGCTGTATTATTCAGGTTATCAACTGATGTATTAACAGAGCAAACTTGAAACAAGATAGGAGCTTATATATAAAAAAAAACACATGAAAGAAGGTAAAAATTCTTTCTGCATAGAACAAACTCTAACTTGTACTTCACTTTATAGGAAAAAAATCATGGTATTTAAGTGACAATAGCTGATAGGTACTTTTCAATAATTTTTCAGTTGCATTCTCCCACTTCCAGAAGTGTAAGAAAACCTTGTTCCAGTAGAGATAGGTGGATAACCTCCAATCCATTACTGTAGGATTTGTGGGTAATATGGGGAACATTTGAATGTATCACATACAAATTTCTTACTTGGCTAACATAGCRTACATGATGCAGATGAAATTCAACAGCCAGCAAACCTCTTGGGATTAAATCTAGCCAGGCTTTTACTTTAACTAAGCAGGGGCTGATGGGTGAGAAAGCACTCCTACTAAAGTACAAGTGGAAGGTGCATGTTATAGTGAAATATGATGATTTTGAAAGTCTGCTGGTGTAGAAAAAAAATCACTGCATAATAGTAAAATCCTCTACCTCTCCATTTCATATTTCAAACATCATCATGATTTGAGTTAAATAGAAAAAAAAATGAGACATGTTTTTTAAATGCGGGAATTATTTAAAAAAAAAAAAAACAAACTGGCTATTATCAGAATTTATTTAAACAGTTTGATTCCCTTAGTTATGGAGGGAATTTCTTTAGAGAAGCTAATGCTGTGAGCTCTCAAAAAATGAATAGCTTAGTGGTCCAACAGGTCCTACAGCCAAGTTATTCAATGTTCCAACTCTAGATTTGATTTCAAATCCCCCTGTGAATTTCCAGAAAAGACTTATAGAAATGATTTCATAATACCAAAGGGAATAATTGCTTCTTAAAGTCAAAGGGGTTTGCACTGGCTACTGGTTTAGGCTTTATKTTTGGTTTAGCTATTTATTTAATTTTTTATCCAGTTCTCTTACACGTGAAAAATTAATTAAATTTGGAATAAAAGGTTGAATATCCACACTGATATCTCAATATATGTGACATCCTTTTCTATTGTTCACTCAGACTATATACATTTTGTGCTCTGCAAATATATTTTGATTGTTACAGAATTACAATCTAAGTATTGCCAYATAGCTTTCCTCATTTGTGGTGTGTTCTTAARGCTTCCTGCCATTGGTCTGCCAATGTTTCTTCTCCATTTTATCAGTCTTAGATAAGATGCCCCTGGCTTTAAGATTTATTGAGTTTGTAACAAACTTGGCTCTAAATTACCCTAGATCATTAATCACTAACTTCCCCTTGTGATCCTATCTGAGACTGTGGACCTCCCTAGTATGTGGTCAGAGTTTATCTTCTGCACGTACCAATTTTAGGTATCTTACTTAAATACAAACTTTTTTCGTGTGATGGTGCAAAGTTCTTTGTTGTTCCTTTCTGAAAATCAGTTGAAGGTTTAACACTGAGCATGACTATCCCAGCTATTCAGATTAAGAAGACARGAATTATCCAAAATGTTGAATATAAATCTCAGTTTTGTAAGTTTTAAACTGTAGAGTTCACAAACTTTATTGACAGTGTTGAAATTTAATAAAAAATTAAGAAGTTACTCTCTGGAATTCACTTGAAATTCAAGACTTAATAAGTAGTCAGATGCACAAATTTAAGTCATCACCTGAACTTAATCATTGTACTTTCCCAATTTTGTCTCTGCTTGCATGCAATGGTATCTGAATAAAATTGCTCAACATGATGGTCTGTRATTTAGCACTTTGCCAGAGAATACACTTGCATATTATTATACATCTTCCAGTATTCTGGTTCACTGAGGTAAAATATCTCTTGTAAAAATTTTATCAGATTCATATTCCATAACTTCTCTGTGATGTCCTCTCTAGAAAAATGAAAAGGATATACAGATATATACACATTCTTACACACACAGAAGGGAGCAGATATTGTCTAACATGTTTGATACTCCTGAATCAAAGAGAGAACAAAGAAGATTAATTTTCCTCACTTGTACTATTTGTTTCAGGAAGAAACAAAGATACTTTATAACAGCAATACTCCTGCAGAAAATATGAAGAATTCCTTACTGCAAAGCCAGACAAAGTGATGAAAGTTTTAGCAGAAGAGTGAGCCTGTGACTATTGTCTTTCCTACCAAAATGCCAACATGGATGTACTTCAAGCTCTTCCTGACACCATGGAAGCCCAGCACACCCCAGAAGARCTCTAGTGGAGATGTAAGAAAGGCAGGAAGAGAACATGCATGGAGGAGAAGGTTTAGAGGGTGTCCAGTAATTGCTATTTGGTAAGACAAAGGATTGATTCTGGGAAAAAATAATCCCATAGATGTAAAAAGTGATTGAATATTCGAACAGACTCCAGGATCATTGGTTCAAATGCATTTTTATTATACTTTGCCTAGACAAATCTCTCCTTTTAATACTCTCAGCATAATTTTTCTACAAACTTTTCCTATATGCTACAGATATAATCAAATTCACGTTATAATATTAATACAAACAGATTATAAATTTGAACTAAGACATTCCTGTGAATTAATTTTTGGGTGTTCTTTACARAAACATTTTAATACTTCCCCAATAGTCCACTATCAGATTTATAGAGTAGGTTACTGTAACAGACCTTGACTCCTCTACCTTTTCCCTGAGCAAGTCCATGCCATCTTCCAGCATGCTTTTCTGTGCTGTGTACTAACAAAACAAATTTGAAAAATTAGGATGTTTTAAGGTAGCTAGATAATGTGTTTGCATTGTTTGCAGAAAGAACAGTCCTTTAATTCTTATTACACTGATGAATAATTGATGGCTTGACAGTAGCTCACATTGCCGCCTAAAAAGAGTAAACATTAAACACTGTTGTATCTGTGCAAGAGAAGACACTGCTGAACGTTAATACATCTGTTCTAGCCTAGCAAGGTATTCAGCACTYGGCTGTTTAGTTCCTGCTTCGTGGCAGACTGTTAATACAGTGCAATTATATAATATAAAACCAGCATTACAAAGCACAGATTCAAGCTGATAATGTATATAAACATAGTATTCATTTATAGTACTGTAATTCATATTCTCCATGGGGAAGAGATAAGGAGCAAATATTCCTTCRGAAAATTTCTGTAGCTAAATTCTTTACCTATTACATACTCATTTCACACTGGTGCAAATTAAAAGTCTCAGTGAGAACAGGGGGAAGACTCCCACAGAAGAGCTCACTCCCTGAAGCATTGCAGCACTTCATGCCYTGTCTCCCAACAGATATTTTGTCCCTCMGGCCCATTCACCCACTCTTCTTCAKCTCCCTGCACCTTTGGAAAACCAAGCATCAGCATCCAACTGTATTGTAGCAAGGGACAGGTTATCTGCAGGATAACAGGGGCTCTGAAATATTCCTGTATTCAAAATAATGAGAGAAAGTAGCTACCTCATATATATATGCATAGGTTGTATCAAGTTTTCCAGTAGAATTATAATTTCTGGAACTTGTGGAAGAAATATAGAGGAATTTAGATCTCTGACCAAAGCAAAATACTGCTTTCTTGAATAATTAATATAAACTGGTTTTTTTTCCTGTTGAAAGATGGAATACCACCAGTTTTCTAAAATTAAGTTTGCTTTGAAAAAATAATATTACAACCATGTTTATATACTGAAAAGAGAGAACATGTCTGACTGTTAATTAGCAATGTTGGTACCATGTGAATTTCAACTAGAAAAACCAAAATATTTTTTGTAGAAAATGCTTGTTGTAGAAAAAGAATGTGTCAAGTTCCAAGCTGGACTATGAAACATTAACATAACAGCAACCAGGTTTTGTTTGAAGTTTTAACAGTTTGTTTCCAATTCTTTTGCTTACTTCTTTTTTTTCACATATGGATTACTAAAAGAAAAACAGATGTCCTTTGGCAAATGAATATGTCCATTGAATTTGTTAAAACTTTCCAAATCATCTCTCAGCTTTTTTCACATCTCTTGCAATGTGTCCAAGTCTGTATGTAGGCTAAGTATTCTTAAGCCATTTAGAAAATCGAGAAGATACATTTAATGTTTATGTGTTATTATTTAAAAAAAAATCATGAAGAAAACCAGATTCTCCTTATCCTGACATTTGAAATAAAGGATTACAATCACTTTTTTCAGCACAAAAAATTATTTCTYTTCCTCTTGAAAATTCTGTGATATATGATGGCATTATTTTCTGGATGTTAAAAATTGCATACTTAAGAAATGTTTGCTGTATGTATTTGAGAGCTGATTTTCCATATCTTTAAACAGAATAACTTATTATATAGCAGTTTCAAAACAGAGTATAGATGGAGTTAAAATAATTTCCTGTCATGGTAGTTAAAAATAAAACAAGGAAGATATGGAACCCCATGATAATTCCACTGCAGGAGTTCAAATAATGCTTAGGACTTTCTGGGTATTGCTTGATTTTTCAAATAAAATAAAATAAAATAAAATAAAATATCAAATGAGTTAAAGGTTTACTGCATGGAAAGTGCAGATTCTGTGAGCATGGACTGATAATCTTATTTATAATCAAACTGGAAGTAGATTAGACCTGACATTCTGGTCAAAACTAAACTGTAACTTGTCAGAACATGCCATTCTCTTTCAGAATTCCCTTTTGTTGCTTGATGTGTATTATTTCTTTTGCTCTTGCTYATAAATGCTAATGACATATACATACAATAACACACTGTAATTACGGATTTATCAAATTTCTAAAATTATGGCTCTGAACATTTCTCAAATAAATACTTAAATACTGGCTCCACTGACAGAATATTCATTCACTAGCTTGGTRTGGGAAACCAGCAGTTAGGTTGATTATACAGAATAAATATATGGCATGAGCTTTGAAATTAGAAATGTATAATGTAAAATGTAATGACTATTCCTAACATGGGACTTAATTGAATAAAAGAGGCTTTGCTGATCTGAAAAAGATCTTAGTGTTATATGACCTGGGTTGGCCTGATWTTTTTCTATCTAGTAAGTCTTAAAAAAAATAGCAATTTGCTCACTTTGTTGCTAAAAATCAGGCAGCAAGCTATCTTTTACATACCAGACATTGTTTATTTTATGTCAATACATAAAGCAGAAGCAGATGCAAGTAGAGCAGAGAGTTGAATTATCAAACAAATATTTTAGCACTACAAAATGGTAATATTGGTACTTGCTGAAAATACACATCCAATACAAAATTTGATAAAGTTATTCCTGTACCTTTTTGTATTAGATTAGAATTAGCTTAGATGAAAAACCAGAACAAATACACAATAAGATTAAGATTCTGATACAAACTGAGAGGAGTGAAGTGCACCCATTTTAACTTCATATTTTCATCTCTTTTTGTCACTTTTTCATTCTGTTTGGAACTATTATATGTAAAAGAGGAAAAAAAACCTCACTTGAATATAAGACCATTAACTATGAAAACTTGTAGACTTATTTCTATCTGAAATTGATGATTTAAATTGAGAGGGAAAGATCGATGTTTTTAGGAAAAAAAGTATGCAGAGTTCATCTATATCTGATCATCTGCTGCATTCTAACTAATTCTGTATAGTTATGAATGCACATTATTTTGTATATCTTTTATTTCCTCGATAATCAACAAGGTAATTCACTCACTTTTGTATGTATAGGATATAGAATTAAAGCACTTAAAATAATATATAGCTGTATAGCCTTACTCTTGAGAATGCTCAAAAGAATTTGAACTCTACTTGACAGGTTTGTAGGATGAGGCCCTTTAGAAGGTTTCCCATTCTTTTTTTTTTTTTAATAGACACAGCCAGTAGTGCCACCTACAGTTAAGGTTGCTTGARGCTTTCTATTACAGGACCATTTTAGTTAACTATAATATTGTAAAACTGATGATTTTGGTAGAAGCTTTCTCTTAAAATACTTGTCAGTATTTTTTGTTTCACCCCAAACAGGTTTAACAGTTCTAACAGTATGACAGGGGATGTGTTTACATTCTTGCCACTGAGAAGAGGAAAGAAATGAAAGCACCAAAAAGCACAMACAATAATCTTGATTAAAACCTCCAGCTCTCCCCTGTTTCACATTAAATATGAAGAGCCTGGCTGCAGTGAAGCATCTTAAGATGGACAGGAGTCAATGGTAATGTGAGAATTGTGAAGTGGGACAGGGAAAAAATTGAGTGAAAAATTAGAAGACAGCTCTG
This sequence comes from Cardinalis cardinalis, assembly GCA_014549065.1. Classification (NCBI taxonomy): domain Eukaryota; kingdom Metazoa; phylum Chordata; class Aves; order Passeriformes; family Cardinalidae; genus Cardinalis; species Cardinalis cardinalis. The sequence goes on from JACDOX010000073.1 coordinate 688,312, forward strand.
GATGGAGAAGAGATTAGCCAGGGGACTGGAGCAGAGAAGGACTAGTAGAGAACTAGAGACAAAATTGTCACAGAGAAATTTTTTGGTAGATATTCATTTCCCTGAAACCTGAAATGGAGCATACACTTGCCTCATTTTTTTATTAAACCTGTTATCCTTTTCTTTCAGATCTAAAAGATTACACTGTTTAAATCACAGTGCAAGCCTCTTATACTCAAGTAATCCTAGATTCAAGTAACCACTGAAAACACTTATGTTTAATTCTCTAACAATGATTTAGCATTGTTAGAGCTTTACTTCTTCTTAGTTTATATATTTGTAGTTATTTGCTTTGAGAATCTAGTGTTGAATTGAAAAATTTCTTAATCGTTTGTGCTGTAATGTGCCTTTAGTTTTTGCTATTTTTGGTGCAGAGGTAAATCTGAGTAACTGTGATATTTGGTACATGAAGGAAGAGCTGAAAAAACATTGTTTATACAGTTGTTATAGCTCCTTTCCATTAACAGGAAAAACAATATTTTTTCTTTTATTGTCCTTGTACCTTTTATCAACTGATGCTAATAATATCTTCAGCTCATTTCACCTTACTTAATACCCTGCATCATACCTCTAATTGTTTTAAGTGTTTTAATTGGAATTTCTCAGAGCATCTTTAAATTGACCACTGCCTAATTTTTTTAATTAGTATTCTTTTTTGTTCAGTCTGTTTCTTAAGGCAACAATTCTGGTTTATTGGTTTTTAATACATGTAATTTAAAGCCACACCAAAATACTTTAAAATATGAACAATTCTTAAAAAGTATTATTCAAACTTCAGAATTTATTATAAATATCATTAAATATCTTTTGTTCTCTGATTGTCTCTTTCAATTTTCTTACTGAAATTACCAGATGTGTTAATTCAGCAATTAATATAAATTCTATGCTCACAAATTTTTCTCAATACTTTTTAAACAACCTGTAGCATCAGATGACTTCACTGTATTGAACACAAATGACTTAAAGGTTTTTTGTATTTAATCATAGGCATTTCAAAGGGAATATGACACCAATGACAGGAAATATGAAGTAGATATAATATAAAGTATTCTGAAGTGTATGCAACTAGTTTTTGCTAAACCTATAAAACCTTCTTGGGCTTACAAATTACAATACTTTGAATTGTAAAGTACCTTGTGACTAGACTTACCWTATGGTGTGATAACACGTACTTCTTTTTGCAACTAAAAATATGCCCCCTTTAATTAGAATTTTTTCCTTAATTGAAATCTTCTGATTAGTTTCTATTACTGATTGTTCTATTACTATGCATTCGTGCATGAGGGAATTGATGATCATCTTTTTTCTGAACAGGTGTCTTGGATAAAGGATCTTTACACTCTTCTTAAAAAGTATTATTCTAAAGGGACTGTAGCCATCTTTCACAATATATTTCAATCTTCCAGTTATAAACCTCTCAATTTATGTAGAGTGATAGCATCTCAAATCAGAGACATTTATTATTATATAACTCTTTTAAGGAATAGCACAGAGGAAAGGATTAGAGGAAGGCCAAAACACTGCCTTCCAGAGCTCCTACTTAATGGAAAACTGCATCCTTGCTTTGCCCTTCATAGATTGACTATTACTCCCCAAATTCCTTCCAATTGTCTGAATATCTTTATTATTAAGTACTAAAAATACTTTATTATAAATTAATAAATATGGAAGGCTACATTCTTCATAACTATACTATAGCTTTCTTAATATTTGTGTACAATTTTGAATTTTTTATCCTTATTGGTCACAACTTTCAACATCTATTATTACTGAGATCTAGTAATAGGTGTTAAGAACCATGACTATCATCTTACTTTTTTCTTTACACTTAAGTCTTTCCTGATAACTGAAGGATTATGAGTTTTCCCACCCCTTAGGGTGACTTTATTTTCCTCTTTCCTTATAAGTACTTTACAACAGGTAGGCAATCAATGACAGCCAGCCAGAAATGTGACTTCAAGGAAACAAAGCATTCATTCTTTGCATGCATCTTCCAGTAACATCTTGAGGGCAGCTTCCAGTATATCCATCTCCTTTTTTCATTTGTCTATGCAGGAAACAGTCCCTTGGTTGATTTGTTCAGAATTTCAATGGATCCCAAACAAATAACCATCTCACTTTTTCATTCATGACCCATCATGTCTAAGAGAGCACATGTTGCACACAGATGCTTTATACATGCACAGTGAATCTGATGTGTCTAAAATATGTATAAGCCTCAGCACTTTTGAACTCATGTTGTTTGCTGAAGCCAAAGCCAAAGCAAATTTTCAGACAAGTATTTTAACATGTATTGTTGAAGGAAAAAGGTTTAAGAAAAAGTAACCACTGTTCTTTATAGACTTTAGTACAGACACCATGTACATCTCAGAAAATCACTGAAAATAATTTTTTTAAGGAAACAATGTATTCTAAGTTATTGTGGTGTATGGTGATACAATGTCTGATTAATGGCTAAATGTTCTAAACATGCATATACTCACAGGAAACCAAACAAAATGTAAAAGGGGAAAACAGATGGTCTGTAAACAGTCCTGGTTTTCAGGCAACCCTTTCTCAGTCCTTTAGGTCACTGTTTGTATGAAAGACTGATGACCATCTGAGGTKCTTCCACGAAAAAAACCAAACAACCTACCTTAAAAATATCAAAAGGCAGTGAAATAGACAAATAAGTAAAGAAAAGTTTATTTTTCCAAGGTTACTCAAAAAGCCAAATTTGGATCCGAGGACACAGTCTCTCCTTACCAAAAGGGAATGTCTTCTGAGCCCTCTAGCAGGAACACTCTGGAAACTCAATTATTAATCAGAAGTGGTAAATCCTATGTGCCTGAAAATTTCCATATATAATTTACTGGTGTCTTCCTAGTCCATCTTGCTGCACTAGCAAGGAAATAAATGCAATGATCTCAATGTTCTTTCTTTCCTACCTCTGATTTCTGTGAATCTATGTTCTTCATGTGATGAGCATGAGAGAGATTATCCCTGAATCAGGATCGTGTAAAAATGTACAGATGTAAAGATCCATAAATGATAGACTTAGTTTTTTTAGGATGTAAAATATTTGATTCCTAATCATTCAGTAAATAAGAAATTTCAGTAGTTCAATAGAAGTAAAATCATAATAGTTTTTTTTTTTCTGCTAATTTGTCGGTTTATTCTTGCTTGTCACTCTAAAATCAATTCCTAAGTTGATCATATTTCTTCACTGGAGAAAAGCAACAATTACAGAATGTTTGCAGGGCTATGAGCTGGCATATAATTTCTAAACATTTCAACACGTGTTGAATAAATCTGCAAAAATGGCAATAGGCCATATATAATGAACATAGGATTTTTAATACATCACGTGTGAACCATGTTTTTCATGTATTTATCTCATTATCTTTAAGGCTGATCAATGCAATATTATTCTACATCATCATTAACTGAATGTAACCACTCACTTACAAATAAGATTTGAGTTTCAAAGAACTATTTTTAGTCGTAGATAAATTACATCATGCTCCCTATCAACCTATTCTTCCCTTTGAAACTCTGTCCAAGTTTGTTACCTCAGCTGGAGTCACTCTTCTGTTATACCTATGTCATGGTCACCTTGGGAAAGACTAAAGTGCAATCATTCACATTGAGAGTCACTCTTTGTGACACATTTATAAACACATGGCATTCCAAAAGTATTCTGGATAATTACTGTATCCTTGGTAGAACTGTTTTCTAATGTATCACCGAAACCCAAACGGTGTGAGATCAGACAGAACACACAGTTTTTCTGGCATCTACTACCAGACTTGGAACACTTATATCTCGATGAATAAGAGTGGTGAAAATTAACAGGGCTGCAGGTTCAGTATTTTCAGACATGGTTCGTATCTTTATATAGATTGTTGTATCCACTATTAATCAGTACAAAATTGTTCATCGCGACTTTTTGTTTCATGAAGCCATTTGAACAAAGGATGCATAAAGAATGCGGTATAAATGAAATAACTGCAGATATTAGATTTACTCTTTTCTTGGTGCCAGAAGAATTCATTCATTCTGGGGAAAAAAATTTAAGTGCTTGATTTTTTTTTATATATTTCAAATCTGACATACAAAATATCATTCTCAGTAAAGTGGATCTTTAAAAACTGGGAAATATTTTAAAAGCATTGTGATTTTTTTTTCTAAGTCTTCCACACTAGATAAAGTGGATGGTTCTCTTTGAATTTACTGTAAGAAAAGATTTTTCATACTCATTTATCTGTGGCCATTTCATGCCAACAGTGCTGGTTAAAAAGAGGTCACCAACAAGAAAGAAATGAGACATGGCAAATTGCTTGTAAGAACACAACACTTTTCATAAGAAATAAAGTGAAACTAAGGAACAAAGTGAAATATTTAATGGAAGAGGTTCCACTGCTATACAGCTAAAACCATTGCAGTAAAAGTAATTTTAAATTGTATTTGGAGACATAGCTTTCCATTCTTAAGCAACAGAATCCAATTTTGACAAAGGAAGAAGTGAAATAATGTTATTATAATGGAATATTGTTTTCCATAACTTATATGGGACATGGAATCTACGAAATCTTATCAAAGCTATTTTTATGGCTCAGAAGTACAAAATATCTAATACTTACCCTTCCTTATGGGTAAGTACCCAACTGAACAACTGGAAAAAAAAAAMAACATTCTTTTTAGCCCAAGAATACAAGAAGAGTGCGTTACATTATATTTTATGTAATAAATCCAGGAACCCAACTCCAGGTGCTCCAATATTGTGATGGAGAAGAAACACAAAAGTAGGAAACCAGAGATTTAGTGCAATGGTTGAAAAAGCTTGAAAAATATTCTCAGAGAGATACTATTCTACACTTAATGTATGATAATGTTTATCTTTCTCTAAAATTCATATACCTGATATAAGGACTAAAGAATTAAATTTGGACACCTCCAATATGCTGCTGACAACACCTTCACTTAAACTTTCAAAGCCCATGTAAAAAGAGAAGATCTGCAGTATCAAGCTAAAAGCTGCATAAGAGGACAATAGAAGAAAAGTTTTACTTCTTCCTAAAGGAAAAAAAATAGAACACTCATTTTAGGTGACTTAAAGGGAGGCTAAGGAGACTTAAATTTAAAGTGGATTTCTACTAAACTCTTAAGAAGATCCAGTCATTGTTCCAGAATTGTCAGGGAAAGTTCAGAATAAGAAGACAATGTGGAGGTTTTTTAATGTGTGTCATCAGCTGGGGAATTAATATTTTATTATAGTACCGACTCAAATTTCTGTTCTATAAATTATCTTCCCACACATTGTTATACATAGGGAACCATAGCAAAAGTGATCCCCCATTTGATRTAATAGTATCATGTATTGAGAAATAATTTACCAGATGGTAGTTTAAAACTATAATATTGTAGTTTTAAAGGTCTTTTGTATCATTATCTGGTTTAAAATATACATATTTTATAGTTAATGTTTGATATCTCACAAAATGCTGTATCATTGAAAGAAACAATATTGCTCCTTATGATGAGTATATATTATTTAATGGTACTTTTTTGTTTTCACATAAGGCTGTGAGTTCAACATGGCATCTTAGTTCGGGTTACATTAGAGGCTGCTAACAGACAGGCATCTCAACAGAGCTATTTTGTGGTTCTATGCCTGGATTGTCTGAAAATTCAAGGAAAATGTCACGGAACACTGCTTATGCAAAGACTCCAAAATCCTTACTTGGTGATATGCTTGGGTTAGTACATAATGTTCCTGTATCTGTTGCAGAATTTGGAGTGTAATGCAATACTGAGCACAAGCATGAAAGGACCTGATCGAGCATTATACACACGGAACAACTGAAACATTTATATAAATTGAAGTTCTGTTTCTAATATATAATGAGCTGCCCCTCACACAACTGGCAATTGAAAAGTCATTGTTCTTTTCAAGGACTCTGCAGATTTTTAGAGTGCATTTTAAACTAGCCACCATATTTTTCACACAAACTAGACTAAATACTTTCATCCTAGCCAGTCTGTCTTTTTCCTCACAAATAGCTCAAACAGTAGAAAGTACTTTGCACCTGCTGTTTGGCAGAGTGTGTCTGGCAAATAAAATCTTCTAAAACTATATTGCTGTAGTCAGCTTCTCTAAATTATGGTAGTTCTGTTGGGCTTAGTGAGGTTTTACTGATTTACAGCTGCTAAGGTTCTGGCCCTATGGTTTCTCCAATAATTACTGATGTTCAGTCTGCAGAGGCATGATCACATTCTGCTTTTCAAGAGTTTACTTGAATCTCTTATCTTCTTGTCATTTCAGAATGTTCTTGATATATGATCCACAGACAAATACTTCAATTCAAAATTCGTAAAAACTGGTGACTGTCTCCTATTTCACAATGATAATATCAAAAAATTAACTCGTACAAATTCACTAACAAATGTCTCTGTTCTTTACGGGCAGAAATAGCCAGCAGAAAAGGCCTTAATAGAATAAAATTTCCAAAGAAATGTTGTTGGAAAAGAGGTAACATTGGTAAAACAGACATAGAAGCTTTTGTGAAGTAAAAGGTATGTTTAGGAAACTAATTGACTGGAATGATCTGGTTTTTTCCTGCCCATATTCTCATTCTTCATTTTTCTATTATTTCTTCTTTGATGATAAATCCAAACAAAAGAAGCCTTCTGTTTCTACCAGTTTTCAGTCTTCAATGRCCTGCAATAGTCATTGTCTGGTTAGTGTTTTAGCTATATATTAATGAGCATTTTCTGCCATTGAAAAAATTTCAAGTATTGTCTCACTTTTTGGCTCCCTGAGAAAGAGATAACCAAGAAAAGATAGAGGGGAAAAATCCACAAAAAAACTCCTCCAACTTAAAAAACCAAGCCACAATCATGGAAGACCCAGTCCAGGGTTAATTATATGACTGRAATGGGGTGGCTGAGCTCTCTGTAGCCTGTATACAAAAATAGTACTGAATTTTTTTTCAGTTTTTGTTATGTGGTGGATGTTATCTTGTCTTGCAGGACATTTTCCCAAGAATGAAGCCAAATCTGATGGGTACAGATAAATAATGAAATAGTGAATTAAATAGAATATTAGAATACTATATGGTAAAACAGTATTTTTGTTGCTGTGACAAAAATACATTTCTTCACAGTCAAAAATAAGATTTTTTTGCTATTTTTATAATTGAATTTACTCTGCTATTTGAATTAGAGCTATTTCATTAATATACATGGAATTATTAACAGCCATGAAAAGAAATTCTATATAGAAACATATTAACATATAAATGCCATTAATAATTGGTACATTATGCTATTGCCCTTTTATTTTGAGGATAAGAAAACTTTATGCTTAGGAAGACAAAAACTTCTCCAATCTCAAAAGGCTAATAAATCATTGTATAAAGTACACTGAGAAATCTGAATCTGGCATCTGAAAAGAAGAAAAACTGCTTTGATTTTTTTTCCCTTTTGATCTTTTATTTCTGCTAGTATTTTTCATATGCATTAAAAAAACCTCCTATTTCTCAGTGAAATGACAGTAATGAAATGTCCGGCCATTTTTCAAAAGTAACACTGTTTCTATTACACCTATCATTGATAATAAGTGTATTGAGAATAGCAGGCAGGCAAAGCATTAAACTAGCTTAAAGATATATTAAGGAGATGTCAGAATACAGGGCAGATAAGCCTTCTGAAGCTATACACTAATAAACCCATGAGAAGAAATGAAAGTAGGGAAGGAGAAAATCATTATTACAAAATTATTTTTAACAGAGGAGGAAATAAAGAGATTGAAGCTTAGTAAGTACTAATAAATTGCTATGGGTGTTATTCGCCCATCAGAATAAGAACTGTGAAAGTCTTGCCAGTTCCCTGACACAGACATCTGGGTAAGAAATAAGGAATGCAGCTCTAAAACCTGAAATGGTTTTGAGCTGAGATCTTCACAGCAGATTTTTGGAAATGGGCACTTCAAAGACAGCATTAATATTGGCATACAAAATATTTGCAAAATATCTCATGTTTCCTTTTTGCCCAAGAGGAACCAAAGAACTGCAGAAAGATACTTAAAATCTGGTTGCTCTTGGTATTTATCTGCATGGTAGTATTTTTATTCAGGCTTTCCATTTGTTTTTGAGAGAACACATCTGAACACATGCAAGTCTGAGAAATCAAGATTTAGAGCTTTCAAGAGTAGAATCTAGGGTTCATGATAGATCTGAGAGATACCAGGATGCTCTACTGTAGATAAATTACTGAAACAGCCACCTTAAGTCCAATATCAATGAGCAAATGCATAAACTGCTGCAGGATTTCTAAAACAGAAAATCTTTACTGCATCTGGAAGCAGTGTGGCAAATAATCAGACWCCTTTGATTTTCAGTTCCCTTGACAAGACTAAACTTTGATGTCACAATATCCAGAAGAACAAGAAACCACTCTTTCAGACTAATAAAGGGCTAAATTACAAATTACTTCCTTTTTAGTTTGAGATCAAATGGTATGAAAATTTTTGTCTGTCCTCCATTTCCAAAGTAAAGTTCTGTTGCTTCTTCCAAAGCAGAGTAAWTTTTTTAAAACAAGTACAATCAAAATCTCCCTTTTTTATTTTGTTCATCTTCATTGATTTACATCCTGAAAAGCCAATTGAATTAACTGTATGAAGTTCACTGGGCTCTGAGGTAGGCCTTGACAGAAGCCCATATCTGAGCAGTACAGAACATCTTTCTTTCCATGGACTCAGGAGTACTTGAGCATCAACCCTTCCTGTCATATATAATCACTACCTTTAAAGATCCCTAAACTCTTATGATGTAGGCAAGAAACATATTCTGAAAAAATCTTTTATAAGATATTTTAAACCTCAGTTCACAGAATGTGGAAAAAGAATATTTTATTTCAACCTTTCACACAGACAATTTAATAGCTATTCTGTCACTATATTCGTAAAAGTGCATGACTATGGAAATACCAGTACATTTCTATACTACCCATACCAATAAAATAATCATTCATATGTATTTAAGTGTTTTCCACTATATAATTATTTTTACTAGTGTAATATTAAGGTCTTGATATTAAAGTGAAAAACAGTGCTTCCTAAAAATAAACTCATTCTTTAGTGTCGTCCTTATGACGTTATCTGAATGGAGCCAAAGCGTGTGGGATATTAYGAACAATAAGGCCTCTTTTATTTTTAGTCTGGAATGACACAGTTTGGTGGTTTCACTTGGCTCACCACCATAGACTAAGAGGATGTAAAAGTCATTATCATTTTAGTGGAACTATGGTCTTAATTTGCAAATAAACCTTACTTTTTTTAGTCCAGATTGTCTTTGGCATCACGGTTGTCTGAAACACTATACAGGAAAATACTAAAATAAAATAAAAAAATTAAAAAAAGAAAAGTAATTGTAATCAGGTTTTTAAAAGACTGATTATTAATCCTCTTTTTTAAATTTACACATCCTTCTGGGTATTGTAATCATACATATTTGGACACATAATTCAGTTTGGTAGGTAGGTTTAGATTCTGAGTTTGGGAGCTCTCAATCAGAAATGAGTTGGGCTTATTATCAGCCATTTCCCTGTTTCAGCAGAGTCAAAAGCATACATATAAAGCAAGATTTTAAGGGGAAGGTTAGTGAAGTCACAAGGTAGCCTCCAAGTSAGAAAGAAAAAAGAATGAAAGAAGGAAAAGAAACCAACAAGCTAAACAAACTTTTAAACCTGAAAGCTATCATGAAAAATAAAAAGCATTCTTAAACCCTTTCTAGTCATAAACACAGGCCCCAGCTAAATGTGGGGTTTTTTATAGACTGTGATTTATAGGGTAGAGAGTGAACATATAGAACCACATTGAATACTGATATCAAAAAGTAGTAAAGAACAGCTAAAATCTACATCAAGACTGTTTCTTATGGTCATTTACATGTCAAGGAGGTTCAAGAAAAGTTCACTCAATTAAATTTATTAAACCTGAGATGTTGCCTAATAAATTGAATTACTTGTAGTTCAACTCCTTTAACATTTTTTTTTATTCTCAATTGAATAATTCAAAATATCTTGCATTCACTGAAATTTGTTTAATATTGCACCAATTTACTTGCATTCATGCCCTAAATTTTATTTTGGTGCAATATTGAGATCCCAAAACTTTAGAGACAAGGCAAGCAAAAGCTAAAGCTAATATTCTCCAGGGCATCAAATTAGAAAAAACAAACTGCACAGTTTGTGACCTGAGTGACAAGATTATGTCTTCTTGTTAATGGAAATTAATCTTTTTGCTGGTAATTAGCATCTGATCTGCTATTTTATTGTACTTGACACACCTAATTCATTCACTACCTACAAAATGACCACTGCCATACTATTGTGAGAGCAAAAAAGAAGCACATACTTTTAAGTTAAATTCAAAAATCTCATTGGCAAAAAAATTATGTTGCTTGTGAATTCACACTAAGTTTTGGCAGGAATTTTGTGAGGTTATACAAGAAGAAGAAAAATTACCTAGTACTTCTTTTAAAGTATTTCATTTACATTGTAATAAACCCAGATGAACTAGCTTATCTTTCATATAGCGGCTGCTACTTTTCACATGACAAATACCAGAAAAGAGAGCACTGAATTATTAGGCCTTTGAAGAATGATTTGTTGAAAATATGAAAAGAGGCAGACAAAAATTGTGTTCAGCACATCTGAGAGGTTTTTCCCAGTCATGATATTTTAAGGTCATTCAGACCCCCTAAGATAAAGATCTTCTCCCCATGCCTCAGTGTTAGATGTGTTTATATCATGTGAATTAGCTCTAGCAGGTTAATTAAGTAATTTGTCTCCTTTCATTGCATTTTTACTTAAATGCTACTTTCTACTCATTTTTATTAAGAGGCATATTTTCATCTCACCAGATCATAGATTCTGAATCAGAGAAACATTTAACTAGCTACAAAGGATATAGTTGGAGTTTTTAGGAAACTCTTTAAGAAACTTGTGAATTTTGCAGTAATTCAGATTTTTTATCATGAACACATAATTGTTTCTTTACGTATTAGTGCTTTATACATAAAATGTAAGATGCAGGAAATCAAACCACCCTGCCTTGGATAATATTTTTCACTAACATTAAATCACCCAGGAAAAAAAGTAGTTACAGGAAGCCTCTGAACTAGAGCTTTAAATTCCTGCCATGTTAAACATCTGGAGCCTAAGATTAATTTAATATTAGGCTGTGGATATTCAGATATTCAGTAACTTTCTTGTATAAATTCAATATATCTCCACTGAGTTATACTGGATAAGATGGTGCAACTGACAATGTTGAATTCCTTTTTTCTCTTTCTGCATCAATAACATATTAGTAAAAATATATGTATTGCAGAAGAATGTAATAGTATATTTCTTAATATCACTGAAGTTCCTTGGTAATAAAATGTGCAATATACAAATGCTGTCTAGAGAATATATTTTTGTCAATAATAATGTGTAGTCATTATATAGTGTATCAACTTTTATTCCATTTTAAATCATTGATTTTTCTTCTGCCTATTTTTAAGAAAAAAAATCATTAGATGTCAGAATTATTAAAAAGCTGAATTTTTCCTTTTATTAGCAAGATAATCAGTGTATATTGCTTTTATTATCACAATCAAAGCCATTACATTTACTTCCTTTATGGTATATTTCATGTAAGAAAAGGCTGTCCACTGACCACATTCAAAATCTATGATGTAGTGCAAGTGCCTGAGCATGTAAATTTTCAAGACTAGCTACCACAAGTCTGTCAAATCTGTGGTGTGGGCTTGGCACTCCAACAGAGAGAGCAGAAATATTAGTTGGAGTTCAGTGAGGAAAGAGGTGGCTTCACAAATCTTTTCCAAATTTAAGCTTTCATTCAGTAGTGATTATTTCTCCAAATCAGTTCAGCTAACAATAATGGTTTCTAAGTTGTTAATCTATAAGGCACATTTTTTCAAGAAAAAAATTCTCTGAAATTTAATAAAGCCATAATGATGTATTTTTTGATTCAGACACTGCAAAATGCTTATTTCTTCCTTGTTTCCTATTCCTGTCACTGAAAAATGATCATGTTAGAATAATTTCTGTTTCTTTGACATTGTTTTAATTGGTAGAGTAGAGTATTCCTAGATTTTTCCCTTTCTATCTGACCTACACCTATCTTTTCGTACAACTCCTCTAGTTTAGCCCTTCCCAATCTTATGTCATTATTATTTAATTTATTACAATTTATCATATCTTTACAATACTGTCCCTTGACCAGCAGTGGCAAGAAAATGAGTACATTGAAGCAGCTGAGGTAAATAAAGTGACTTGTTTGCCTGCATCAAAAGAGAAAAATAAGGAGGATAAAAAAAGCCTTTATTAATATATTAGGTGGATGAAAATTGTTCTTGATATGTGAACACCCTCTCTTGTCCCAGCACAAAAACATACCTACCTTGTCAGAAGGAAATTCATGAATATGATTTCAAAGTGCAAAGGGAGCTAAATTTATTGCTGAACTGTTTACAAAACAAAATTCTGTCAGAGTGAGGTATAGCTCTGGAGTTCATGTTAAAGAAAATGCCACAGCATGTGACATTGGTGAAGCAAGATCAGCCAGCAGTTTTATTTTCTGTGAGATCTTATATGATCCAATATTTGCAGCACGGCTCATCTGCACAGCTGCAGCAAGGCTCATTTCCCACATTCACCAAAGAGGGGCTTTTATAGCCTTTAACGTAGTACTGCTACGTAATCTTCAAACTGATTTCTGAACCTAACGAGTAATGACATTTCACATGTTTTTTTTGGTGACAAAAAAATATCTTTTTCTTACTCTGGAAGCATCAACTGTGATTTTTTAGTGTTGCTGAGAGTTTTTTTGTAAGCACTCTCCAAGCATCCTCCTCCTCAATAATCAGCTTCCATTAATGCATCTATTGAATACTAAAACAGAAGTTTCTGGCATCATCCATTTCCGCTTTTATTACCAGACCACATACTGTGGAATAAACTATGAGGTACAGCCTGAGAGTAAATAAAACTAAGTATCTTTCTAGCCCACTTAGATACTACTGCTTTGTAAAGTGGTATTAAAACACACAGCCCACAGGCAACTTTGCAAAACAGTGCTATTTTTTCAAGACTTTCATTTTGCAGCTGGCAGATCATGTGAGCATTTGAAGCTGGATTTTTTTTTTCAATATCAACCAATTTTAATTTTTTTCCAACCCTATAGATTTTTTTTTAATTAGAGCATCAGTTATGTTCATCTCAAATAGCAGTTTTAATATATGAATGCAACTCTGTGCTTTATAGTTAAAGTCACTGATAAGCTAAAACTGACAGCTTTCTTTCTAGTATCAGCTTTGTATTAAAACAACCTAAACAATTAAAAGCATAAGTAACATATTTCTTTTTAAATAGAGCCCAGGATTTTAATCTCTTTGCCTTTTAAATTATATCTCCTCTTTCTTCTTTTCCTAGTTTGTGGTAAGAAACAGAAATATATCTGGACCTAAAATAATTCCACTATCCAACATTTTCAGAGAAAGTGTGATATGACACCTATGAAATTTAATCTCCCGTACAAAGAATCATGCAGTGATCCCTTACTGCAGGTGGCATGAATTAAATGGAGGCTGCCTAAAGGCACTGCCCAAAGGTGCCCACACAATGGCTGTGGATCACTGGGAAACATGAGACACTGGGTTATAACTGCTGGCTCAAGAAAACTTTACTCTGGGGAAATTGGGGCCCTGTGTGAGAGGGTTCTGCAATCAACTGATGGGGGGACATAGTACTCAATGGCCCAATCCTGCTGCTTCAGCAGAAGAGACGATCACCTTGTGGATATAGAAACTTTTTACTTTGTGATAAATGAAGATTAAAACTGCTGTAATGTTTTGGACTGTGAGATGGATTGCAACAAGGTCTGAGAATTTTAATATGATGTCCAACAATTATGTGGTTAAACCAAATAATCTAGCCTGTAGACATTTTTTTTCTTCTCTTCCACGTCTCAGCTTCACTTGTCCATCAAAAGTTACTCTTCATCCCTCCCAATTCCCTTGGTGAGGTGGCTGGCAGTGTAGGAGTTTGAGATCATAACATAATGATTTTTTCCTTCCTTTTCTTGTTCCTTGCTCATTTTCTTCCATTGATCCTTGCTTCTCACTGCTCCCGTGCTCTGACATGGGACCTTCAGGGGATGCAGTCTCCCAGCAGACTGCATATTTTTTTCCCCATGATTGCATTTGTTTCCCCACAACATCCCCTTCCACATGTGTCCATTGTGCCTCCCAAGGTGTATCTACTGCCCTGTCTGAAAATTGTTTAAGCAGAAGTATAAGGTGCTTCTCTGGCTAATGGTAGTTTTGGTATGCATTGGGTCACTCCATCCATGTCAGAGATGGCTGATTGTGGCACAAAGGAGGAAACAGCCTCCTCCCACACACAGCAGCTCACTGCTGGCCAGACCCTGCTAGCCATGCCTAATAAATTTCACACCTTGCTTCTGAAAACATTCTCTGGATGCTTATCCATTGCAAAGTCTACTTCGAACATCAGCACAGCTTTAGCATGCAAACATTAAGAATTTGCCTTTTCATCTGGACAATATGGCTGACATTGTAGGACCATGGGCATATGTTCATGAATACTGCCTTCCTTCTCCTAGAAAGGTTACTCTTTTAACCTGGAAAGGTAATTCTTTTACAGACTTCATCCCTAGCCCCTGTAAGCTGCAAAAGATAAAATGTTACAAAACTCTGAACATCTACACGCTAAAATTGGCACTACTGGGTGTTCCCTTCAATTTTTTTTGTCATTTTTGACTTCTCTAATTTTTCCCGATATGTGAATCAGTAATTAAAAATATACATTAATGGAAAATAACTTAAACTCTAATATGGGTTGAGGCTTAGCATTCAACAGACATTATAAATACAAACTAGAAATGAATACGTCTATAAAAACAATTAACACAACATCCATTTGGTGCCCCTCAGTGTTTGATTAAAGTTTTTATCAGCTTTCCATTTTTTCTTTTCTAACTCATCTTCACTTTGGCTTTTCAGAAGTTACCTAATATTCTCACATATTCACTCCTTTATTTAATACATATTGCTTTCAAATAACCATATTTTATTCGAGAATTTAAATCTGTTTGCATGGATAACTTATGGAAGTGTTGCTTTGAAATCCTTCACTCCTTTGTCACACAGACATTAATGTTTCTAAGTCAGCATGAGGGAGGAAAAAATAAAATGAAAGGGAAAAGGTGGTAAAACATGAGCTAACTTCATAGTGACAGCCCTGAAAAGTTCAATTTTTAAGCCAATTTAAAGTTACAAGTAAATACTTCTTTTTGTTACACAGAATTGTTCTTTTGAGGTGCACTTATACAACCTTGCAGAATTAATGAAATCCCCTTAACTTTTACTTTTACATCATTAGAGAATGCAAATTCTGTCTCTAAAACAGTATAATCCAATCTTAAAATGGAAAAAATTTAGACTGAGCTTTGTGCAAATAGAAGTGGCCTACATGAAACTTCCATTCTAAGTGGCCTAATTTTTGGCTGAAAAAGTTACATTAATGAAATGCATTTCCCTAATGCTCTGAGTAATTCAAACCAAAAGATTAAAATTTACCATATCAAGCATGACRTTTAGGTAATTGAAGCCAGTGCCCACTGTTCAAAAGTAACTATCTTAAAAGGTACATTATAGGAATTAATAGCTAATTTTTATACAGTGTTTCTTATAGTGCTGGTGTCAAGAAACATTAGTTAGTGTTATCTTCCACAATTAAATGGTTAAATTAAAATACATGTTACACCATAGATGTGGTTTCAGAGTCTTTACAGACTTGTGCACATTTTTATGAGATGATGTGAGATTTTGCTCCTCAGAATTGCACTTATGAAAGAACACTTACCGATTCTTTGTAAAAAGACACAGTTTTCCTTCTGGCTCTAATTCCAAGCTGCTATAGAAGAGCAAGGGTATCAGAAAAGGAAAAGCAGGTGTCACAAATCAGGCTACTTACTTGAGACAATTCTGGGCAGTGAAATAGGACCTTAAGCCAAGAGCTAATAAAAACAACACAAACTGTGTCTGGAATTTTTAGAGATTAAGACCCAGAAGAACTTAACATTTGCATGCTTTATTTAATTTTAAGATATCAGGATTAGAGTGCTACACTCTTTCACTGGCAGATTACCACTGAAATTATGAATTTTAAGAACAGTTACCTTTTGCTTTTCTATCTGATTCTTAACAATCAATAGTTGCCATTAAAAATACTGTAGGAAAAGCCTTGGGCTATTTTTGGTAATTTTTGATTATTTTCTTTACCAGTACGTATTAATGAGCAGGTTGTAAACAAAATGAGTTTAGCTTTCTTTCAGTTAAATAAACAAACCTAATAGCATGACGGGTGCTCTTTACCATTTTGTTTTCATGAAATATTTAAAAGGAAGAAAAATTCATGCAATGCTTCATCTCTGCTGAAAACCTATCTGTTAAAAAGACATATCTTAGTGTTATAATTTGGGTTATATTTCTAAATCAACCCTGTGAATCACCAGTATTATCATTTTGTGCCTCACTTCAAGGAATTTTCTGAAAACCCACTCTGCTATACAAGGGCATAAATATTCTGCAGGGCTACTAAAATATCCAAACATAGAAAAAAAATTTATTAGCATGAAAAATGAAATCTCTGGGACTTTTCCTAGGATATGTGACCATTTCCCATCATACACTTTTAATAGAATAACAATCTCAATCCTTTGCTTAGAATCCAAGCATGGGTATTGTACCTTCAATTATGCAGTCAAAGATTTTAATAGCAAGAGAGGAATATGTTTTCAATCACAAACTGAGTATTTCATACCATCATGAAATCTAAATAAGCTAAATGAAATTCATCTGACAATCTAATTTTGTTCAAAGTGCTTGCTAATTATTTTAAAACCTACAATTTCTGTGCTTGGGAAATATATTTTATCATTGTTTGAGGAATCGTATCTTTGGCCATGAAAAACCACAATTTAGGTTATCAAGGGGGAGTTTGGGGTTGGTTTATTTGTTTGAGTTTTTTAGAACAAAACAGAAATGCAGTTTCATACAGCTTTAGGTATTAAAAGAGAACCTTAATAGCTGAAAGATTCAAATCAGTGTTTGCACTGTGGCATGGAACACTTTCCATGGCAGTTACAGTTCTAAAATAGCTACTTTTCCATACTGAGTTCTCCCTGGAAAAAGCTCAGATGCCCACAATTTTGTTTTAAGCATACTTTACAAGCTGTTTGGGGTATAGGTTTGTAACTTGCATGAATACCTGTTGCCCTTGTCGTGACTGCCCCAAGCAAGATCATTTGTAAGGGGAGCTCCAGGTGGTTTCCAAGTTGCCCCACAGAAAGGCAGACAGTGTTTGTAGGAATTAATTTGCAGAAACCAAATAAATGTTTTTAATTTTGCAGTGGCAATGGATGGCAAGGATAAAAACGTGTGATTTGGAGATCTAGCAAGCAAAACCCTACTTAAACGGGACTAATATTTCATCACTGAAGCACTCTGCAAGAAATAAGTAACATTCCTCAGCCCCAGAGTACTGTAGTCCAAATAAGTAAAGCAGTCAAAGGGTTCAAGAAAAGGAATTCTGCAATTCTTGCTTTAGATATTAGGAGTTAGAGTTCACAAAGATCAAATAACCTGTCCAAGTTCAAGTAATAATGGTCTAGCAAAGAGAGAGACTGGACACAGTTTTCATATTCTTGGTCTAATCCTTAAAAAATATGAAGTCATAGTAACTTCTAAAATACAGACCTATTGTAGTTGGTTTTTGCTTTATTTTTTTCCTACAGGTAAAGGATCTCAAAAATTTCTTGACTTGTGCATGATGTAAAATAATGGAACTAATTTGAATAAAATAAATTGAAAAGCAGAGATACTCAGGTACTACCCGCAAAATGAGTAGTATTCCAAATGATCATACTTATTTATATATTGTGAGTTTAGACTTACTCTAAGAGGCTTTTCTAGGTTCATTTAAAGTATTTTGGAAGGAAGATGGCAGAGTCGCATGTTGGTCGGCATTGCAGAGCTTATGGCCTTGTAATAGAAATCTTGCTCTGATTTCTTCACACCGGAGTCTGCCTGACACCTTCAGTGATTTGTAGTAACACTGACCTTATTCTGTGGGTTTCTTGTTTCTGCCACCCTGTCCACATAAACACAGAATGAGGTCTTTAGATTGATATTAATAATGAAGGAGCAGAATACTGGAGGAGAGGAGTATTCGCTAGACACAGTGTCCCTTACCAATACTAGGTGGGATGAAATATGATCAAAGTGCAAATACGAAAGAGAGCAGTAATCCCGTGGTGGACATTGCTTCCCACTAATTACAAACATAAACAACCTGAAACAACCTGCAGTGTACTAG
The DNA here is from genome assembly GCA_014549065.1 of Cardinalis cardinalis. Classification (NCBI taxonomy): domain Eukaryota; kingdom Metazoa; phylum Chordata; class Aves; order Passeriformes; family Cardinalidae; genus Cardinalis; species Cardinalis cardinalis. The sequence goes on from JACDOX010000073.1 coordinate 706,801, forward strand.
GACAGGAGAATGTCTTCTCTGGGAAGTGTATTCTTGTTAGCAAGTAAGCATTAACCAGCATAATGAGTCTTGCTCAAAGCTGTTCCTGGAAGCCCCATGCTGTTATCCATATGCTGGGTGCCTCCGATAAAAATGTTGACTGTGAACTTACTGTTCCAGAAACCTTTGGATTTTATAGTTTTCTTAGTTATAAGGCACCATTTAGCCTTACTACAGGATTTTCTGAAGCAGACTCAAGAGAATGAGAAACTGAGAGTTGTCTTAGTGTAATTTTCATGAACATTCATTCAAAACCTTTTCATTGACTTCATTAGGCTTCTCTTGGCTAAACCCAAAATTTTATTAGCATTTTTACAGACACAGAAATTACTAGTATCTGCCGCACAGATCTTGGGCACAGAAAGTAGGATCTACCTCTAGAACACCCTGCTGTCAGCAAAGCTTTGGGTAAATGATACCTGTCAGTCAGTGGGCTCTATGCCAGCGGTTCTAGGGGAGCCAGGTTTTTAATTCTGGACTGTAACAATTACTAACACAATTTTAGCTTGAAAATGGGTAAGACTTTATCCCATTTATATGTTATTATGTTGAAAATGGATTTCCTAACAGTCAGGTCATATTTTATTATTCCTATCTATTTCACTGAACATTATTCCTATGTCACAATGTAAATAAGACTTTACTTTTTTCCTCTTATAACTTTCAGGTGTTATTTCTCTTCTACCTTCTCTAATTATCATCTATCACAAGTTTACTTTTGTAATCTTTCCCTATTAATCAGCACCTCTTTCCCTCACACATACCATCAGTTTTATTCTGAACTTCCTGCAGACTTAAAATATGTCATAATAGGACAGCAAAATTTRACTGTATTGTAATTTTTTCTTGAAATTAAAAACCCTGTCACCCTGTTCTCTATTTTACAGTCATAGGATGCACTGTGTTAATCTTCTTTTTAGGTTTTTTTCCTTTTATCTTTTGATGGTGACTTTTTCCCAGAATTATGAGTTTACCATAGTTATTTATTTATTTATTTAACCTCATTTATTATGAGGCTACCATATTTTGCCCTCATTRATTTGCTGTGCTTTTTCTGCCCCTACCTTCTTCCAGCATTACTGATGAATTTGCTGCCCACATCAGTATTAAAAGAGTTAGATATTTGAGACCAAAAAAACTTTTGATTTCTGTACACCATTTTCTTTACTTATACTTATTTTCACTCAGATGTCTTTTTTATATATATTTGGCAAAACTGAGATACAGAAAAAAAATTGATACCAAAGGTGCTGGAGATGCACAGAAGTAATTCATCTGCTGCAAAACGTTCTGATTTTCTGGGTTTAATCTCAGTAGCATAATAATAGCGTCCATAGCTATGCAGAAAGTACACTCAAAGAGAGGTTGTGATATTAACGGGCTGCATAGCCATCAAAATTTGGTGTCTTTGTCGGGTTAATCAAGTGTATTTAAATTAATCCCGTGAGTATTTGTTGACTGTTGTTTCTCTTTTGCTACACAAGTCCGTGTGCTGTTATTCTCAACTGTAAAACATTTACTAACTTATGAAAACGAGTTCATAGTTTTAACAGTCTATGGACTCTTTGTGGTACATTTCTTAGTTGGTCAATTGCCCAATACCGTTCTTTGAGAAATTTTAAGTCAAAGAATAGAAGCCAGTGGCAAATAAATTTGTATATCTGGAACCGCAATAAGGATAAAAACATGTGTAAAAATATTCTGGTGATGTTGAAATGTTGATCATTAATGTTCATTTTCAGAAACAGTATGACTACTCTTTAATTATCTAGAAAACCTTAGGCAGACAAACATGTAAAATAAGAACACTAATCCAGCATTGTGTTTTCTGCTAGAGTAGGAATGTCTGTACTTATGAACCGGGTTCAGTTACTTGTTGCCTTTCTGAAAATATGCTTTAGTGGTGAGCTGAAGACTACAATGAGCATGAAAAAAATATTATTTGTACAGAAATATTCCTGTAATTTTTATCTTTATTTTTGCCCAGAAAGGCATGCAGGTTTGCACTGATTTCTTCATACAGAAACAATAATATTGCCAGGCTGGGCACAACATTTCTATGATTCAATGCAGTCTTTAGGAGTGACTTTGCATCAAGTCTAAATGAAGATAATGCAGTGAGCAATTAAATAGCTTTTCAAGACTGGCTGGCAACTTTGATAGAGGAGTTGTGCCTTAGGTTTAACAAGTATCTCCTGCTTCATGTGTAGTTTGAAGCTAGAGGGAATTTTAAATCTACTGTTTCACTAAGGTTTTTTAGGGAGAAGTTTGTTTACCCTGGTACCATGAAAACTGTAACAACCTTTCTGGCTGAACAGGGAGTTCCACTCTGTCTAGCTCAGCTACCAAGAGACAGATGTCTTGTCTCTATTTCCCTTGGCTTCTCACTCGAAGCATGCTGCTAAAACAGAATGCTTGTTTGCCTGGTAAGCCCCAGAGAGCTGTTGCTCTAGATTCACATGTCTGCAGGAATAGGTTGGCCATCAGCTTTCTGACCATGCAGATAAGCAGAGATTTTTTTTCTCACTTTACAACTAACTCCCCCTTAAAATTCAAACTGTGTGGTTTCCGTCTGGATCAGTCAATAATCTACAAAATATCAGTAATTTTTGCTGTGTACTATCATGTCTATCAGATTACATAGACAAAAAAAGTAATGTCTGCCAAAATTTTAGTCCTCCAAGTCTTCTTTAGGATCCAGGTGAGCCCCAAATTTAAAAGTATTTCACTGCTGATATTGCACAGCAGAGAAATGTCACTTCTCTCACAGGACACAATGAAGAAATATGCCTCCATTGGCATTCCTGACCACAAGATCCAACCAAGATTCAGGTTTATAAGATTTCTTAAGGCTGGAAAAATCATTCTTGCCTGTTTCATGATAACAGTATAACAGAAATTTCAAATGTAATTCATTAAGAAATTCTGAGGTGGAGTAGAAATACATAATCCAATAGGAAAGGTATTAGCCTCCCACACCCTTTATTTTAGCCCACTCATTTATTGAATTTATGTAAGTGCTTCTAGGAACATGGATAAAAATCTAGAACTCTTTGCATTCTCAGAAGTTTGCTCAAAAGAGAATAACAAATGCTTTCTGATTTATTTTCTTCTGGCTCTTCAAATTTGTATAGAAAACAATGSAGCAGGAATTGTCTTTCCCTTTTTATAGCTTGGGAAGAGAGAAAAATGGGTTTAATTATCTTTCTGAGGAAACTGCTCAAGTCAGCAACCCAGCTTCTTGGACCTCAACATCAAATGTTTGCCTTTTACAGATAATAAAGCCCTCCCTCTCCAATCATGTTTTAACAGAATAAAATAATACAAATACCATGGTACTGTCACAAAAAAATGCAGAATATCATGTAGATCTTCTATCTTCAGTCTTACCTAAGCACTACACCACTCTTTATAGAGAAGCATTGTGTCACATCAACGTATTTAAATACTGAACACTAAATCAGCACATTCCAAGGGGAAAACACAGCATCCTGAATGCAAGTAGGATTCTTAAAAGGCAGGTCTTGCCTCTGTAGAAACAAGCTGTTCATGCTGGGATAAGCCACTATCCAACAATTCCATGAAGAAGCAAAGTCCAGTTGGAGGTGGGTTTCAGGCATGCCTTCCCTTAGGCGTCCCCTGCGCACTATTCTTCGGTGTTGGGGACCTGCTGCCTTGGCTTTTAGGGAATCCATTCCTAAGTTTTAACTTCCTCTCCTTTGTGTCAAGGGAACTGAGCCAGCCAGTTCTGGTGGGTGTACACACTGAAATCACCATGCACCATCTCCTTTGTGCATATGAACCCAAGTAGGTAAAAAAACCCACCAAAGAACAGATACAGAAATGCAGCCATGGTGGTGGAGGGTTTGTGGGGTTTCTTAGTATTGAAGWTTTTAATTAATGTCTTTCTTTGTTACAAACATAGCTTGATAATTGAAGGAATAAACCCATTTCTTCCAGGTTGTCTATATACTTATAGCACATGCTCATTACTAAATGGACACGTAAAAGCAGAGGACAAAAAATTATAGAAAATTTAAAAAATTAAATTCTTTATCATATAGATTTTTTACAGTTAGGTTACTGTTACTCAGAGCTGTAGTTAGTTATAAAGTCCTCATATCTAGGACAGTATTTCTACATTTGTATAATGCCCAGCACTATGATTTGTTTGAATCTGGTGTTTGATTGCATTTCGTGTGTTTTCTACCACAACTACTCATTACTAGCTCCTCTTTACCTTCAGCAAGACTGCAAATAAAGAGATTTTCTCTCAGGATGGGATAAGAACACAAGCCTTATCAGGGACAGGGAGTTGAGGCTGTTTAGCCTGGAGAAAAGGAGACTCAGAGGTGTCCTTTATCAATTTCTACAACTCCCTGAAAGGTGGTTGTAGTCAGGTGGGGTTGGTTTCTTTCTCCAGACAGCAACTGACAGAACCAGAGACCACAGACTCAAGGGAATTATAGGTTGGATACTAGGAAAGGTTTTTACCTTTCCTAGTGACAAAGTGCTGATATTGTCTACCCAGGGAGGTGGTGGAGTCACCATCCCTGGGTGTGTTTAAAAAAGACTGGATTTGGCACTCAGTGCCACGGTTTAGTTGGGGTATTAGGGCATGGGTTGGACTCAATGATCTTGAAGGTCTATCCCACCCTGGTCATTCTATGATTTTTTGATTCTGTGATGTAAATAACCTTCTCCAAGTGATAGGCTGCTTGGACTCTGCGATTATACTAATTCTGTCAAGCATTGAAGCTCTGAGAGAGGTGTTCATCAATACTAACGTGAGTTGTGTCAGAAACACACTGAACATGAGTCTGCATAGCAAATGTAAGCTAAGCAGATGAATGCAGTGGTGGGTAATGCAAAGAAACAGGAAGTCAGTGTTAGTTAACAGCATAGGCAATGGGTTCTGCCACTAAATCTCAACACTGTCAAACTCATGGGCATCTTTTAATTATTGTGGCTCAAAATATGTCAATATAAGCAGGTACAAAACTGAAAAAGATTTGATCAGTTCTATTATGTGAGAAAAAGCCACAGGTGTTCATCAAATGTGTTTTAACATCTCCTCTTTCTGTTAAAAAGAAAAATTAGATCTACCTTACACTGAAATATGTTGACTTTATATTGACATATTTATATCATACATATATTAAATATATATGTATATATTCAATATGTAAAATAAATTTTATATATTAAATCTATTGTATTTATACATTATTGTTGATATATTAATATAAATAAAAATATAAGTTCTGCATAAATACTATTAGAGTTTTCCTGAACTTCATCCAGAAAGAAAAATTCTTTTTCTACTCTTATTACTAAATCTTTTTCAGCATTGTGAAGTACTGCTCAATGGTGAGTCTAAAAAGACTAGTTGTATTTAGCATTATCTTTGCAAGTAATTTTACTCAATTGGAGACATAGTGTTAAACTCCTATTAAGCAGTTGGATCTTTGCTCAGCGCCTGACAGATGCTGCACTTTCATAAAGAAATTGAGCTTATTTCGATTCCACCCTCCTATAAAATAGAGACATTTATTGTTATGACTATCAAAATGTAGCATTAAGACAATTATACATATTGAAGCCTAATGCATCTGCACTTCAAAATACTGGTGATTTGAATAGTATGAGAGCCAGGACCAGGATGTATGAATCTGTATTTGTCAAATTATAATACTTTGGTTTATAGCTATCTAAGATGGGCTTATGCTGTACAAAGCAAATAAGGAGAGCTGAGCTTTTGTAGATAGACACTTGTTTACCCATGGAAGGGCACTGCAGATAATGTGGAACTTTTTAGAAGTGGCTCTACTACAGTCACACTTCGGATGTTTATCTCTTACCAATATATCTGGTGCAACAAAGAATCCAGCTCCCATCAAATACATCATTCTGATTATACAACACTTGTTTTCAGAGCTGCAGGCTGCTTCAGAACAAGTGCTTTTGCACACAACACACACAGAATAGGCCGGTTGAAGCCATGAATTTATAGATAGGTTTTCCAAATTGCTAAATAAGGTGCAAAGACAAATTCCCTTTATATAAAATAGATGCTGCAAAAGGCATCTATCAATAATTCAGTTTTTAAATTKATTTTTGGGGGTTCGGTTAGATGCACTTCCTCTAAAAGCATCTTTAAAAAGTCAGATTTTTTTTCTACAAGACAGACCCGTTTCATTCAGAGACATATGGTTAATGCTCATATGGAACCCTTTCTTAATACATCGAGTCAAGCTGACTTTTTTTGGTTTTGCCACTTTTTAAAATAACCTTTAAAGCGAAATAGATACATCGCAATAATTGAAAATGAGAAAGCACCACTCTAGTCAAATTAAAGCACATATGTACAATCACTAGTTATTCATTAGCAATTGTAGAGCCTATTTGGCATTTTACTTCAAGACTAGATTTTCAATAACTTAGAATAGATACAAAAGGAGATTTCCTCCAGCTTTATATGCTGAGCATGGCCACATGGTGGGGAATACCCCCATGGTCATTTGAGGTCAGCTGTCCCAGTTGCATCCCCTCCCACCTTCTTGTGGATCCCCAGTCTCCCCAGTCTCATAGAGCAGTGGGAGAAGCAGAAAAGTCCCTGACTGTGTAAGCACTACTTAGCAATGATGAAAACATCTCTGCATTCTTAACAGCAGTTCCAGCACAAATCCAAAACACAGCCCCATATCAGCTAATTTTGAGTAAAGAAAATTAACTCTACACCAGCCAAATCCATCATGCCGTCACATAATTAAACATAGATTTGTCCCAGCTTTCTTTTGTTGGAAAGCTAATAAAATAGCCACTGAGGAGAATCTCAAGAGAGATCTGGGACTAAAGACTAACTTATGTGGGAGATTATTTTTCTCCTGTATCTGGCATACCACATCCTTCTGTGTCAAAGCACTGTACATTTCCACCTATCTGCACTTGTGCCTTCATTCCAACACACCCTAGGTCTAAATCATCTAGATGTAGTGCGCTTTTCAGCTCCTTACAACYGGCCCCAGGAGCCACCATCATCCTCCCCCTTCATGTCACTCAAGCTCTAGAAAAGACCTTCAATGAAGTTGCAGAATGGTCTGGGTGGGTCAAGACAATTAGGACCACAAGAACCAGATATGCCTGGTCATCCTGGTCAGCTACTTGACAGTGACAAATGATGGGCTTTACGAGACAGACACTGAAGTGTACACAGTCTGTCAAGTTCTTTATCTTCCTTTTCTGGTCTTTCTGTATTTTTCCGAGGTAGCCAGAAAATCAAGAGAAACCATTCGCATACATTCACATTTCCTGATACAGAGGATAATTGAAGATGTATGAAATATTCTAGTTTGGTACTATTGAGATTTTCCTTGTGAAACCAGTGTTTTACCTTACTCCACAGTCACCTTCTGTGCAGTGGATGCTGTACCAGCATAAAATCTGAGTGACTCAGTTAATCTGCAAAAGCAAATAAGTCTACCTTTATGGTAGACTAATACTTAGCTCTATTTTGTCTAAATAATTCAAGTAACCACAATTCATTTTGTGAAATGGACCAATCTCCATAGCACCAAAGTATGAGAAAGTTATTAGTGAGTGCTCCCTAGATGATAAAGCTATAGCTGTCGGCTTCTCTATATGCTGACATCCCACAAAGCTGAGACAGATTCTATTCAAATGAACTTAATTTGAAACTTCCTTAGTAGAACAAATGACTGGAGCTCTGGGTGGTTTTCTGCAGCAAGGCACTGTGTTTGACCACTTGATTTCAAATGCTGAACAACTCAAACCCCTGTGGAATAGACTGAAAATGTGATGTTACTCTTGAGTGTTTAATAGCGCAGGAAGGAACATGGTGACAAGCAGTAGCTGATCTGAAACTAGATGTTAAGCACTGAAAATTCTAATTCCCCACTGTGCATTCTTTCATCTAGTCTTCCATTTTGTTTGTGTTTTCCTCTTTTTACCTGCCTTGTCAAGTTTATGGAATCTCCTAAGTACATCTGCTTTCTTTCCTATCAAAGAGAAAAGAAAAAGTGAAACACAGTCATAAAGAATAATAACTACATTCATCATTATCAAAGCAGTGGGACTGTGCTCAGAGCTGTGTTGTTGCGCAAGGCACAGAGGCAATGCCTGGATCAGCTGGCAGGGCACAGCACAAAGGCTCTGGGGAGGGTTCTGGCAGCCCAGGACAAGCCCACACTGCTCAGTTCAGCTCTTTTCTGAGCAACTGTGCTTGGCTCTGCAGCCACAACAGGCAACGTGCTGACAAGTAAGCCCCTCACTGCCATCACTCAGCTGGTCCTTGCAGGACTCTGCTCTGTCTCCTGCAGATTCTTAAGCAGCCAGGCTGCATTACTCCATCTTGCAGCACCATTACACCTACCGTGCCTGCCCAAGGCAGTAAAAGTTTAAATGAACAAAAGTGAACCAGTAAAAAGAAGCAGGTTAAAAAAAAAACATTAAAAAATCTGCTGCGCCCTGGGGCTTTGAAAGGAGACCAGATAGCATGTCAGTCAGACTTTTTCTCTCTACAAGTCTTTCATGTCATCAAGGCTGTTGCACTTTCAAGAGCTATGTCTGCATGATCAGGGCAGTGATGTACAACATTACCTGTACAAGCTACTTCTACCACCAAAAAATATTGCAGTCATGGTAATAGGGCAGGTGGATCACCCTCATTAGCCTTGCTGAGTAGTAGCTCCTTTTAACTTCTGCAAACACAGCTATCATATTACAGATGTATGGGTTGACATAGCTAGAATTGGATCAAGTACTTCTAGCCAGCTCTATGACTAGTCACCCTAACTAGTTAGAGGTGCAATTACTAGCAAAATTCCTCATGTATCTGAGAAGGAATAAGATATACATAAATATATTAATATACTAGCATACTTTCTCTGTMATTTTAATTCAATTTTTATAGTCAGAAAAAACTGTTAATTGAGGAAAACAAAACTCACACTCCAAACTCAGAGAATATCTGTTTTGATTCATGAAAATCTCTGTACTTTTCAGTATCTTAAAATTTTTTGCCTCATTAGAATGATGTCAATGTTTCCTCTAATAGGCTCTCTGATGGGGACATAAGAGTGTCAAAACTGGCCTTTCTTTTTGCAGTATCATGTTTTCAGGAAGTAAAACATGTCAAATCTGATTTTATTAATTGGAATAGATTTATAAACCAATAACAAAATACTTTGATTTGGACTGTTTCTATAAGACAGCAGTATGCGCCTCTTATACTGCGACTAAGCTGTTACCTTTTACACAAAGGTGTTCAGAGTACTCTAAGAATTTTARCTGCAATAACCATGGTTTCTACATATCTGTTTCTCCTACATGCAATTTTTCYAAAGTCTGGACTTACAACAGAATCTCTCATTATATTTGCTCACCTTTCTTCAAATCTGTCTTTAAGAACTACTTCTGCTGTGAATCTCATAAAACCCAGCATTTGTTAAGCATCCACTCTGGAATTACATTATATTATGCTAAAGTGCTCCCCTGTTATCATTTTCAAAAGCTCCCATCCCCCTTTTATTCTCCTTAATTTCCCTATGCAACCCTTCAATCATTTTTTAAGGACCAAGAGCAAAATTCAATTATTATTCATGTATTACTCTACTCCAGATTTAAAAGACTTTGCAGGCATGAGTACTAGTCAATGATTTTTATCTTGAAAATCCATTGTATAAAGAGATAACTTCACAGGATAGAGAATAAACTTGGGAAAGCCAGTAGCTTACATTGCTATTAATTAGGAACTCCTATCTTGCGTGGATGAGCTGGAAACTTGGCAGCCATTCTAGGCCTTGGAATTACAATATAAATCCCACAGTATGTGAGCAGAAGGTTGGAACGGTCAATGCACAGGTAGAGCTCATGCACTTCCTCTGTTTGAGATGGCCAGCAAGTGCATGAACAGTCTGTTAACATAACTGGGATGGAGCACCCTCAGAGTCTGTACACTGACTTCTCCACACAGCTTTCAGGAAGCAATCTGCTGCCCTCCGTTCCCTTCTCTTTCCTTGCCACCACTTGAGCACTCACAGTTTTAAACGTTCCAAGAAAAGGAAGAGATGCAAATCTACCAGAATTTTGGTGTGAAAGGATAGAGAGAGCCACTCCTATTTCAGCAAAACAAAGAAAATATTCAGAAATATATTTTTATACATAAAATTAAACATTTGTATGTAATATACATGTCTATTTACTGCCAAATTCTTAGCATTGAAATGGAGAGAGGAAATCATGGGCGTATGCTTTGACAAATGCCCAGCAGTGAGCAGTAAACTCCACTGCGATGTGGAGTCTCTTTGCTCCTATGTAGACCAGCAGAGTGCCTCTGATATTGTTTTGTGCACACAATAACTCTGCAGGCATCTGGAAAAGCCTGCAAAAATTGGAGAGTGGAATGTAGAATTTGGGTGTGGAATGTGACCCTTTACAAAATCAAACACTGTGTGTTGCATCTTGCAATCCTATGTGGTGCACTGCCAAGGAACCATAGGAAGAAGACCATATGSTCACTGCACAGGGAAGGAAACACAGGGGAAGGACGCAGTAAGGAAAACAGGACAGAAACATTTAACAGTAGGCACTACTAGAGTTCTATCTGAGCAGAAAAAATCAGAAAGCTCAGAGGGCTTATAGAAACATCTCAACTCTAATTTTTTCTCTTTCACGCTGTTACGTCTTTGCATTCTCCCCCACACCAGTTTTGTATCTCAAAGTACTGAAAGTCGATATCATATTATCCATCATCCTGAATGTCATCTCCTTATAAAAAATAATGATAAAGAAATTTSTGTGTCACATATATCAAAACTAAAACTTCTCTTCTTTTTTTCAATGAAAAGGACAGGAAAAAAAGTGAAAACATGGAAGTCTACAGACACAGTAACTGGAGTTATACACTTGTTTACAAGAAAAAACAGATGACCAGTGCCCTTACAACAAACATAATCAGCAGTTTCAACAGAACTTGCTTGTAAAACTGATTCATAGCTTTGCATGGCATAATGATTTTATTGCCATTTATTACAGAGCGACATGAGATAACAAGAGGCGTTTTATCTTTTCTTTATTTTTTTCAGACAATGGCATTATTTGTTAACTGGGTTTGATGACAGAAACAGCAAAGTCAGCTACAGCATGGATTAACATGARCAATAAACACTTCCTGAATGTTCCATTCAAAGCCAAAAGATAACAATCGTGGCTTTTAACTGAGGGATGGAGGTTTACCATCTGTTGGAGGGATAATTTCCAGAATGCTAAGAAAATGCCCATTCATGATAGCTTAAATTAATTATAAATAACAAATAACAGACTGTTTGTTTGTTTTCAAACAATAAAGACGTACTTTGTAGGTGATTGATAAGTCTGGCTTAACTTGAATGTGGAAAACTTCAATGCCTAATAAAGTCAAGACAATTATTGAATTTTACCAGAAAGAATTCATATATGTCTTTCTTTTTGTATATGGATAGAAAACAGTGTAAAAAAATCAATATAAAAGAAAACTGAGCAACTTATGAAAATAATTTCAATTATTAAGTTTCATATAGCCTTCTTAAAATAAAACTAGTGTATAAAAAGTTGGGAGAAAGTGTTACAAATACAAAAAAAATTCTCATGAGTTTTGTCCCACTAAACAAGGCATGTTTCCAGTTAAACCCCATCCCATTATGATCTGGGACATAACGGTCACAATGTTACTTCTAAAGCCTTGGGTCCAGACTGCGCAAAGTGAAACAGGACTCTAATTGTTTCCATAATTAGTTTCTGATCATAGTGACACATTATCTCATAAAAAGTAAAAGTGTGCTTGCAGTATGCCCTGCTCCAATGTTAGATCAGCAAAGCAGCCAGAACCAGGGGGGGAAAAGGAACTTGTGGAAGGGGAAGATGTTTTTATTTGAAAAAAAATATTAAATGAAATGGATTTTGCTCATTGGTCTCTCACAGTCTCACTGTCACAAGCATCAGAAAAGTGTGGTGGTCACATGTCTGTCCACGTGCCACACACCAGGTGAGTATTCAAGTGTTTTGCCACGTGTCACAGTGTCACACACCAGGTGGGTATTCAAGTGTTCTGCTTGCCATAGGGTTCTGCAGTGCTTGTGTCCTGCTTTTAGGTCCTTTGCAGCGCCCTAGAGAATGAGAGTAACTACCTGACAAGTCCTTCTCACTCTCTCTCATGCTATTCTTAGGCTGGCAACCTTATGCAGCTTTTAGGTATGCCTCGTTTGATCCCTCTTGGGTGACCTGTACCTCCACTGCGTCCCAACCCTGAATCATCAGGGCTGTCATTGTCCTTTGTTTCCAGTGCCATCTGACCTGTGAAACTGCAGGTAGAAGGGGTGGGATCTGGATGCTAATGCGGCTGCCAGTGACACAGGCAGTGCTGAGACTGCTGTCCCTGCTGGGCCCTTCTGGTCCTTCCCACACTCAAACCTTCTTCTTCTTTTCACAGTCAGACTATCTTAGTCTTTCTATTACAATTTGCTACATGAAGTGTTTGCATCATGCAAGCCAAATAGTATCTGCAGGCAGACAAATGACATCATTATCAACTGCTGCTGTAAATTTTGCCTTTTCTGAAGTATCATATTAAGTGCACTGAAACAATACTATGAGGCAGATTCTCCCATGTACTGGGGTCCTTTTGCATTCACATTGAAAGAAATCTGATTAGAAATATGCTGAGACATGTTCCAAAATAAACAAACTTTAGGGGAGAAGTTTTATGTGATTTTTTTTGGTCCCGTTCTTTCCTAGTTTTGGATATGGGACAACCCAGTACAGCTTAGACTTTTCTGTTTCTAGGCCCTTTAGGATAACTGAAAGCAAGTGAAAAAAAATCATCTGGACTGCTCTGGCAGTAACCCTTAAATTGACAACATGATAATAATAACATTTTTGCAACCTTATGAACCCCTTCTATCTCCTCCTAATTACCCTGCTGAATAATACTGTTCTCTTCTTCTGATGAACTCACCCAGTAAATTCATTTAAGAAGAGCAGTAAAGACCCATGCGTACTGCAGAGGGAAATTACAATCAAATACCGTTTGAAACATTTTACATCTACTGCTTTTTACAGCAACCAACAGTAGTGCTTTACACTATAGTGACTCAGGAATTGTGATTTATCACTTTTTAAATGCAGTTGCCAAGGGTGGGGGATTCTATATACACCAAATCTATACAAAAGCTATTTCTTACTTATTGATGTGTCTTGCAAAAGATAAGCGCAAAGTCAGTTACAGACATATTTTGCTTGCACAGAAATGTTACAGCAAGCAATTCTTCAATCTTGTTTGACCAGAAAAAGATAAATGAACACAAAATGTCTTTATTGCTTTTATTTCCAGAAGTCAGTTTGCACATTTCATTAGGTATCTCTGCAAAGCCATGTACCAATACATCTGACTGAAATATAGATGCTCTCAAAGATTATCTATGTATAGCAAAATCTGAGAGTCCTTGATGAAATGAGGCTGCAAGTATGGCAAAGGATAACACGATTAAATATGCAATATTAAAGAAATAATTGTGGTTCAAAAATTGAAGTATTTCTCTAAAATCAGCTTGCCTCGTACTTAAAATAGCTCAATATAAAGGCAAACTTTGGTAGCTGTAACCGTAACCTGTTTGGGTTTTGCTTTCTCTTCATTTGCTGTCTCCCTGTTCCCATCTGGTTGTATACAGTGAGCATGTAAAAAGAAGCACATCATTTCTACTGTCATTTCTAATGATTTGTGAAAAGATGCATTCATTCCAAGCCTAGCTGTCTATGGAAATGAGCTTAATAAAATCTTTCTCGCAGCTTTTGAGCCCACTGGCAAACATCAGCCAAACCTTACGCAGAAATAGGGATCAGGAGTTAGGTGTCTGCAGTGAAAAGGAGTGGCAGGATGTGTCAGAGAAAGATTTTGAGAGTGGCTTTTCCAGGTGCATTCCAAGATGCAAAAGAAACAGCATGAACTTTTGTCTTGTTTGAGACCAGAGAATGTAAAAAGCGAAAACTACAACAAAATCAGTCTRAACGTTCAATCAGTCTTCTCAAGGAACAGCAGCCTTCATTAATTCCATTGCCTGCGTGATAGTTATACTGAGGAAACTGTTTCTAGCGCTGTTCTAGTATTATACCTGTTATAACTGTTTCTAGTATTACACCTCCGTTTATTTTTAAGGCCAAAACCTGTAAGAGAGATTTCTCCTGGTAGTACTATTGTAAGTGGTCCAGCCCAAGAGGAATGCAAAATATTTGCTAGGTAATTTTTTTTTTTGATGGCTTGTGAGGTGTAAATAGTCCAAACAAGGATTTTTTTGGAGATTGCTATGCAGCCTGATGCAATTCAGTTTGGAGAGGAAGTTTTCTCTTCTTGTTTTTATTACAATATTATATCATTACTCCTACTCCTTAAGAAAATTAAAACCTTCAAGTGTCTAAGGGCACCACAAAAGCTAATTTAATATCCTTTCTAGGGTTTTGTTATAGAAAAGAAAATAAAGTTCACAAAAATATTAATGACCGGTTATGCAGGCTATTTACTTGCTTGCCAGAGACTATTTTAAATTTTTAAAAAATCTGGAAAACTTAAGAGCCATCAGGCTCATCTATTTTAATTGCAAAGTCTGTTTAGGGAGTCTTACTAAGAATTAGTTGTATCAGCAATGCAACTGGGACTCAGAAGATAATTTCCACTTGAGGTGCAGTCTTCAAAAACAATCATAAAAGTATTTATTTCAGCTTCTTTACAATATTATGACAGGTAAGAGTGCAATTTTTTTCAGTGGTTGTGATACATACTATGAGATAAGAAACAGCAGACTGCGGGATGTAATCACAACACATGTAAATGAAAGTTTTTTCTGTTGAAAAGAAGTCAACATTTGACTATAACTACAGATTGAAAACATTTTTTAAAAATATATTCAAATATGGATTTTGTCTTTTTCTTTCTTTTCTTTTTTTCTTTTTTGTAATTTTTTTTTTAAACTGATCTCATACTCTTACACCACTTAAAAAATATCTGGAAATAAAGTGTCAGGAATGAGGAAGTGACATTTCTTTTTTCCCACTAGATGAAATTATTTGCCCCAAAGTTGCACAAGAAATCAGTATCAGATTTGGAAGCACAGATTTCTTTGGACAGGTCTTCTTGGAAGACAAAGCAGTATTAGCTATTTTCCAGCTACCTAAATAACAATCTCAATCCTTTTGGTGTCTTAGAAAGCTCTTCTGTAAGATTTCATATCTTTTGGACTGTTTTGCTGTGTATGATGAATTACAAGAAGATAGTTCTAATAAAGCTCTAACAAGTGAAGTGGGAAATATAAAGACATGGAAGCATAATTCAAGCAGTATACAGCAGGAAAATGTACTCGCTCCAGGAGTGTTGAATGTTCTATCTCATACTTTCCTCATTTGTATTTTTTGCTTGTCTTCGATGGAAGTAATCAAAGTTTGATGTAAAGAAATCTCCACCATATGATGTTCCACTCCCCTATGGCCCTTCCTTAACTTGTTTATTACTTTTCTAACAGCTTCCACTCAAGAAGATTTGCCTTTAAAATTGAACCACCATCACAGTTAAATTCTAACTCATATGGTGAAAGGAATCACTGAGTGCATTTAAAACTAATTGAAGGTATTTTTAAATCTCATCATGGACCTCAAACTGTTTAACAGGAAACCCTTAATTGTACTACTTCTGAAAAAACTACTGATTGTATTGCTCATAATGTTTCAGCCACAGCTCAATTACCACACACTGGTGTCTTCCACCAGCAGTCAGATAGAATGGGATGACATATACTCTCTGAATCATGCAAAATTTTGATTAAAAAACCCAAAAAACCTAATAACTCTTTCTTTTTAGTCACTTTTTTGCTCGGCTGCACTGCTACACTTAAACTAGGGTTACCTCAAGAGAAATTAAACTAGACCATGTCCTCTTGCTTTATTGAAATGCACAGCACATGCCTCATAACCGATGGGAATATAAGTATGCAAGCTAAGGGAGAGTTTTCAGTAGCTTTGAAATACATTATTAGAGGAGATGCTCAGTCCAGGGRCTGGGCTATAGCTGAAGGTAAAAATGCCAGAGCAATACATTGTAAGTGTGGAAGCCTCAGACAGAACTCTGCTTCCTGCAAACTGCAGTTTTTGAGCCAAGCTACTCTTTTAACACTTACACAGAAGTATGGGACAATAACGTAGAGCAGTAGTTAAAGTTCTGAGTGTGGTCCAGCTTTGTAAGTAATAATGACATCTACCTTTATTGGAGCTCTTTTCAGTGATTTCCTGCATCTTCTTCATGGAGGATCACAACACTGCACTCTGTACTCTTAACCCTGTAATAAAAAAGACACATGAAGGAGGAGACAGCAGACCAGGGCAGAAGTGACAGAACTGAAATTTGAAGTCCATTACTAATTCTGAATTTTTCTACCTGTAGCAGTAAAATGAACTTAAAAATGAGAATTTCAGGTGCAAGAGAGTGACACAACTGTCTCTCTAGAAATTTGTGCTGGTTTAGGGCAAATTTAGTAGAGAATTCCCAAAGGAGGGCCTCTCCAGAAAACAAACCSACACGGCCCCTGCCCCCCCCAACCGGTTCGGGAAGAATTCCTCGGAGAGAAGTGGAAAGAACCTGTTTATTTAACAGGCACAGCACCCCCCAGCACACAAAATGAACAATACCGGATGACACCACTCTGAAAAAGATGACAAATTCAGAAAGTCTCTCTTGRGGGGTGGTCACTCTGTTCTCAGTCCCTCTGGCACTGGGCAGCTGCTGCAGCCACAAGGTGTAAACTCCTGGTGTTCCCAGGTTCCAGTCCGGAGCAGGTTCGGGATGGTTGGAAAAAAAAGAGAAACAGTCCAGGAAGCAATTTGGACTGTTTTGCTAAACTAGCTAGGAGCAGAAGCAGAAGCAAGCAGAAGCAAAGCAAGCAAGAGCAAGCCAGAGAGCAAAAAGCAAAAGCAAAAGCTGCTGTCTCGGTGTGTCCCAGCCAGGCTGATGAGAAAACCAAAACAAAACTTTCACTCCTCAGAGCCAGTCTTAAAGGTACAGAACATAATATCCAACATCAACAGAACACATGAATGGGGATACAAGCATCACAACRTCACCCTAGGACAAAATTACAGTGGTTTTTAGATTAAATATTCCTTAAAATAGTCTATAACATAAGGAGAAAATCTATGGATTATCCAAACCAGTTCCCCAAAAAACTACAGAGKGTCAGAAAAACCATAGATTTAATTTAAAACTTTAAAGATTTCCTTTTAATCTTACAGGGAAGTTTTAATGCGAAATTTGTTCTTGGTTTTATTTTCATGTAAAATCACCAAAAATTATACAGTATTAAGATAATGTACCTATATTTATGCATTCTTTTTGTAGCTGTATCATACGTTGTTAGTGTGTTTTTTATATTACTAGTACGCTCCATCGTTTAATCCCATATTGTCTATCCATGAGACATGGTGTACAGCCATCTCCAGGACTACCAAACTACCAGGACTATCAGGATGACTTGAATTGAAAATAAAGAAATTAAGGCAATTAGCATTTCAACCAAAAGATTTATGAATAATCAGTAGTCATAAACTCTGCAACATGGATTTTCTGAAACTGATAAGCCATTTAATTTGTCAGCATACCATGTCATACTTCATAGCTTTCCACATCTCTAGTTGCTGGAGTACGTAATATCCCATAATACATAAATCTATATTTGTGTATTTTCCTCAATATTATTTTTCAAACTGGCTGTGTAATTAGAATTATTTTCTTCATTAATTATAATAATTGTATAATAGTTTTTTCTTTTGTAAGTTACACACATTTCATTGTCAACTTTCCAAAGATATTGCATTTAAAACTGGAATAATTCCCTAATATATTACATTCTTCTTTTTTTACAATACTGAACAGTCAAACACAAAATAATTTTGATATCCATACTTCTGTTATACCTATTAGCAAAAGAAGAATTAAAAATATAAGATATTTGGTTGTCTTCTATGCCAACTGTAGAGAGTTTATTCTTGAAAAGGGGACCCTCTAAGACATAAGGGAACTGATCTTAATGGTAGCAAATCTTAATATTTATTTTTTCAGGATTTCTCTAGAGTCCCTGTTGCTTTCTAAGTTGCTTTTGAATACATATTATACTGAATAAGGCATTTTAATATTAATATAAACCACATAAATGTTATAATAGACAACAGTAAATTACTATCCAGAAACAGGCCTAGAAGTATGTAAGACTGATGAATTGTTTAAATTTGTTAAAGTTATGGATAACATGCACGCAGAAAAATCTGGAAATAACATTATTTGTTAGCACACATTGTTTATTTCATAACCCTTTATCTACTATTCTTGGAAAGAGTGGCCTTTCATGTGAAACATTCCTCTGAATGCTAGGAAAAACAGTAGTGGGAGAAAAGGAACCATCGAGATAGAGGAGTTGAGGTGGGATGGACCAGCCCAAAACCCCTACACATATATATGCATGTACAGGTACACATATACACAGACATGCTCAGAGGTAAATTACACCAATTGACTTGATTATTTGGGGTTTTTAAAATATTTTTAGGCCTTGACATATGCATTTATCGAAAGAAAACTTTTTCAACAACTTCCATGCTTTTTATACAAATATTATCAGCGCCCCAAAATACTTAATGTTTTGAGTTTTTGGTTTTCCTGAAATGAAAAATAAAATAAAAATGTTCACAGTTCTTCTGAATAAAATCCATTTTGAAATTGCAATTCTGTGCCTGATACCTGATGTCTACTAATTCAGTCTGCAATGGAACTGTGTTCCCTCAACAATTGTTCTGAGTCCAGGGAGCTTCTGTAATTGCAGGCATTCAGACTAAAGCTCTATTCAAACCACAGTCATTCTCATGCCAATATATTTTCTAACTCCAGTGCAGTGTTGAAACCACAGTTAAACTGAAACCACTCTAAACAATGCATTCTTTGTAAACAGTGGGGTGCATTGGTTAAGGGTTGGCTGCTGCAAACCATCCCATCCATTGCAAGAACTTCAAATGAAGCTACCCCAACATTAGTGTTTGCTTGTTTTATAAAATAAGAACAGGGAGAAGGGTGTTCTTTACGTTTGTTAAAATAAAACATACAAGCATTTTATTTTCTGATTCAAGCTGATGTTTCACAGAAAAGATCACCAGAATCAGATTTATACATATGAGAACAGATGTATTACAGTACAAAAAATGTTATATGAAACCTGAATTTCTAATCCTCTTTTATTCATAGTGATTTTAATATTGAAAAACAGAGGAAGGAAAATAAAATCAAATGCATAATTTAGGTCTTTTTTAAGTGACTGTTAAACCAATATTTCAAATTTTACATACTCCATACCTGATATCTTAACTTGCCTCAGCTGTGGCTTGAAAAAGATACAAAATGAAAGAATAGCTACAAAGAGAATATGAAAAAAGACAAGAAATGTGTATAGAGAAAACAAACAATATTTTTTAAATTCTTTTGCACCTCAAATCAATGTATAAAAATTAAATTAAATTGACACAAATGTAGAAAAAAGATATCAAGCTGAGGAACAGAGCAGAAAATAATCAGGTTAATGATTAAATAAATAAAACATTTTTATAACTTTTTTTTCTATGCAAAAATCTTGGCAGAAGCCAAGTTTCATTTCATCTAGCAGTACAGTAGATCTGGTGAAAGGCCTATTGACTTCAATGTAATTCTTGCTATGCACTTCAATTAGTCATGCTTTTAACCTCTAAGTAACTCAAATATACTTAGGACCTTTTTTTAAAAAATAAGGAAGGTTTAATAGATGACAACTACAAAATACAACATTTTTTTAGACATTTAATGAAAATCTAGCATTGATTTAAAGAAGACAGAAAACTACTCTCTCTAATGATGTGAAAACTTGACTACTCAATTAAATAATAGATTCTTCAAATTTTAAACCAATTTAACCTCATTATTTCAGTTCTTTCTATCCCATTAAAATTATAAAATCAGAGAAAAAAATAAGCACCGCTCCATTTTGCCACATTATACTTTCAGCTATGGTACTGTACATACTCAGAAACTAGACCATTACATTATTTCAAAAAAAGGCCTATTAGGTAATCTTATTACCTTAAAGATTATTACCTTAATTATTGAAAATCAATAAAATTATTAAAAAACATTAGGTACCATACGTAATTTAATGAGTCAGAGTCAGATATAATTCTTTGCAAAGAACAAATAACCTCTACTGTGAGGCGCAATTTTTTTCCACAAAAGACAGACATTTCAAGACTTGCAGTGGATTTATCTTGTTAGAAGAGAATACTCTCACTGTACATATGGAGAATGAGAAGCAATCTACAAAACTACTTTAAACTAGGAAAATGTCACAAATTACAATCTTCCAAGATTTTTCTGAAAATAATACTATATATAAAAAATCTAATTATAGGAAAGAATTCTTTTAGTGCTCTCAGAAGATATAGATGTTGTTCTGACTCAACAAAACATTTACAAATGTGTCAGAATCTCTCCCTGCTCAGAAAGCTACCATATGAAACAAATGTGTTAGTTGAATATTGCTTTGGAAAGCAATTTATTAGCAGAAAAGTATTGAAGAAAGAATTGAAATTTCTTTTAGCATGGCTCCCATTATCTGCATCTGTAGGAGTTTCTGTGCAGCCAGTTCCTCTAGTACGGTAGCAGTGGAGAATACGACTAACAGGATGAGGAAACCAGGACAGCAGGGAGGCATGACAGAATTTTGGGAGAGAACTAGTCTCAAATCAATTCCAAAGTGACATGAACATGATTATTTACGGTATTCAACAATGCTCAAACTTCCCCCAAGCCAAAGTATTTGCTGGCCCAGAGAGTTATTTCTGCAGAGGAGAGTGGAAGAGAGGGAAGAGAAAACTTCAATTTCAGATTAAAACAATCTGAGGTACCTTCTCTCCTAATACCACTTCCACTGAAAATCAGCTCATTTCTAAATGAGTTTTATCTTTCTAATCTCCTTGAAATCTGATGTTATTACCACTATCTAGTCTTAATGGTTTCATTTCTGGGAGATTACTTTTGTTCTCAGCTTCATTTCCTCTGAAAATCATTACTGGTCTGTGTGGGGACAGGTAATGAGGAGCCCCTGATGTGAGAGCAGATGCTCCCACCAGCAAGTCAGCAGAGGTCATCAGTCTTGTCTGCATTACAGGAAGATTTGTCCTTTTAGGGACTTCTGCCACAGCCATCTATATCATGCCAGTTCCACCTCCAGGAACAAAACAGGGATTTATTTCCAATAAGTCATGAGAAGCTTTTTGCAGAAGTCTGTTTATAGCAAAACCATATCATGTCAGAGAAGCACTTCCCACCAAAAGAAATTTCACCACAGATAGCCATCATCTTTTTCAAGTTTGTGTTCAGAAAGTCAGGAAAAGCAATATTGTACTATTTGTGGATTATATTCAGACCTTTACAGCCTGCCTGGTCTTGTTTCAACTGAGAAAGCTTCACAAAGTTTTCTTTATCAAGTGGCACTTAAGTCTAACCTGCTCAGATAAAATAAAACTTTGGTAGATTCTCTGCAGACAGGAATAATATATTCTTATTTTATGTATAATAAAAGTTTGCACAATGAGCATAGATTGAACAAAGAAACTCTGGATTTTCCCCCTATTACCAGTATATAGAAGTGGTTAAAATYGTAATTTTTTTCTATATGTGTTATTGTAATTATGCAATTTCCATTATAATTTCTAAAACAGAACATCAGAAACTTGATTTTCTCTTTAAACAATAATGCAACATGTCAACAACACAGCAAACAAGCTCCAGGATCTCAATTTTCACAATGGTCTGCACTGCCAGTTTCTTGCCTAAGCTCTGACCCTCACCTCTCTGAATGAACATAAACTCATTCTATATAACTGTCATTCTTGCAATCTGATTTCCTCAGTCATCCAAAATTAAAGGTCTTTCTAGCATCATCTTTTTTCATCATCTTGTCATTTTCCTCTAAATCCTTTCTGTATCTCTCATCTCATACACCTGCACATAAGAGAATAGTATATTACAACTCTGACACATTTGTGATTTTAACCCAATCATTATGCCCTGTGCATGAATCCATCCATCTGCAAACTCAGAACATAATAAAAATGTAATGCACTTATAAGATTTCCTGCTCAGATGTACTGACACACTATATGTTGTCTGAATAGGATTTATCCCTACATTAATACAATGGTCAAATTTTACATTAAGTTCAATTTAAGATCCTCAACAAGAACAATGATGTGGGCTCAAATTATACCACTGCAAGCACCACAAGTTTAATAGGTTTTCACATGTGTAAACAGGACATCTGGGCCAAATCCAGCTCTGGAATAATAGTTCCATTGCCTTTAGTACAGGCTTTTACCTATGAATAAATGGGGACTTGATGGAGATTTTTCCTAGCACTTTAAGATTTTATATCAGCTATATTCCAGCAGGATCCCTGAGAGAACAAGTTGGATAGACTTTTTTCAAGGCAAGTCGTCCTTTTCAAACAATCACATTAATGTTATTTCACTATGAATATTCTAACTACATATCCTTATGCTATATCCTGTGTTCAGGGAAAAAAAGGAAAGGTACTTTTCTACAATGAATAGAGTTATAGTTTCCTAAGTTTTCAATTTTCACAATTCATTAGTGACCCGCAGCACAAGTGTTCAGCTTTAARGTTTGCTAGAAATCCAGATTTTCTGGATCTGGGGCCTGTTTAATATGTTTCTAACAGAGTACTCACACAACAGCACAAATGGCCACTTGTGCTCTGGAAAGCTACAACCAACATGTCTTTTCCATTAGTTTGGTCCTAGGGGTTTTTTTCATGAGGYTTTAGTAACTTCTGGTAAATGTTACTTACAGCAGAGAATGTTTCCTCTAATCCAAACCAGTGTGTTATATGAAGGTTAGAGAATAAGATACCAGAAAATTCTTCACTCCTATGATTCTACTCAAATTTTAGAGGAAAATAGCTCTTTTCTGTATTGTAACAGTGTCATATACTAACTCTGAGGATCACAGTAAACAATATATAGCATTCCCATTCCTCCACACAGTAAACAATATATAGCATTCCCATTCCTCCATGTAACAAGTATATAATACCAGCTGTAGCTTTTATTTAGAAAATCTCTTGCTTATATAACACCAAACAGCCCAGTTTTCAAAATGTAGGCAGTTATCTTCACAATCAATACAGATAATCARTAGATCTCCAGAAGTTCATTATTTGAACAGCCTTGCACATATTCAATAGCCATGTACCAGAGAATGTTCACATCTCCTAAAAAAACCTATAAGCTATAAAGGAACACAAGCTAAATAACTGGAAAGATATGGTGAATGTACTTAAAAACTGGGACTGTTCCTAATGAGATGTGAGCTGAAAAGATACTAATCTGATGTAATTACATTCTTCCTAAGCCTGGACTGGAGTACCCTTTTATAGAACAAACTTGAGCTCAGAACTTTTTCAGAAAGTTCAGAAAAGTTTTTCAGAAAAATATCCTCAGCAGAAGGCAGGAGAAAATGAGAAAAATCTTAATTTTTCTACTAAGGAGACTACTTAAGCCAAGTTACTCAATTCAATGAAGTACCACTTTATACCCTTTCAACAGAGAAGAGGAAAGCAAATAGGTCATTACTAAGACAGACAGCTTGTTTTATACAATACTCCTTACAATTTTTCTTCCAGGGACAAAAATACAGTGAGTCACTCACAGGCTGGAACATGGCAAAATCTGAAAAGGAATACAACAAAGATGGAACCAGAGGAGAACAAAAACCAATGGCAGTGACTGAAAACGAAAGCAAGAACAGAAGCAAGTGGTTTTAAAGTATTAAAAAAAAATTGGAAAACAAATTGTCTTTTTTGCAGAAAGATTRAAATAAGGAAAAAGTGACTAAGAGTTCTCATTTTACTGGTTTTTATTATTGCATATATTCAATTTAAACCATTGCAACATAAAAAAAAGTTGATTCAATATGTTGTAGAGAGCATACAAATGGAGATATAGTAAGTCTACATTGAAAGAAAAAGAAGAGACAAACTCTAAAATGCCTCTTCACTAAAAGAATATAAAAAATGCCAAATGTACAGGTTAGATATTCATACAGTTCAAAATATTTTTATATGGTGAAAAAAAGGAAAAAATAAAGTCAAAAGGTGTTCTAACTTGTTATGAAATGGAAGGCTAACATATAAACTTGCATAAAATCCATTATGACCATGTTAATTTTAATGAAATTCCCCCTGCAAAAAACCTTAATAAACTTTTCTGATGTGCTGCAAGCAGAATTGGAAAAAAAACATAAATTTTTTCAGCAGTTTCAGGAAACCAAAATTAGTTGTTAACGATGAGACAAACAGTTTGCAACGAAAAACAAAACTGTAACTGGATGTTACAAAGAAATGTGGTAATTGCACATAATCTATGTAAAAAGAGCCAGCAGAAGCAAAACCATAAAATTTTTCAGTCTTACAATTAAATATTGTTTTATGTCACGTGAATAAAATTACTGTTCTAACATTCATAGTTGAGGACTGGGTTAATGTGGAAGAGGTTCAAAAAAGCAAATATGTTACACTGTAATATCTAATAATTTTTGAAAGTCAGTAATGGATGTTATCTCTTTGCATATTCAAAGATATACATACATATATCTTCGTACATATTCTTCACCATTGTCAGTTTCAGTAATATCCTCATTGAGATGTTGTAATTTAATTCACTAGATGTTCCACCAGTCATACAATGTCAGAAAATAAATTAGTTAAATGTTTCATTTACCTGTCCTCAGTTTACATTATTTTTTTTTATTTTATACTGGCCTTTCAGCAATTCAATGTAATGTACCTTTTTTGTTTTTCTCTCATACCTACTTTCCTTCTTTTAACATTTTTTAAAAGAGGTTGGCACTTTACGGAGCCTTTTCAATCAAGTGCTTCATGACTTCACCCTTTTGGTTGCTCAACCAAAATCACATTTCTCCAAACCTTCTATTGAATTTACCACAAAAGCAGAACTTCAGAACACGATATGTTATGCGGAAGACAAGAAATGAGTAAACAAGCCTGTCAAAGTTTGACTTGTATGTGTATTACCCCTAAGCACTTGGATTTAAGAATAGAGTTTGTTTTCTGTGAGAAGAGTCACTGTGGGTGAGCAGAAGGACAGACAGCCTGGCTCATTAGTGCTCATACAGAAGTTAGAGTTCCACCAGGGATCTCTCTCTCTGCTCCCTCCCAGCTCTGCACCAGTTTCCGAGTGCAGCTCGCCCTCTCCAGAGCTGCCTTCCCTAATAACAGTGCGCGGTGGCAGAGAGGAGCCGCGCTGCAGGAGCTCCCTCAATAGCCATTCTCCCTGCCAAGGGAGGGCAGCTGAGACGCTGCTGGGAGAGCCTCCYGTGCACAATGCAAGCCAGGATGTGGTCCTTGTTATGTTCCATAGCAGAATAATGGTGTTTGAGGGGATTTGTTTTCTCCTCCTTGTCCTTAATAAAAAAGATAGACTAATATAAATGATGAGAATCATTTCCCAGGAATGTCCTTCATGGAAAGGCATCATACTAGGAAAGGGAACAAGGGAAATGGACACCAAAATATGTTGATTTTTGATAGATTTATCAATATTAAATGATAGTTGCCTTTATTTACAGGAAGCCCAGGCACCCTAAAAATACATTAAAGCTAGGAAGGTAGCAAGGCCAAGTGGAGGTTGAAACAAATTTTTGGAGCCTGTATAATGTGTTGTTCCATAGTTTCCTTGTGTAAGAGTGAAAATAGGACAAGTTTTGGGAAAGGCATAACTTTTGAGCTTCTGAATAGGTCTAGAATTCTCAAATGGTTTTAGAGATGTCACAAATCCTTAATTTTCAGGAAATATAAAGAAATGTCAGCTTGTTGAGTTTGGATATCTGGGCCACAGCCTGGACTACACATGTAATCCACAAAACTCAGGCATAGATGATCAAATAAAAGATCTATATAAAAGTTAGTACGAACCCTGTTCAATTGTTCAAGGGGGGGGGAAAGAAAAATTAAATCATAACTGAAAATTAAATAGTAACTGAAATATTGTAATTTTTTAAACTAAATTTTAAGATGTATCACTATTACAATGATTCTATTTAGGGAGAATGAAAATTCATTACCACATAATGGACAAAAGATTAATACATAAACATTCAGAAAATTGTTTCTTATTCACCAAGCTCTGTATTTTTTTTCTGGAAGTTTTTCTCAGAAACATTAATTAAAATAAATTAGTTGCTTCCATTGTAATTTCAGGCTTTTAGCAGTCCTGACACCAAATGCCCTTTTTTAATGGCTCAATAGGTACATTTTGTTTTACTTCTATTGTTGCATAAACCCTTCTGTTCTCTTCTCTGTATTCTATAATAAAGGCATCCATTACTATAAAAGAAATTACTTAGCTCTGCTTAGCCCAAAAGGAACTTTTACACATTCATGAGGTGTTTTCACAAAATGTTTGGGTAAAAAGTGAAAAATTTGCCACATTATGTAAGTGGGAATGTAATAGTTTATAAACCCTGTTGCTGTGCTAAAAGTCTGCTCACTTGAGAATGTGCCTTCAGTTGCTGTAGAGCTGAGTTGTAAAATCTGAGAGGAGAATGCTTTTTTTGTATACATACAAGAAAATACTGTCAGTTCAAGCCCTGGATAAAGCAGGTTTCTCTGTCATATCACAAACAAGACATTAATAAAGATCATGTCCTATACGTGATTAACCATTGTATATGTCTTGCAGACTTAGCTAATTGCCCACACTGATCTTTAAGGATATAAACAAGAAATGGCAAAATTTTTCTTACCTATATATATAATTTGCCATTTTTTCAGTTAAAAGAGAGCTGCAGCTCTCTTTCTGTAGTTGAAAATCTGATTTTTAAGAAAGCAGGGGCTAGAGGGTTAAATCTTGATCTTTTTATTTCCAGTTCAGTAAAAGGGTTTATGTAAGGGGACAAGGAAAATTTCTGTCCCAAGCATTAAAGCAAGGCTGATCTTTAAAAGAGAAAACCAATTGAAAGCTCCACATGAAGTATTTGTCATGTTCAATGTAATCCAAATATCTTACTTGGAAATATATTCTTTCTCATCTTTATATATATAGCCTTGATGCCACAGCTGTACATTTCCAAGCAGTGATTATTTCACCCTCTTCAATTAATGTGAGATGCAAGGATCTCCCAAAATAGTCATTATCTAATTCTTAGTTTATCTACAACTGGTGTAACAGATCCTCCCACCCACCACGGCAAAATGGGAAGGTATCTTTAGAAGATTTGCTTGCTGTAAGACAGAGTCCATTCTAGTTTTCTTGCTGCTTTTCTGCAGAGCTGGAAAGCATATGGGTTGGACTATTGTTATTTTTCAACAGTTAAATAGTCCTTTCTGAGAGTCCAATCTAACAAGATTTCTCAGGATGTGCATCAATATAATAAAAATAAGTAAGTGTTGTAAAAGCAGCTGATTTTTTAAGCATCATTCTTAATATGATTTCTTTAGAATTCAACTACTACATCATTCTTAATATGATTTCTTTAGAATTCAACTACTTAAACAGCTCCAATTTGAAGACAGATGTCTCAGGCTAATTTTCTCATTGTTTTAGGAGGCTAAATTGAAATGAGTCTGAAACCCAAGACATAAGCACACAGAACCATAGAACAGAATTATAGCCATTTACTTTGGAAAAGACCCTCATGATCATTGGGTCCAACTGTATATGAAGTTATAAATGCATGTTCTCCATCAAACTATTCCTTTCTGTGAAGCTTCTTCCATAGGTAAGAAGAACATAAAAATGTTTATAATATAAGTATTTTAAATAATATTAGTTATGTCCAGTGTGCCTTATATCTTCAGCCCTAAGTACCAAATAATCAATTTCAAAACACATTTTGATTTTGTCATTAAGCTGTAGACTTCGATGACTAAATCTGTTCTGAATATGAGAGAATATGCACATATAGTTTCCCTGGAAAAGAGCATGCACAGAACTATCACTCTGGGAAAATATTTGTGTGCTGGTTTTCCTTCAATGAATACCTTCCACTATCAGTCTAACTGATAATTTCTTACTACTTCGCTCAAACTCTTCTGTTGTTTGCATCAGACATATGTTTGGATGCTTTTGTATACAGCAAGGAGAAGAAGAATATATTTCAGATTACTCTCTCATCACATTTTGTAAAGCATTACAAATATGCAAAGCATAGGGAGACATAGAGATATATCGAGAAAGGGAAGGAAATACTATTAGACTTTTTTTTAATATCATCAATAATTTCTTGCATTTGGAAAACACAGGCTCGGTAACATAAAAGCAAAAATCTTGAAAACTCAGTCAAAACCTCTTTTTCTGGATGAAGGCGAGAAGGGAGACTATTTTAATAAACTTCATAGATGGAAGCATTATTTTCTG
Organism: Cardinalis cardinalis; assembly: GCA_014549065.1. NCBI lineage: Eukaryota > Metazoa > Chordata > Aves > Passeriformes > Cardinalidae > Cardinalis > Cardinalis cardinalis. Next base: position 735,400 of record JACDOX010000073.1, read on the forward strand.
TGGAAACTGAATTTTTAAATACACTTTTACAAAAGCTAATCTGCAAGAGCATTGTACCAAATATGTTCAGGAAACAAAGGGGATCTTCTATCAAATAAATCATCAGGAGACAAGTGAACACAGGCAAAAGAAATCCTCAGACATGGAGAAGAAGCTTATTACAGTGAAAGGATGGTTTCAAGTTATCAGCTGCAGAAAATTCAACAGAGATTTCTGGCCAGCTCAGGAAATGAAATTTCCTATCAGTGATAATAAAGGCATATGAAAGTTTTCTTCTGAGAAGAGAAAAGAACTGTTTAAAGATTCTGTTTTTATTAATATAGATTAGGCTATAAAATAAGTTTATTTTGAATGTTAGAATGTATGAATAATAAGTACTGCAGTGAATTAAAGAAACAGTTTCAAATGGCATATTCCACTCAAATTTGTACATTTTTGTCAATCATTTATTACTCAGAGTCAAATTCTACCTAATCTTTCTTCAAAGACAGGTCTCTCTATCATTATGAGTTTTGTTCATCCCTACTTACTTTCAGGCACAGCATTCACCTTGCCACCCTCTATTAAAAACCTGATAACTGCTGCTTGCACAGAGTGACTGATACCATCTGTATCCAATACACAAAACTCCATGTTTGTCACTCAGTTCAGGGCCCACAGTTCAAAGGAATCTCTGATGTCCTTAGCATGTTCTCTGTAGTCCTGGTCCTCATAACAGCAAGCATTCTGTTTACCTTTTTGTGCACAAGTATAGCAATARTTTTATATGTTCAGCGCAATCATAGAATCATTAAGGTCGTAATGTAGGTACATTTGGCCCTTCTAATTTTCTCTCTGCTCAAGCTTGTGACAACCTTGAGGTCCTCATAGGTTACCTGGCCCTTTTTTTAAAGGTGATGAACTGTCACCATTTGCCCTGAGTCCCAGCCAAATTTCTCTTTTCAGCCAGGCTGGTTTCTTCCCCATTAACTCATCCTTTGGTACATAGGGACAGCCTGGTTCTGTGCTTTTCAGAGGAATTCTTGAGGAATGCCSTCTGGAAGTCAGGCACCAGAACAAAGTAACATCTGAGAGTACCCAGACACACACAAATCACACAGGAATGTTTCTGTGGTGCCTGCAGAAGGGAACACCTAGAAAGTACCAGAACWGGGAGAAGTAGCCTGGCAATTGTAGAATACTTCAAATCACATCTCTTCTAAGACTGCAAGACATGCTCTACTAGTGCCTCTCAACCTTGCATTAGATATTGAAAATATTCAGTTTGCATTAATCAAAGGTCTGATTTCATTTAAGACAATCAAGAGATGATCAAAACCTTGCATAAAATTAATCCTATAACAAACATTTTGGGGTTTGTCCTGATACTTCTGTTTTCTCAGCAATTTGCCCTTGGAAACAAAGCTTCCAGTGGCATTTTCAAATTCCAGTGAACACAGGAAGAAAAATCTGACTTCTAGATCTGCCCAGAGCCTCACATTTAGGAGTCTTGGTCACACAAGGGATTGCCAGAATGGCCCTATTCTAGTGGGGAAAGGGAGATAATCAGCACGCACATCCCTTTCATGTCAGCAACTGCTGTAGTATCTTCTTGTCATAATCCTAACATGCATAGTTAGCCTTTTCACATTAAAATTATATCATCTTATATACTCTCTGAATGAAATTTCAGCATCATATGGAGATGAATTTTTAAATGTTGCAACTGAAAAGGAGTAAGCCTGTTTTTTCTGTCTGTTTTCTGAAGCTTAAAGGAGATATGTGTCAAAATAAGAAAATGAAAGCGAAGACTGGGTTTTCTTCCTTTCCAAACAATCCTTGACTGCTAGACTCCTGCACAGTAAATATATTGGTTTAACTCCTCCCCAGAGCCTCATGTCTCCAACTGGTCTTTTGGAGACTTGTCTATGAAGAGAGGATGCTACATGAGATTTGGGCATGGAGATCTCCTCTTGCACTGCATTTCATTTCTCAAGTTTGGGATTTAACTTGCTGTTAAGTGCAATAAAGACATTGCTCTTTATGTCATATGAGGATTACTTTGAGAATTCATTGGGTGCCTTTCCTGTTAYGGACAGATTTTTTGCCTGCAGGGAAATAATTGAACAAAAGTAATAACTGCAGAGGAGTACTTGGTGTTAGGATAATGCCACCATACAGAAAACACAAAAGTAACTAAATAATATGATTTAGAAAGGATTTTTTTTGTAGACAGTTGAGCTTGTATCAAGATTTAATTTAGAGTGTATTATTTTGTTTCCACTTTACATTATTATCTGTTCATCTCATTGAAGGATCCTTAGAGACCAGATTAGTCTGAGATTTTCCTGGTATCAGAACATTGTAAATCAAGAAGYTTAAATTTAAATTTAGATATATTAGTTGCTGAGTGGAACTGAGTACAAGTGTAACAGTAACTGTTAGTCACCTTTAATGACAAGATCTAGCCCTTGGGTTGCTGGTGAGGCCAAGGAGTGGTCAGTAATCATGGATTGCTAAGCAAAGGAGAGTTGATTAAAAGCATAATTTAGCACACAAGAGGTTTAGATTCATTCAATGGATAAATGGTCACCCTAAGGAGATTTAAGTTCTGTGTGGGATGGAAAATACTACACCTAGACTCTATAGAAGAAAATACACCACTTCTTTGCATTGCTGTCCAGGGAAGCCTGTAAATCTAACCAGAGTTAGACAGGCCTAAAAGGTTTGAAGGTGGAACAGGAGACAAGAATATGATACTTGAACCTTACCAACCATAAAACTGGCAACTTGAACTGGCAACCATAAAAAAACTTCATTATTTGTATTATCTGAATGGGTTGTTTAGGTTTTTTAAATTTTTTTTGAAGTACATAATACTTTTAGAGATTTACACTGCTATAAGGAGACATGGAGGATGTAGGGCATAGTTACTTCCATCATAGCTTTTTCCAGCAGGTATTAAGAGACTGGGCAAAGCAGTCATTACCTATAGACTGAGGTTTGTCTAGACATAAATACTGGAGTGAGGTGACAGTTGATATACTAATGTAAAAGATATTTAGACTCCACCAGTATTACAGCAAGATGTACTCTGCCTCATTAGCATTGTATATGCGATGCCCTGACAATTCACTTATACTTTATTAATATATTACCACTACTAAACTGCATTTTTCTCTTCTCTAGTTTTTTTTCCGGATATAAATGTTAGCTATTTAAATTGATATTTGTTACTTTCAAAGGTACATAACCTGCTGAAGAAGCGCTTATTCAACTGTAGAGGAAATATATTAGCATATTCTGCATTATGCTAGGTAAGTTTATATGTAAAGTCATATCAATTACCAGGTTACAAAGGGGTTTTTTGGTATCTCCTTTAGTGCCACCTTCTATTATACATCACCTTTTCTGATTTTTCTCATCTTCTGATATACTAGATAAAAATAACCTTGAAGTGGGTCATACTCCAAAGATTTTCATTCCTGCTTTTGATGTCAATAGGATTTAGTAGAAAAATCACTAAGAAGGAGAGGATTGCAAACAATGCTTTAAAGTCATATCCAGTCCTTGTTCACTCCTTATCCTTTGTGCTTTAAAGGTCTTTACTTCAGCATCTGTCATATCTGCCAAACTGGAGTTTATCACATGCATTGATTATCACTACCAGACTGAATTTAGCCAAGGGTAATCTTAAGCACCAAAAGTGTTAAAAGCAACACTAGACTTGCACAGCCTGACCTAAAAAGCAGAGGCAGCAGACCTCYAGGGAATAGACAGACAAGTAAGAAAAGTGTGCGGCATTATGAAAGGAAAAGTCAAATAATGAATTCATCCTTGGATTTCTTTTATGGAAGTTGCTGATTACATGTTCAGAATAGTCAAACAGGCTTTTCATTCATCCTATTTTCAAGACATGGACGTTAGTTTAGCCTGTCTGTACTTTCTCCCTCAATGCTGTGTGCTCTGACACAACACTTTTACCAAAGCTGGCTGTGACAAATGGTGAGGCTCTGAAGTTTAAAGGACAATGGACAGGTTTGAATTATTGCGCTTTACCTAGTCAAAAATAAGGAGAATAGCCATTCTCATCCATAAGAATTGGCCACTTAGTATAATTAAATTCTGGCAGACTACATACAGCAGGTGTATTTTAATTAAATTTTTCCTTTATTACACCAGGAGCTGTATGCAGTCCCTGTGGCTCTTCTCCACCTTGCTCACCCCCTTTCCCCCACCAAACAGCCCCTGCCATAGTCTCACCAAGAAGCTGACACACTCACCAGGGAAAGGTTAGACAATACTTATAAGTAGGGCCTGAGATTTACTAGAGTAAATAAAATTAAATAAAATTCAGCTATTCAAAAATATGTCTTTTGAGGAATGAAAAATGTATTTAAACAGTTCATGGAATAGAGAGAGGAGGACTCTTAGTCCTGATCTATAGATTTCTTTTAGCATCAGTTTCTGAAGTTTTAATATGAGAAAGATATCTTAAAACTAGTAGAGAATTAAGGATTTGAAATAATTTTATTATGCAATTTTACCTTTTTCACAGATAGTTTTACAGATGGCTGCCTGAGCCATTAGCCCTGAAAGCAGGAGCACCAGCCTTTGCATTGGGAAATCAGCTGTTTTTCCAGACAACAAAACTGAAAACAACATCTACACCAGACCCCCTCCCCACCAAAAAAAAAAAAAAAAATCTGCTTGCGGTGTGCTTGGTTTGCTGAACTCCTTATCTGGGACCAAATGCATCCATGGTTCTGACAAATTTGCACTACTGTCAAGATCTTGTTTCTGCATCAACAGGAAGTTTGAAACTATGGAGCTGACAAAATTGAGCAGCTGGGGTAAGTTTCTGCCTATATTTTGGCACTTACAGAGATAAAACAGAAAATGCCCATAGAACAAAGACACAGTCAGTTAAAGGAGGGAGAGAATTACAGGTGGAGAAAAGAAAAGTTGAGAGAACAGGCTGAGGGTTCAGTCTTTCTTCATGAGAGCCTGGAGATGCAGCAGATTTTTCTCTGCCATAGTATGCATATTCCCATTGTTAAGGTCTACAGGACAAAATAAAGCAAAACAATAAAAGTAACTGGCTTCCCTCACACGTTGGGAAAATCTGAGACTCCACATGAACATCCTCTTGTGCAATAAGCACATTGTTTTTCTTTGAATTTTGAGAAGGAGAGAGAAGGAAAATGTATTCCCTAGAACACCTCAGAAGAAATCTCCTGGTAGCACTCATGCTGCAGGGACTGCCGCTGGGACTGCAATTCAGGCACAGCTCCTCAGACTCCTGACCTGCTGCATTCTCTAAGGTGTCAGGGATGCCAAACTGGAAGAAGAAAAACCACAGGAAAAACTGTAATATAGAGTGTTGTAACTTTTCTTTGCCAAAACACAACCTCATATATTCCAGCTTATATATAAATATATATTTTGGGGAGGAAGTATCTTACACTGCACAGATGACACATGAGACCCATTCTTTACTTCTTCATTACTCAGCTCAGGTTTATGTTTTCTTCCCTGCTTTCTACCTCCCATGGATTTACAGCCTTATTCCAGTTCCCTCATATCATTGCCACTGTTGCCTTTTGACTTGTGTATGGCATCTTACCTACTTTAACAAGATACTCAACATTCTCTTTCTACTTCAAGGTAATTGATTTGAGTTAGTTTTATGGTTAAAAGARTGTATTTCTATCAATCAGTCTCCATATCTGCAACAACTTGATTCACTGTGTAGTCAAATGTCATTTCAATGTTTTAATAAAACTTACTGCAAGAGAGAATGTTTTTTAAACTCACTTTTACGTCTCTTTCTCATTCCACTATAACTGTTTGGTTGCCTCATGTTGGAGGAATCAAGTTTAGATTTTATATTCACTTCCATGATGATATAACAGCACTGGTGAGAGAGTGGAGTAGTTACAGTAAAAATCTTTATGGTAATTTCTCAGTACTAATGTGTAATAAAAATATTTGTACAGCAACTAGTAGTCTACTTTGTATTGTCATCGGTATTTGCTGGTTTATATTGATAAATTAATCTTTAATAGACTTCTGGTTGAGCTGAGGAAAAAAATACATTTACCTTGCTCTTTTATACTCTAACAGTCTGTTCAAATATTTGCATTGCARCATCACTGTGTACCTAAATGATCATCTGGTGTTTACCTTCCACACATGTGAAAGCACTGCATCAAGCCAGAACAGTAATTCTTAAGCCTCATTTGAGAACAGCACGTCTAAGTAATGATACTGATATACACCACTAAAATATTCATAGTGTGCTGTAACATAGTCTTCACATTCAGCACAATCATGGAACTTTCATAACCCTATGATTAAACCACTTTCTCCTCTCTATATATAAGGCATATCTTCTCAGTATTGATTTCCATAATACAAAAAATAAACCCAGGAGTAGTTACACTTTTCACCTTATACTATATAAAGTTATATATACTGTATTTTAAATATACTTCATTTCTCTCTATCCCTAGCTTGTGGACTCCTTTAATTTATACTTGGCTTTTATTCCATCATTTGTCTTCTATTTTGCTGACAGAACTGATAAGTTAATTTATTAAATAAACTTAGAGATAGAATATTTTTTGTGGTGATAAAACACACTTTGATTTGGGAGTATATTTTAAAATTCAAAATCTCTTCCAAAGATGTGCTGCTTTTCCTTGTTTCCTCAAGACATTGGAGAGCTTTTAATGCTTAATAATCTGAATATATAAACAACTTCTTATGGATATGGACCATTCTAAAAAACATAAAAAGAAGGGTCAAGCATATTTAGATTAGTTTAAATTGAAGAATGGATCTTGTTCTTCATTACAGTAGCTGTGAGAGTTGTTCAGTCTTTCCAGAAAATTCTTACAGCTTTAGTGAATTATGTTCCCTAGAATCTCAGAAGGAGGACTCATTGCAAAACTTAGAGTGCTTACACACGTTTCATGATGGGGTGTTGATTTGACAGTCACAGGAATCACTTGCCCAATTCAGAGCACTGAGTGCACTACATATTTCCAGAGGGATCTATGTCTCTAAATTGACTTTGCTATGTGAGCATGTACTTTAGATTGAAACTTCACTGTTAGATTGTATCACCATCTACTATGTTGAAAAGTTCCTTACTTTGAGATTAGTATCATTAAATGAATTTATTGTGAATCAGAGTAAAGCTATTCAATCTGGCTTTTTATTGTGGTGGTATACATATCAACTGGAGTCCCATTACAACATGGTGAAGCAGAGTGTATTAACATTTACAGAACTCATACATAAAGCAACTTTCCTCTCCCGTGCTTAGTGAGGACTGTGTTTTGAGGAACTAGATAAAGATGTGAAGATAGCTCTGCTCACAAGTTTTTTGTTCTTCTGTAGAAATGCTTGCAGACATTCAGTTCTGCACACTACTCTTCAGAGACAGAGAGAATGAGGGAGTCAGAAACTTCACTGCAGTTTAAAAAGATGTATMAGAAGAGGAAGTATCATTTTGATCTCATAAGACTCTCACAACCAGTTTCCCAGTTAAACTATTAAACTGTTTCCCAAATAAAATAAATACTTCACACTGCAACAAAATAGGAATAAAATAAACAGTAAATATTTTAGTGAAAGGCTGTGCATGGCCAAAGGTCTCACTCTTATCAAGGTTATTGATTCACATAAAACCTATCCTTTCTTCAGTTATTATGTATTCATCAATAACTCTCTAAAAATATTGCAAATGAGTTGATGAAGTATGGGTTTGTGGAGACTTGGAATTTCCCACTCTTTAATAAGGATGGCATCACACATAATCTTCCCCTCGGTTTCCCTCCTCCCACAAAGCTGGAAGAAACTGCACAACTCTGCGGCTTTTAAACTTTTTTCCTATTTGACTGAAATATATCAACACATACAGAAGACATGAGGGCAGGACAGCAAAGTTACACCATGAAAATTTGCTGCTTAGGAGCTAGATGCTACCTGAGAGGGATAGAAACTCTGAGGAGAGGTTTCTCACTACAGAGCAACCTTGCTGTTTTTTAAGTCAGACCTCTTTAAAACACTGTTTTCCATTAACGCTTATGTTTAAATAGAAATAGTATGATAACAAAAAATGCAGACCACTTTTGAGAAGAGAAAACAATTCTAAATACACTGGAAATACTCCATTACATATAACTGTCAAGTCCTCAATAATAGTGACATTTTCAAATGTATTCCCTTTATTTTCTGACTTCACCTTCTGAGTTTCTTCAAAGGGTTTGTCAGACAGCTTAATAATGTAACAAACAGTTCATTGTGCTGAGAGTTCAAAGTGCAAAAAGAAAGTTGGCATTCTAATTCATCTTTTTTTGCAGTACACGATGATCTGATTTTATCTCTTCTTGATTTTTATTTCCATTTGAAACTGTGCTTCCTTGTCATTTTTCTCCTTCCACTCTCCTAAGTTTTGTAAATAAAGGTGACTAAATCACCCTAAAATAAGTATTTATGAGAAAGTCCCTCTGATTCTGCTCCCTGCCAGCACTGCTACCCTTACTCAAGCCATCTCTGAAAGTGGTTCTTGGAAAGGGCAGCCTAAATCCTGTCTGAAGCAGGAAATCATTCTAGAGAAATTCATAGTGTATTTCAGTAGGAGTTCCCAATGAAAAGGGTTAAGATGAAGGGGCTTGAGCTTGTGTGTGGCCTTCCTGTGAAAAATAATGGAAAATAATTTCTCCTATATATGTGAAAAATTCTGCTCTGCCCATCTATTCTGTCCCCATCATCCCTTTTTACTGCTATTCTCTCCTAAAATATGTGTTGTATATGTGGACATCATAGGGACAGTAGTTGTGGTACACTCTTGAATTAGACAAAAGAAACTCTCCAACAAAATGTGTTCTTCTTTCCTAGCTCCCTATTTAAAGCACTGTTAAGGGCACTGTGATCTATATTTTTCCCCCTGATTTAAATGAAACCAAAATACATAACTTTTAAGTTTCTCTCATAATTAAAGGTTAACTCAGAATTGAAGGACAGATGATGATCAGAGACTAAAATTTGTTTTTAATGTAAATGAGGTGTATTTATTAGTGATGAGGATTTGCTGATTGCAGAATAACTAAATATGAGAATCTGTGTAGAGAGATTCTCACGAGTCCACACACACCATATGTGTTGAGAAGCTGCAAATAGGAGATATTCCTAGCCCTGTATTGTTAGAGGCTAAATGTAATCCCATGCCCAAGGCTCAGTACAAATATATTTTGATTCTTAATACCGGTCGAAAGCCTCTCTGATCAATTTAGCTCTGATACCAAAGAAAACTGCAGTATGTCTCAGAATCTGCAGAAGCCACACAGCTCCACCAAGACAGAATATTTTAGACAAGTATGTGATGATTGATTGGCTTATGASCCAGAGCATCTTGACAATTTTATGTAAAACAAGAATGTAGGTCAGATCTAACATTAACATGAAAATCACTATCTCATATGTCTATTATTCATAATGTCTAGAGTGGTCTCTCACTTCATCCATGCTAAATAACCTTTCCCCCATGAATGGATAAATTCACCTTCAGGAAGAAATCAACCATAAAAGAAGTCAAAGCCTAAAGGTTGGAGAAAGTTATGAATGGTTATTCATTATTTCAACATGAGCTGATAATTGAAAAAGTCTATAGACACCGATTTAGAGTAATTATAGTCCAGTAGTCTCAAAGTTATGTCAGCTTTTCATTTCCAACTGATTAATCCATTTAAGATCTCTCCTGTGGTAATGCAAAAACATCTTTAGATTCTCCAGCTTTGGTCTATTGCACTCTCCTTGTTTACATAGCCTTGGGCTGAACTCTGAGCTTCAGCACCAACTGAAGCATATATGCCTCCTGTTAGGCTCCCTATGTCTTTTTATTTCCCTGCATAATTCCTCCTCATTTCTATTTCCCTTCTCTGTTTTTTGTTTAACTAGGCTGACACGACGTTATCACAGCCTTATGTCATCTTTAGCTGGAAAACAACTTCTCCTACAGTGCTGCAGTGAGGTTGTGGCAGAGAGACAAGTGAACAGTCCAGTTTCTGTCCTATGTCTTTTTTGTCACCAAAAAACAGCCTCAGATACAAAATACACAAACCTCAAACCCTAAAAGCTCATATTTTGTCATAGCTGAGAAGGTCACAATACAAAGTCATACTCTATTTTCAGAAGGTTTCAAACTTGGTATTATTATTGCATTCTTCTCAATGAAATCCTCATGAGTCAAAGCAGAACACAGGCCAGGCATCCTATATCCGAGTGAGCAGCACTGTCCAGGCTTCCTTGTCCAAACCATTCAGATTTGCTAATTCAGCACTGATTCAAGACAAACTTTGATTTAATTTATGTGAGACCATTCTGCAAATTTTTGGTAAATTGTTTAAAACAACTGGGTAGTATTTGTGCTCTAGGAATGTTAACTTTGCCTCTCTGAATATTTAGCTGGATGTTTCATTCAACACCCATTAATGTCAGTCCAAAGATTTTTTTTGCCTTCTATAGTCTTTGGATGATGTTCTACAGCTCTAATTGCCCATCTGTGAGAATATTTGCTATGGCTGTCCAATATACTGGATCTTGCCACTGCATATACATATACTGGTAACTCACCTTAAAAATCTATATTCAATAACTATTTTAGAATAATCTACTAAAAATATGATAAAATTCTCAATAAACTCTATACTCGAATATGAATGCATGTTAGTGTATGCATTTAACTGTACAGACAGCACTAGGTTCAAGAATTTTCTTTGAGAGACCATTCAACTCTGGATATAAAGGGGATCTTAAAAATGTTAGGCATATTTTCTTCTTCCAGTGASAAATTATATGTATTTTTAAAAACTTATTAAAAGCTTAAAAAAAAAGGTGCTCATTTTGCCACTTGGAATGATAGTTTGGTATTCCTTACAGTTTCTACAAAACTTATTAAAAATCCCTTGAAAATGCGTGCACAATCTTTATTTGAAAACATGTTTAAAATTATAAAAATTAAGTGGATTGTTACTTATAAAAAAAATAGAAATTCTTCTACATAACTGCTGCTGTCAGGCATTTAGCAATGTTATGGTTCAACCCCAGGTGCCAATAACACCACACAGCTGTTCAACCCTCCCTCTCCAACCAGACTGGGAAAAGAGAATTGAAAGGGTAAATGTAAGAAACTTCACGGGTTGAAATAAGAATATTTTAGTAATAGAACTAAAATAATAATAATATTAATTCCAATAGTGACATCAAAGAAATAATCATTATAAATATTATTATCATTAATATTATTAATAATAATTTACCATGCAAAGAAAAAAAAAGAGAGAGAAATAGGAAATAAAACATGAGAAAGTCAAGTGATGCAAGTGGAAGTGACTAAGCAACTGAAGCCTGGCCAGTCCCCAAGCAGAAGCCTCCACACCAGCCATTCCTCTAGTTTATGGACCACCACTGTAAAACATCTGTAACATCTCCACAAATATCCACAAAGTATCCACTAAATTCATCTGGTCCAAGACTTGGGGCTCCATCTGTTCTGGTGGTTATTTGGGACAGGAGGCAGGAGATGCTGTGTGATGTTCCTGGGCACCCCAGGCAGCTCAGGTCCAGCCATTGCTGCACTTGCACTGCTTCTTGTAAGGCTTCTCCATCAATTCAGGTGGTTCCTGCTATAGTAATACCTGTAACATGCAACTCAAATAATGGATAAGAACAATTTAAAGGTCTTTCCATTGCAATCTYCACCCTGGTCCCTTTGGACCATTTTATAATGCTTAACATTGCTATAAACTCCTTCACTTATGCACCCACAGCCTCCTCACTGGTAGGGTCAGGCGAGGAGCAGAAAAGTCCTTGACTCTGTGTAAGTCCTGCTCAGGAGTCACAAAAACATTTCCATGTTAACAAGACTGTTTTCAGCACAAAACCAAAACACAGCCCCATACCAGCTACTGTGAAGAAATTTGACTCTATCCCGGCCCAAACCAGCAGAACTAAGAAAATTCCTGTAGCCAAAGATAGCAATTTTTCCAAAGCATAGCCATTAATGCTTCTTCCCGCCAAAAAATCTTAATCTTAAAACTTTTTCATAGTGGTTGTCCATTTGCATGGAACATGTTTGAAAACAAACTTTGTTTCCCACTGCAATTATTTGTATGTTTATTTGTATGTTTATGCATGATCTTACAAGTTTGGCAGTAGGCTAACCAGAGTGTGCACTTTTTTTAATTCTTACTATATATACTTATTATATAAATATATATATATTTATATATATAATAATATGTATTATGTATAATAATATGAGTTTTTTCTCATTCTCTTTTACATAATGTGTTCAAAATGACCAATGATGAAAAAATCATTGCAAGAAATAAAATAAAATAATTCTTCTTTGATTATCACTATCTTTTTCTCAAAAACTCCGTTCATACACCTACTTTATAAAGGGCAGAATAAAATGGTACTAGAGTTGAATCTGAGAGACATACAGTTTTCCCACAGAATCTATCTTCCATATCTAACAAAATGCAAACCACAGAGGAAAGCTCAATTTTAACTTGCCTGCATTTTTTGTAATAGTTCAGACATGGGCCAAATATCTGCCAAATATGTTATTCCAGCTGCCAACATATTTAACTTTCTTGCAAAGGTAAATGGCAATAGCAAAACATTCAGTAAGCTTTCATATCTACATTACCTTTTAAAGGTTTTATTTATGTGATCTCTCTCTGACCTATTGAAATGTAGTTGGTGTAATCCAGGATTATTTTCTTAATTTTTCTGATCTGTGAGACTTATGGAATTTTTTCACAAAGAAAAGAAAATATATGCAAAACTAGAACCCAAAACAGAATTACGATCCTACTTTCAAACTCTGTTTTCATTTTATATCTCTTTTAGGATCAACAGTGATGGTTACATTTTATTGCAGAAAAAAACCCAGCAAATGGGCAATTTGCTAAAGAAAAAAACCTAATGAGAGTTACAAAACTATTTGGAAATTCAGATGTACTTCTAGAACAGCAAGTTCTTATTTTCCTCTAAAGAGAAGAAAAACAAAGCAACCCATTCAGTACCTTTCAATGCATATGATAGAAAAGAAGAAATCTGAACAAGTAGAGATAAGAAACAAAATTGCTGTGTGCCTGTTTCTTAAAATTTCAACATCTTAACATCTTCACAAGAAAGAAAAAAAAAAGAGATAAAATTTTATCCCCCTGTAGCTGAGGTACAGTATCTCCCATAACCAAAATGCCCAGGGGAAAAACTGTCCAATGACAAGCTYAGACCACAGCAAGGTCACATCTGAGGTGACAAAACTCGGGTAACAAAATGGTTTTTAATAGGTCAATGTAGCAGAAAGAACATGATATATCAGATGAACTGCAACAAATGGGACAGATCCCMGATCTAACTGGGGTCATGTTTCTAAATGTAACCAGATAATGTACCAAGCAGTGTTAATGGAAAGGCATGGCTCTTTTTGCCCTGTGGGTTAACTACAATAACTTTTGCCACTTAGATCAGTGATACCTTGATGCTGTAATTACTCACTGCATGCGTCTGTCGATATTTGCAATGTGCTTATTTACACTTCCCACTTCCCACTTCCCACTTCACTTTTTTATTTACACTTCCCACTTTCTGGTTGGAAAGGTGCTGTGGAAATTGCAGATGGCTTGTCGTGTTGGAAATAAGTCTATGTAGTTTTTTCTTTTGCTATTTTAGAGGAGCAAGCAGTTTTTCAGCTTTGCTGTATCTCTACAGCTGTCTGAGCCTGCACAATTATGAATGTAGAGAAAGTATATATGAATTTTGATGAAACTTAATAATTACTCCACTGTTAAATATACAGCATGTACAGATTCAGAGGTAGATCGGGGGTAGGGGGAAGGAGTGGGGGACACAAATTCTAAGTTTTCTTACCTCAGAGAATAAAACTGTTCATTACATGGATGGAATTTTTCTAGAAAAAGAAATTCTGGCCATTTGCTCTGGATATCTTGGCCATGAATAAAACTAAAGATCAAGAAGCTGACTGTCTAAACTTCAATTCAGTACTATGTGACCCCCAAGCAAAGCAGACAAGTAAAATTACATCCAGCCATCAATGTGTCTTCTCCTTTTTGGAGGTCTACAGGACATGGAAGAGTTTACAGTACTGAATAATAATATCATGTTGTTTATGCTTCCTTCATGCCAGAGAAACATTGTGTGCATGTAAATGTTTCTCTTGCAGTCTAATAAGTGAGGTTTTGTGGCATCTTTTTGCATAACATTTTCACAGGACCTGTCTTAGAGAAGTTGTAGAAGCTTCTGACTCAATTTCTAGGATCCTAAGTACTACAAAGAAAAAAATTGCCAACTCATCACTTGCATAGATTGTCGATTACTAAGAAGGGATGCATCAGAAGGTGAAACATTTTGGTCTCTGCTTTAATTTATGTAGTCAATGTGTACCAGCTCACAAAAACTTCTACTGATTTGCTTCACTGTCGTAACATTTCTGAACTCAGATTTCAAGACTTGAYATCCAGAAGCATTTCTCATTTCCTGTTATGGACTGTCAAATAAGAAAAAAATGGGAACAGATGTCATTCATGCAAGGACATAATTTCTCTTGCTATTAATTCTTTTTGTTTCTGTTTAGTCTTAATTCTCAACATGTATGAAAAGCAATTATTGTTACATTTATAGATATGTTTTGACTACAAGGTTACAAGAGGGAGTGACAAAGACTTTTTTGGAATTATAAGAGATCTATGTTATACATTTGAAATAGTCAGCAATCCTTCTTACTCCTATAAGTATTAATAGTTTTCTGTTGCATTTAAATTTTTCAAAGCTTACATTCAACACATTATGTCATGCTCTGAGAACAAAAGATTGATAAAGCACTAATGAGTAGTTTATTAAGAAATAATATTCATGGACAGCATAAACGATCTTGCAGGTATTACAGAAAACACTTCCAATAAAATGCTGTCAACTCTTCGCTATAGTGAGTTTAAAACAGCTGACATTGTAATATGACCTGCCATAATAGGTCTATTCCAAACGAATGGCTAAAGTAATAGAGATTGAAAATGGAGTAGTAGCCCAATCTCTGCAAGTATTATTTTTTTGGCACTGGATGACATTTTGAAAAATGTTTGCATTTTGGAACTAAAATGACTTTTCTTGCCTGTAGCCAGCTGACTTGGCCCAGAGCTGATGGGCAAAAGGGGTACCCAGAAAGCTATCTCATGGTACTCTTACTGCAACATTGATGCAGCGGGAACTTGCAGTCCAATAAAAACAAATAATACATTACTTTTATGCATATTTGAACTGTGTGCAATTTGGTGTTTTACAAAGAGATTTGTCAGATTGTCGTAAACAAACCAAAGACCGGTAACAACATGTTTCCCTGGTGTCTCTTTTAGCTGAATTTAGTGTATGACAGAGATGCAAATCTCACCGTTCTTCACCAGCAAGAGGCTGAGAGAAGGGCACTTTAACATGACAGCCAAACTGAAGGGACACAAGGAACTATTACAACTGCAATCTATCTGAATCATGAATGAAATTACAATTAGTTCTTGGGAAAATTGTTGACAAAACCTCTGCATCAGATGTGCTAAGTCATTAAAATCAGAATCATTTGTCTTAACAAGCTTTTTTGGGAAAATTGCTTAGATCCAGGATGGATTCCCTCACGAAAACAAGAGAAAGAAGTCAGAAAAATCCACAACCCAGTTTAATAAGACTTCTCACAGACCAGATGAGCCAAAATTTCAGTAGTGGGGCCATCACCTGGGAACGGCATAAAGCAGTCTGAAGCTTTGAATCAACGGTGATCAACTCTTATCTGTTTTTACAAAATATTGAAACAAAATATTTTCACAGCATTAAAAGATCTCTCATTCTAATGAAAGAAAAATAATTTTTATTATTTGAATGAAAAAGACATTTTCTTTTGGAAAAGTCAAATTGGAATTCTGTTCCAGTTAGCCATAAGGACTTTGTGGATTATAAATGTATTAATGAAACAAGCAGACGATATAATCAAATATGATTCTGTTTTTGGATTTTTCCAATGTGTTAAGTGACAGAACACTCTGTCTTTGTGTCCTTACCTAGAATGAGCATGTATGATGGCACAGTACATCCTCCTAAAGTTCTAGAAATACCAAGGAATTGAATGTCTGTACGAATTGTTTATGCAATTTCTACAAGTTATGATGTATTTTGTTAAAGACAGTTGCTGAGAGGATGAGTGGAAGGATTGCCTCTATTCTCTTTCTGTAGACTTCTTTTGGATAAAAAGCCTCACAAAGCAGAGGAAAAAGAAGTGTTCCTCCTAGGAATAACTGGAAAAGCCCAAAGTAATGCAAATTACCCACTGAACAATGCAGCTGGTTCTTCCTTAGCAAAATCTGGAAACTTGTGAGGGGTAGAGGTCTGTCCTCCAGTGGATGGATTTTATAGTCCCAGAGATGGCCATAAGAATATTTTGCAAGGTGTTCAGGAGACTGAGCAGAGTTTTTCACACCCGGAGAATCAYCATGCATTACATGGCAAGCAAGCTTGGGAGAAAGTTCTAATGATACAAAGGGAGGGGTAAGCTTAAGGAGTAGAAAGTCTTTAGCGGATTTTTAAAGAAAAAGTRGACAGATCATCAAATCAGTTTTGAATAATAATTTATAATTCTATAATTAACTAACATGCTTAAGGAAATCCCTATCCCCTTTAGAAGTACTGATCATCCTCTTCTCATATTTGACCAATTAACATAGCTCTTCTGATTGAAATTAAATATGTATTGCTCTAGATACTGATAGATATCTAGATTGAAAGATTGTTCTACCTCTCACTTACTTTAATAAAAGACTGCATTTGCCCTCACAAATCTTACTTCTCTCTCATTATTAGCTGTTTTACCTCCTTGGTGAAGCATCCCCTTTTCACTGTGCTCCCCCAGGTACCACTGTGTCTCCCAACTATCTCATATTCCTGTGACTCCTACAACCCAGACCATAAATATTTCAGGGTTTTTCCACCCCAAGATGTCCATGTCCTGATAAGCAATCAATGTGCTAAGGAGAAATGCTTTCTACAATATCGTATTGAGTATTTTTATTTCATCCAGGCAATCATCTACCATTGAACTGACTGAATTCATCTGTTTACGTGAAACACAAACCTTCCAAAGTTAGGGTGTAGCTCTGTGAGATCTTCTTGCCGTGAAGATGAAGAATTAAGTGGCTCATTTTGGAAAACTCCATCCCCTGAACTGACAGCAGTACATCCTGGTAGACACGGTGAATTTCAAAGTGTGAAGCGAAATCAGCAAGTCTTCAGCATTTTTCAGGGCTTACTCAAAAGTAGTAGCACCTCTACTGTTTCAACATTTTCATATTCAAGAGAAACAGAGTTTTAACATGTCTGAGCATTCACAAATCCTTCTCTGAATACAGTTGATAATTTTTACATGGAATAATATTAAATCTTCCTTATCTTTAAATAGTGTACACTGTATAGCATTCAATTTTCTGTATCCTTCTTTAGAAAAAATGCTGATATAAAATTGTTCCATATTGAAAATCTATTTGCCCTGATGGTATCAATGCATTGTATAACCTTGAAAATACCTCCCATCAGTGTCATAGCATAATGTTTATTTGCACATTAAAAATCTGTTTTACAGTTTTTTCCTATGTATATACCGCACACAAATAAAATATTCATTTAAATGTCACCAGACATACGTCTAAGACAGCAAACATTCCAAAAGAGATAGTGTAAATGATATTATGATTACTTTAAAACAGCATCATAAACTGACATTACGGTAGCTAGAAATGAATCATACAAGAAAATAAAGTTATAATAAAATACACAATCTTTATAAATCAAATTATATTGTCTTTTGTGAAAGTTGCTCTATTATTTGCTGTGCTCAATGAAGAAACAGTAAATAATGTGAAATCTAGGAGTAAACATGCAGTTTATTCTATAGTCCATTATTAAAATATATTAAAGCTCAGAAATTGCTATATCCACTAGTTCTCTGTTATCTATACTTTTCTGCTCTTCAAGATGTATTCTCTTTCTCACCAAAACATATTGCAATATTTTCCACTTTTCTATCCCATACAAAACGCTCCTATGTCTTCTGAYCAGGGTGGAACACTGCCCCGAGGCACATGTGCCCCAGCTTGTGCTGCCTGAGGCATTCCGCTACATTTTGTTCCTCAAAGTGAGTCAGAAATACTTTTTCCATCTCTTCTTGTGAACCAACATCAAATTCCATTTGGAGTTACCCCGTGGACTGCAACTCCCACCCTTTGTTCTGTCTTGCTGCCCGTTGCCTCCCCTGCACAGGCAGGTCACTCCATCCACTCAGCACAGAGGTTCCCTCCAAGCACTGCTGTCACTCTGGGATCTCTCCAGGCAGGACTGCACTGCTGTCACTTTGGGATCTCTCCAGGCACGACTGCTGCACTGCCACTTTGGGATCTCTCCAGGCAGGACTGCTGTACTGTCACTATGGGATCTCTCCAGGCAGGACTGCTGTACTGTCACTTTGGGATCTCTCCAGGCAGGACTCCTGCACTGTCACTTTGGGATCTCTCCAGGCAGGACTGCTGTACTGTTATATTGGGATCTCTCCAGGCAGACTGCRCTGCTGTCACTTTGGGATCTCTCCAGGCAGCACTGCTTTACTGTCATTTGGGGAGCAATCCGAGCAGGGTCACCACACGTTGGTCACAGCTCCAGCACCTCCTGGTAAAGGGTTTTGAAGAAGGAGTAAAAAGGAAAACCAGGCAGCTCCTCCAGTGAGGATGTCTGGTGGCTGGGAAAGGAGTAATATCAAGGCAGGGGCACTGCAGAATGCAGTGTTGCAAAGGGAAGGTCTGGGGGAACAAAAGAGGGAGGAATATCAGGGATAATAGAAGGACAAGGAAAACAAAAACACAAGAATGAATACTAAGACACAAAAAAGCAGAAGAAACCATTCCCTCGTGGGAAAAGATTGTCAGTGATTCCATGTCACATCAAATGTAGATATTATTTCAATATGCAAAAACCAATGACAGAATTTATTCTATAGTATGTCACCTCTTTGTGCTTCTGTCATTTCAAAGAACTAGCCTGTAGGAATAGATAGCTGCACATCTTTCCCTCTCTGCTTGACAGCATAGCCTTAAAAAAATGAATGATCCTTTCCAGTTCCTCAAGATCAAAATTTCCATCTCCTTTCACAGAAGAGTGCAGTAGCCATAAGCAGCAACTGTGCTTCTCCTTCTGCTCTCCCCATTTGACTTTGTGGCTCATCCAGAGTACCTGGAAGGGCAACAGAATAGCTCAAGWTCCTGGGTACACATCTGGTCTACTGGAGGGGAACTTCTGTCCTACTCCTGTCCACCCTGTCAGACACTCACTGCAGCAGACCCTCAAAGGTACATTGTATCTATTGCATGAGTAGAGGATATCCAGACAACATCAATTCTCAGAATTTTGAGAGTCTGTTTATTCTGTGTGGTTTAATACTGTGTAAATCAAACTGAATTCCAGATTATTAAGGACATAAAGATGCAATATCCCTTTCCAGTACAGCAGTTAATCAGGCTAAGAGACAACCTCATGCATAATCTCTGTATTACTGATAAAATATTGACACAAATGGATGGCATTACAAAATGGTCTAATCCTTTAAGAGGCTGAGTGCCCTGAGAGATGCACAGCAGACTCCACTCCAAATGAAATTAGTGAGCCTCTGAGACCCAGCACTTCACAGGACCCAGCACTTCACAGGACCAAATTTTTAACTATGTTAAAAATTCTTTCTACCAAAATGGTAATGAAAAAAACCCTAACAACAAACCCTTCTCATTGTGCCAATGCAAATGAGTAACACATTGGCAACAGTGCACGCATAGAAGTCTGTGAGGCAACAGAAACAAGGGGGTGGAATTAAATAATAATTAAATAAATTGCTGTAGAGAAACCAAGGCTTACACTGCAAATTGCTTACTCTGTGGGCAGTCTTCTGAAATCAGCAGTACTACCCATGGGGATGAATATTCACTAGTTCATCTGAAGCTGAAGATGTATGAGACATTCTTTCCTAGGAGACCATACTCCTGCTTTTTCCTGAATCACTTCCAATGTCAAGCTTCTCTCCATGTTGTGCCAGCATATATATTTGTGCGGCTCCACAGTCACTTGGATTAACAAATTCATCACTTTAGGGTGAACAGAGAACCAAACATTTTATTTAGGGGTAGATCCAGGGCCCTGGGACACCTCTTGTCTTGGTTCATTGTGTGAACAGCTGTTTTGGCACCAGTGAGAGGATGGGAAGGACTGAAGCAGTAGATCCAACAATTTTACAATCAGCTTCAGATAAAAGTATTGACAAATGCCAAAAAGTATTGACAAATGCCAAAAGTGGACTTCCATTGTCCACTAGTGCTTCCTCTTCTTGCACCGCCACGCATACATCCCACTTCCACCTTTGTGAGAACAGCTCCTTCTAGGGATATGGTTACATTACAATAGGGATAGGAGCCTAGCCAGGAGCAGTGCTTTGGCAGGAATCTGAAAACACCTGGGAAAATGGGGGAAGGAGTGGAAGCTGAGAAATGCCCAAGGTGGCCATAGCAGTATGGATGCTCAATGTAAAACTACGCACCCTGTATGGCTTTATAGCCTTACTCTAACTTATTGCATTGCATTCATCTTTAGTACAAAAATTGTTGCAATAGATTTCTGTCAAGGAATTTCTCTTTYAGGAAATT
Source organism: Cardinalis cardinalis (assembly GCA_014549065.1). Lineage (NCBI taxonomy): Eukaryota > Metazoa > Chordata > Aves > Passeriformes > Cardinalidae > Cardinalis > Cardinalis cardinalis. Next base: position 756,195 of record JACDOX010000073.1, read on the forward strand.
AAAGGGAAATTTTATTCTTCTACTTCAATTTCTCCTAAGGGGTTGCTGTAAAAAATTCAAATTGTAATTAACAAAACATCAGGAAACACATCTCCAGGTTTCAGCAATATGTGTTCTACAGCTGTGGGATAATAAATTGTTCATACTACTAACTGAAATATTCAATCCCTAAAATGGTGTTTATTATCAGGAGTTAATGTGCACAAAGTACTGTTTCAGTCACATAACACAGGTGTGAAACATATTATCCCAGGGCAGTACATAGCTCAGAAGTTTAGGAAAATATTCACAAACTGATGAGGCATTTCTCACAGTAGCTTGCAATTACCAAGAGGAAAAAAGGACTTTCTAGAAAAATTTTAATTCTGAAAACCAAAACTAACAGTAGTATACCAGTCAGCAACAAAAAACATTATAAGATTTCAGACCTTGAAATCTCTTTCTCATGGCAGCTCAGTATTAGAACTATCTTGGATTAAGAAATACACCTTCAGGCACATCCGTAGGTCATTACATGCAGCATACTTTAGATGACAATGATTAGTGAACTTAAGATTCTAAAAATTCTTCAAGTCAAACACACTGTCTTTTGATAATTCGTTATCTTACAGAGACAGCTCAAGGCTCAGTGCTTCCATTGGATAAAAATGTAACCCTTTGGCCTGAAAAATCCAGCTGTTGTTCAGATAAGCATGTCCTGTATACAAGGATAGTCTTTTGTTGTTACTGCTGATAAGGAGGCAGTGCCCTAGAGGATAGGCAAAGCATTGGAGAGCAAAATTCTGTTAAGGAAAAAAAACCAACCAGCACATAAAAATCCAAAAACTTTTTTTTCTTTTGAGCACTTTATTCTGCAGTCATTCAGATCAGACACTCTTGCATCTTACCCTGAAGCGTCTGGTTCTGGCTACTGTCAGGGATTGGGCACTCCCTTACAGCAATTCTTAAAGAACTAATGGAATATCAAAAATTAGTGTTTCATGTATGATATAACCTGAGGGACTATTTTAAACATTCAAGCATATCTGTAGTTTCTACACCATCTGTTATATAAAAATGACAAACCTGAGAGAGACTTCTGCCTCTTTACAGAAGCAACAGGAGACTTCTGAAGGTCATATTATCCCTAATGCCTTTTTAGAGCTTCTCATAGCTTTGGTGGGATGACCAAACTTCAAGGGCAAATTCAGTGTCCTAAATTGTCTCATAAATCTCCTATTATTGCCACAAATACAACCTCCAGTTTAATTATTTCAATATTACATGATAATTCTCTCAAAAGACTGCATTAAAAAAAATAAGAAAATAGCACAAGAAAAATCAAAACAATTGATCTTTTTACTACAGGTTATGACTATGTCTCCGAAGTGAAGAGCTTTACTTTTTTGCAGGTAGTTATTCATGCTGGCTTTGGAATTAATGGGCTGCACTTTTGGTCTCAGGATGCTCATATATCCTGTAAAGATGATGACCACCTGCTATTACACTCCACTGTAATACTCAACCTTCAGCAACTCCACATCTTTATTTAGCTACTTCAAGCACATCTCTGATGTACTTGAGTGCACTCTGCTGTATGACTTGATCCATCTGCCCTCTGCAGACCTGGAATAGCCTCACTAGGATCCAAGCACACCTGGACCGAACTGGGCCTCGCCCCTTATCATTCTCAGCCATTTCCTCTGCCACACAGTCCTTTTACACCTCCTTTACACACAACTAGGGGCCAAGGCAACCCACACATCTTTCAACCAGAGCTACAGTCTGCCAATAAATTGAGGGGAAGGGAGAGGAAGGCCTTTTCTCTGATTTGATTCATAATGCTCTTCTGAAAACCAAATGAATGTCCTTCTGATCTATTTTCAGTTTGGAGTCTCAGCACCCAGTTTCCTATTTACCTGGATGGTTTACAGAGCTCTGCTCCCAACACTCTCTACAAAATCAATATTTTTCGTCAAACACAAAAGATGGCTGCATTTGGGAAAGTGTCTAACAATTGTCTGCCTACTTGTAAAGCCAGTGATTTAAATTATTTAAAAGGCAACTTATTCACCATATGTTTGAGCAGAGGATTATCCTGAATACATGTGTGGACAGACACTTGTATAGTCAATATCCATTCCTTAAAATCCTCAGATTATAGAATGAAGGTAGCATTTATATAAAATAATATTTTTGCTGGAATATTTAGATCCCAGCTTTATTTACTGTTCTCCCTCAAACATGAATTCTTCTGTTTAATAAATTAAAATAATGCCACTTATTTCAGAGGTAGGTATATGCTCATCATACCACAATTCAGTTTGAATAGAAACTGACATATATTTTGTAATTTCAAATAACAATGACTAATTTTTCCAAGCAATTGTACTGCAAATGTACTTGCTGAATGTGGAAAATACCATTTCTTGAGGGGGCCAGAAAACAGTCTTCAAAGATGAACACATGCAGTAAATCTACCCTTTATTTGTGTTTTCAGCATAAGTGTATGTGGACTGCTAGACCCAACTGATTGCTACAGGAGAAAGAAATGTAGTTGTTTCTGAGAAATAATTAAAATTGTTTTGAACCAAATTTGAGAGGTACATTCAGTTTCAGTAGCTCTAATTATTTCTCTGAGGAAAGGTACTTTTTGGGGATTTTATTTTCTTCAAAAGATAATAGGTAAAGAATGAGAAATTGCATTTGATGTGATTCTGTTTGGGGAAAAATCATGGAGTCAGAGAATTGTAGAATGCCCTGGGTTGGAAGGGACCTTAAAGACCATCCAGTTCCAGCCTCACTTGCCTTGGAAAGTGGCACTTTCACTAGACCAGGTTGCTCAGAGCTCTGGACAACCTGGCCTGAAATACTTCCAGGGATACAACATTCACAACTTAAATGAAAAAAAAAAATCCAGTAAACAACAGGGAAATACTGTAGCCGTATCAAATTCATCTGCTTATGAACAGGATATGAGAAAGAAAATGTTAAATATATAGGCAGATATAATCATCCCTGATTTTGAAAAATACAGGAACACACATACATGTTGTGAAAATTGTGGAACAAAATTAAAGAGTATTTAAATCACATCTATAATCCTGAGATCCAGCCCTGGGGAAAAAATATGTCTCATTTAAAACAGTCTTTCCCGGTTTCCCAATACCAAAATTCCATTGCTGTCTTACACTCCCTTTGCCCCTCTGGAAAATGAACCTTTACCAGACTCCTRCTGCATAGCATTGGTATTCATGTTTTGTAGCTCATAGGGAGGTGTGACTTATGGCAAAGATGGAGCATCTCTTGCCTCTCCCAATCATATCCTCCCTCCCCTCTCCACCCATCCCCACTCCAATGATAAAACTTGTTTGCTAACAATATCAGCTTACAAATGCTCAGGAAGAGAGACTCTTGCTGCTGGCTCTTGTACTCCAGCTCCAGACCTGGCTGTCTCTTCTTCAGCTCTGCTGCCACAGCTCTCAGCACAGAGAATTGATGGATGAGATGAGGGAGCTCATCCAGATTATTTTTGTTCCATTCATTGGTTTTAGGCTTGATTTGGACCTGTTCTCCATTTAGCTCATGCAACTGCCAAAACGTTGATCTGTCAGCCTATCCAGTTTCCAGCACATTGTAGAACACAGACAATGGTTAGTGGGAAAGAATGAAATAGAGTAATACCTCCAAAAAACATTTCTGGAAGGACAAAGTATCATGGGAATAGACCAAAGAGCTAACTTCGTGTTGCCTTCTAGAACTACGACTGACTCCTTAGGATGGCAGAGTGGATAGCAGAATTATTAGAAAACAGGTATTTTCTTTATGGCCTTGGAAAAATAACCCGGCAATCTAATTAAAATAAATCCCTGCTCCTCCTCTCCCTTTCCCTTCCCCTCAAAACACATCCTCAGAAGTCTCCCAGTTGCAAACAAGTCTTTTAGGATAACTTACTTCCCTTTCATCCCTTTTTGTTTGGAGTCAAGGGAAAAAAATGAGAATGAGCCTTTCACATCTAAAATGTCACCTCAGTAACTGCTGCTATCACCAAAACAAATCATTCTGATATATTTCATATGCTTTTCTTTTTAGAAAATAATTTCAGATGAAAACATTATTCATACTACTTAAATAGGGAATATGGTTTAAAAAAAGAGCTTTTTCAGTTTTACTGAAGTCAAAAGGAGTCATGTATCATTGATTTTCTCAAAAGCAAGTAGCAATGAAAAGATATTCATAGCTTATGCTTTATTTTTGACATAAGAGGAGAAATACTGGTGCTGCAAATAGCTCTGAAAACACATGAGATGTGAAAATATGCAATTAAATCTATTTGAAGTGTCTGGTAATGACAATGAAACAACTTCTGCAGTAATAGAAAATCTACCATAGGTCCTTCTGCATTCTAAGACCCCTTGAAAAAGCATTTATCTATGTGAGCTGGTGACTCACAGCCTCACTGAATGTTGCATATCACCAGAATGGACCTAGATTGTTTTCACGGATCTTAGAGTAAWAATGCTTAATAAATTTAATATGTGTATTTTTGAATTCAGAAAAAAATAGTTTGACTTACAAAGAGAAATTAAGATACGTATTAATTTGAAGCCAGCAACAATACATACTGATTAATATGGCATTTGGCATGCCTGGCTATCAAAAACCAGGGTTCTTGAACGTGAGAGAGATAACAGGAAAGGAAACAGGTCTTCATAAAACATGAAGATGCTTCCAAGTGAAGAGGTTTGGAACTTATTACTGACATGTGTTAGAAAAACATCAAAAAATCAGACTCATATAAAAGAATTCATACAGTTGTAATATTTCTAGTGAAGTTCACTTTACATTTTAGATTATTAATTCTATGCTTCCTTTTCAAAATACACACAAATTTGGGTTTTTTAACTCTAAAACACCAATTCCAGGATAAATCTATTTGTTAGCTTTTCTCTTAGGCAGGTATAGGACAATGATATTATTTTTTAAATTCCATCACAATAGTACAAAACTTGAAAAACATAATAAAAACATATTTGTAAAATGAAAATTATTGCAAATTTCTGATGAAAATCACATATGTAGGTAACAAAACCAGATTATTTAAGATTATTTATGAAACATACTATTATTTTGTATTTCGCTTAGATGCAGTTGAAAGTGAAAATATAAGTTTAAAAATGTTTTGATTCTTGCAGCTATGTGCAGAGACAAAACACTACATGGAAAGTTCTGAGTGAATGTAAGTCTAAAAGGTAATTCTTATTCTTTTCCTTTTAATCTAGATCATCATAATGTGACATAACCAATATTTTAAGTGCTCTGTGGCCTTAAAATATTATACTCATTGCTTTCTGTCATCTTCAGTTTTTCTTATAATTATAGATTCCTAAAGGAAAAATGGCAATGTGAAATTTGTACTTGCTACAGTCATTATCATTAAAAATTCAAAAGTGTTAGCAAATTCTTCACAGTTCCTAATTGTTTTGTATTCAGAATACATGGAGAAAGATCAGCACAGGTGACATTTACTCTATCTCTTGTTAATAATTGGCTGTTTGATCTATGACTACCAGACTTAAAATGCTACAGCCTTCCATGAAGGCTGTGTTGAAACTGCAATGAAATGGTGTTACTATTATGGCAACAGCATGAAAAATTTAGGGTCAGACCTGGAGGATCAGCTTTGATACATGAAATGAAATTAGAAGAGAGTCAAACAAATGCATTTTTTATATGTAATTATCAATTTCATTTTGATATCTACTTTTGCACTACTCAGACAAGTACATTCGTGTGTTCATGCACAGTGCAGTTTCAGGAGCTAGACCTCAAACCTTTTCACCCTGTTGAACTTCTGCTGTGACGTCGCCCTGAGTCAGGGACATATCAGAGAGATATCAGAGAGACATCAGAGGATTCCAAGCTGCCACCACTGTTGAGAACATGCAATAATCTCTGCACATGCATAAGAACTCTGCATCCAGGACAAGCTAGGGAGACTAGAAGTGGCAGAAAGATCTGCCTGCTGTTCACATCATTGTTTYGTGATTTTATGATTCCACTTCCCCTCCACTTGCCCCAGGGTAGGAGAACAGTTTTTACTCTCCGTTCGTGCTGTTAAGACCTGCTACTGCAGCTTCTGGTGAGAGCAGTCTGAGAAGGATATAGTGACAACAAAGTAGGAGCCTTTCTATTCTTTGTGAAGCTGTCTTATGCCATCAATATCAGATTTATGGGGAAGTAAAAATAAAAGGCAGAGAAGTTACCATTCTGTGTTGTGGAATTTGGAGGCACTGATCTAGGAGAAAGTAGCACTGGGTTTTGATTTCTGAATTCAAGAACATATCTGCTCTTATCTTGATATTAATATAATTGCATGAAATATTCTGAGAATACAGGTTTTGCTCTGTTTGAGAACTTCAATTGAAAGAAAAAACCTAGGCACTGATTTTTTAGAAAGCCTTGTTTGAAAACCCACCAGCTCTTACCCTTAGTACATGACTATAGCAGGGAGCTGGCCAAATGGCCAGTCACATGAACTAGCATTTAGAGGCAACATATGAATTTCTGTAATAATTAATGTATTGCCAAGAAACTTAAGTCTGGTTCCTTCAGAAAGAGATAAGAGCAAACAGTGAATTTTAGATACTACAGTGACCTTCTTGATTTATGTAAATTCTTAGGATTACAAATCTTCAGGTTCAGGCTCAAGATACATTAAATAGGATTAATTTAATATATAATATAATTTAATATAATATAATATTTATATAATACAATTCAGAGATACTGTCTGAATTACAGGTGCTCAACAGGAACAGTATCATGCAGATACACAAAGGGCAAACAAAATCAACAAATATTGTCCTTTAACTTTGAGTGCATGTAAAGGACTATGTGTATATAACGACAACATGCTCCAGAACAGGAAAATTAGCTACAGTATTGAGGAGAACTTCAGCTAAGGGTTTCTGTCCTCTCACCTCCTGTTTGGGCTCTGGGCACACACCCAGACAAATTATGGTTGCTTCCTATGTAGGTGACTTCATTTAGCTAATTTGTTCAAAGATAAGAGAGTTTGAGCGCTGTTAGCTGTAATCCTAAAAGAATAAAAGAAGCTGCATGTTGCAGGTGCTATCTCTTATACTAATAACAATTCATGGTAATATAGGCAAGGTTTGGAAAAGTTAATAAGTAGCCTTAAACTGAAATCTCTAGAGACTATTTTAGTGGCAGTAACAATAACAATAAACCTCCAGTCTCCTTGGTTTCTTTTTTAGGTTAGCTCTTTCTGTCTTGTTTTACAAAGACTAGAGTAAAGCAATAAATAATCTTGTCAGAAAACAACATAGATCAATAATAATTCATAACAAAACCAGCACAAGTTTTTCCTTTCAAAGTCATATTAACATTTGAATATCAGTAGAGGTCTACACTCTAGAATATTAAATTTGCATTCAAATACCTGATTATTCACAATCTATATCTTTATGGCTTCGTATAGAGTTGACGTATGCTCTTCATGATTGCATTATAAAACAATTTGCTATAAAATATTTCCTTTAGGGACAACCAAAAAATTTTAAAATTTTAAAATAAGTAAATACAGAAGTCCTTTCTTTTCAGAGAAGATGTGTGGAAGACCATAGATGACACGGAATAGTATCATMTTTTCATTGTGCTTTATTAATGTAACAGCCGAGCAAGGAGCTGTACAGTTCTATCACTGCTGAGTGCCACCTTAAGTTTTACCAAAATGCTGTATTTTATACTGTCAGCATTTCATAATATGATTTTAGCTCTAGAGGTCCGATGCTTTTAATAATACTACATCTCATTCAGTATAATTATTGATGGTCTTATACTTTCATGACGAACTGTTTATTGCACTGAAAGTCAGAAACAGATACGTTTTAAGATATTGCCTATTGAATTCTAAGTGATAAACATGAAGGCATCAAAGATTGTTTGATCCCATGACTTTTTAACAAATATCTTCAATTTTCTCTAGAGAATTGAGGACTTGTCTTCATCAGCACTAAGGAAAGGAAAGAAAATATATATACAACACTTTTCTACCCACTTACTGAATATTTTATCTATTTAATTGTTTAGTAGGCTGCATCCCACACTCATTTTGATGCTCTATTTTTTTTCAAATGTTAATATTCTTTTCCTGATTCCATTTTAGAAGCACTGAAACAGATGAACTTACATAGCATTTCTGATGCCATCATATGATCCTTATACATTATTCTAATGTTTCAAAATAACTACTGGACATGACAGACAAAAATGCATCAGGTTGGTCACACTGCCTGAAAGCTTTAGGAATTCCCTGTGAATTCAAATAATTGCAGGGTGTTCGAACTGGATTTAGGGTACTGAACCACGGTTGGTAAAGAAGACAAGATACATTTATCCTATATTAAGCATATAAATTATTTAAGTATTCATTTTCTTATGTTCAGACAATCTTCTGTATCTCTTGCTAATAATTGGCTTTTTGATCTATGACTACCAGATTTAAAAAGCTTAATGGTGTAAGAGCCTGAAGGGTCAGGAAAATAAGAATGTTTTTTCATTGTTCTACCAGAACACTAGCTGTGTGCTTCATGTGTATCCTGAATCATGCGCATTCATGTGTATTCAAGTCAGCCATCACGTAATTTTCCTTAAAATTTAATTAATTCTAAAAATCTACCAAAAAGTTCAAGAAAGAATGTATGTGAAAACATTCAAAAAGCATGTCGCAATGGAAGTCTTGCTAAACTGCAGGTACTTTCGAATGTATTTTTTTTTTTTATTGGAGAAAATATTCAGGTTTACTATCTGCCAAGACTTCTCGTTTTAGGCTTTGGAAGACACAGAAATAAAGACACTGTTTTCAATAAACTTAATTAAACTCAAAACCTTGCAAATGCAGAATGCATCTCTGAAGGTTTTTGGAAAGTGCTGGGACTGAAAGAAGAACTCTGTGACTACATGTGGAATTGATCTAAATAAAATTAGATGTATAAATCTGTCTCTGGATTCTAAACCAGGAGGACAACAAGAACTAGTCCAAATCAGAGGATGGCTCTGATAGCATGAGGCAATAATTCACAATTTGTACTATTTTGATTCATGAGCAAAAAGAAATTATTTCAGTTTTGTGTAAAGTACTTCACAATCCTACATTGAACATAACTCTTGGAAAAATTATTTTGAAAGTTTTTTTGCTGATATTCTCTACTCAGAAGTGATTTCTACCACTGAGACCTATAGATTAAATAAATTATGACAGAAGTACTGCTAAGTCTTAAAAGTAAATATAATTAATTTTGTACCAAGTTCATGCTTCACAACTCATATGGTGATTTATATGCCTAATTTCCTATTTAACAATTTCCTATTACAGTAATTTAACTAAAAAGCTCAACTTAAATTATAAATTGAACTGTATGTGATGTTCATTGGTCATGAAAATAGATCCACACCTAATCTTGGCAAGTTTTTCATCAATTTCTTCAAAAATATTATTGAAGTTAAGGCTTTAGTCTAACTATTTTTTTGAAAACTTCCCAGTCTGAGCATTCAGGATGATCTCTGGTGGTCACACTCCAATGCCACCGACTTCCACTGCTGTGACCAATGTCCCTTCACAGTGGGCGGCTCCAGAGGCCAGAGGGGTCCCACACAACCCACTCACAGTCAGATCAGGTTTCCCACAGCAGAGTCCAATAAGATTTGTTCCATAAAACAATTTATTCACAGCACAGTAACACAGAAAGAGCCTGAGCTGCTGCCTCCAAGGGGGGGCCCCCAACAAAGGAATCCGCAGGCTTTCACACCATCGCAGTCTGAGAGTGCCAAAGTCTCACTCTTCCTCCTGAGTCCTCTGCTCCTTCTGTGCCTCCCAGCATCCATCCACCTGGATGGCACCACCATTTTTCTTGCCTTTTGTTAACCAAATATTGGCAGCTCACGGCCTTTTGTCTCAGGCTCCCACACTGAGCTCAAACTGCACCTCTAACAGAGCTACCTGCATCAGATGTACTCCTCAACATTGTGTAAGGATTAGAAATATATAAAGATGGGGAAAACTTTCACTGTTATTTATGTAGAGTGAAGGCATATGATGACTATACAGACATGTATTTTATGGCTCATACCCAGCACCTATTGCCTGGGTTATGGAAGAAACTCTTCTACAAGAAAGTTTATTCTCTTTTTTCAGTTATGGAGTTTCTTTGCTCTCTATGAATCATGAATACTTAAAGAAAATACTTGATATAGTATTTCCAGTGGTAAATCTTCAAAATCAATAGAATAAATTTAGGCATGAATTTGACCCAGTGAGTTCTATTGATCCACTGAAGTTATTGACCTAACAGAATAGTGCAGTCTTCCTTTGACTGGATATTTAATAAAGCACCAAAATTTGCTTCAATATTGAATACCAATTTGAGTTGATAGTTTATATCATGGGTTATTGATTTTAAACATACGTTACTGATTAAATCTGAAGTCTTTGAGCAACAGCAGTGCATGTAAGATCATAGGATAACTCAAGAGAATTCAAGAGACTGCATTGTCTGATTTCCTGTTTAAGTGGTGGCATCAGACAAGGTTGCTCAGGCTTTACYAGGTGAGATCACAAAAACCTCCAAAGATGGGAATTGCATATYGTCTCTAAACAAACTTACCCACTGCTATACTGTCCTCATAGTGGAAAGAATTTATATCCAGCCTGATTCTCTCTTGTTCATCTTTTGATCATGACTCTTGTGGGTCCATTATGAACCACCCATACTGCAGGGCACAAAACTAGAYGCAACACTTCAGTGGTTGTCTCAAAAGTGCCACGTGGAGAGCCATAATCCCTTCCTTCCTTCAATATACTCATTGTACTTGTGCTTCCTCTCACTGTCAAAGCCAATGAGTCTGATGGTCCTTTCAATGTGAAAATTTTCAATTACAGTTTTCGATTAGAAAGATAGATTGGAACAGAGGAAACTGCAGATGGAAACTGCAGATGGAAACTGCTAATTTTTTTCTTTTGTCTTTTTTTCAATTTGATGCTCCTCAATCTTTCTTCTTTCTGTTCTTATGCGTCTGTTTTTTCTCAAGTTATTTGGTCAAAATGCTATTTTAATATTTATTCTCATATTGAGTCTTTATTTGGATTTTCTTTCACTCACTAACGAATTATACCAAGTAACCATTTCATTAATCATATGTGTTTGCCTACATATACATGAATGTACCTGTAATAGGCATTATCCCTGTTGTCAAAATGTACAAAGAAAAATCTAATAGAATAATTTTTTAGTATTCTTAGGGACTTGAGTGGGGTGCAAACTAATGAAAATCTTGGGTGTTAGAACTTCTGGGGGTAAGGAACATGCCTGTGGAGCTCTAAAATATACACAAGAGATCATTAAAAGGTGTGGGTTTTTTATCTCTGGATACCTAGACTAGAAATCATTTTATGTCTGAACCTCCTCTGGCACTCTCAAGGTCCCTGAAGTCTGAAAGAAAAGTGTTGAAAGCCACAAGATAATTCAGATGAAAAGCTCTGACACCAAGATGCCATCCTCTGCTATTGTAAAGGAGACTTTATTACTGGCTATCACAAATATCAGATGTAATCTCCTGTTTCTATGAGTTAATTTCCCTTTTTGTTTTCCCTTTTAGTATTTTTGTTAAGTATACTGTCTTGGCTTTAATTTTTGTTATAAAAATTTCAAGTTTTTTGATTCTAGAATTCATCCCAAATACAACAAAATATTATCTCAATAATATGACATTTTCTGGTGCTAAGGGACATAGCACATATTCCACATGCACATAAAAGCAGAGTTTGGTCCTAAATTTGCTTGACAGGGGAGTCTGGCTGGTTATCGGGTGGAGTTTAACAGAAATACTTCAAATTCTGCAAGCATGTGTGATTATCTGAGTTTGAGTCATATCTTCTTCTCTTTGCTATTCATTTTTCTGCTCATCTACAAATCTAAATTTGAAAAGAAATAACTGGTATTAATAAATAGGAATTAACTGTTCCAATTAACCATTCCAATATCTAATAGAATTACAAGAGATGAAAAAACTAAAATATTCCATGCTAAAAATCTCATCTAGTCCTGCTTCACCCACATCCCTGTCTTCCCCAGGCACTATGTCAGAATAAGGGCTGCTGGCATAGGTTAAGGTGGCAGCTGCAATGTGTGGGAGCAAAGAATAAAAAAACATACAATGACAAAACAAGAGCTATGTTAGATAAAAATTTAAATAAATTCATAACATATTGACCTAATGTATTCTAAAAATACGACCTTGGTCTAAATAATTTCTTTTAATTCTTTGCATTATTTTTCTGTCTAAAATTGTAGATAAAAAAATACCTGGATTTGCTTTTAAAATCATATTTCACATACTAATTTCCATTCCCTGGACAGGGAGTTGTTAACAAGGCTTAATCAGACAGTGACCTATTTGCTACAGAATTAAAAAAAATCAAAGGCAATGTTTCAAAACTCAATTAAAAGTTTCTGATTCCCTTGTGACATTCCCTTCAACAGAAAAGAAAAGGATTGTTTTGGTTGATTATTTTGGTTACTTTTTGTTGTTGTTGTTAAATTCTCTCCTAGCACACATTAGTGCGTAGATCATGTTTACTGGACTGAACATCTCAGACTCAGGCCACAAGTTCTTAGATTTTCTCATTACTTTATTTGTGGTTTTATTTGAAGTTAGTTTGGCCTGCTTTGATCTATAAATTGGTATGGATGTCCTGATATATGTCTAATATTTATCCGTTAYAGGAAAAATGTCCAAAGGGCAAAGATTTCTGCTTCATACATTATGTAGGCAAAAGACTGAAGTTATAGCTGTGGTGCAAAATCTTAGCCWCGAAATGATTCTGAGCGTTTGAGGCAAATTTTACCAGCACACATGGCATTGGTMGTAGGTATGGTAATTGTAAGCTTCTGAAAACTTCCCACATATACCTACGCTTTAGTAGGCTCATGGTAACATTTTTTTTCAAACCTTGTGACAGAATTTTGAAGATAGTCACCTATATGACAGATGAATTAGCTTAAAACAWGTTCCTACATATTTATCTACCACTATCAATCCAATATCAACAATTTAAACATATTGAATAAAGTAGGACAAATCATTTGATACATAAGCTTTTCATGGTAAGCTTTTCATTATACATAAATCTTTTCATGGTACATTTTAAAATCTGCTCCAACACAGTGAAGGAAGAAAGATAATGAAGAGGGCCGGGAGCTTCAGTATTTTTTCTTGTTGTACACATTCATTTCTAGTTTTCAGTTTCTCTGAGGGTCAGGAAAAAAATGAAAACAAATTTTTCTTAAGTTGCTTTGAGAAGGTAAGAAATGTAATTGTGCACATCTGAACCAAATCTATGAAGCTTCTAGATTCTGAAACCAAAGCTTAGCTGGAGAGTTTGTGAGAACTAAAATATCCAAAGGGAAATGCTCTTTGCTACAGAAGGTAGAGTCTGGTGCAYGGTGATGCTGAGGTAAGCTGACCTTACAGCTGCTGAGGTAAGGCTGATGTGTTGTKAGAGCTGCAAAAACCTAGCTGCAGCAAACCCATGCTACTGGTAATTTGAAGAGACAGGAACCATTACTTTCTCTTGCTATTTTCTTTCATTCAAAAAACCTTTATTTCCCTCTACTTGCAATCTCTTTGCCCCTTTTTTCTGGCAGCTGCTGCTCAAGCCCTGTCCTAGCACCTAAGAAGCTGCATATTAGAGCAGSAAGTTGTGTGTGCTGATTGGACGGGGTTAATGCATCTGGCAATTTTGTAAAAGACCCTTTACTCCAAATCAGATTATGTCAATAGCAGACTRTATTGAATTATGGCATCATATTTACAAGGGAATGTTTGAACTCAGAACTTTCAGCAAACAGTTTCATGCTGTTCTGAAAATAACATCTTAAGACCAGTGACAGAAAATTAACATTTATAAGACCAATAGATATACAACAAGTGATGAAACCCACATTTTTACTTTAGACTACCACTTTTAAATGGGAAATGTGGAAYGTTCTTTTGTGTTGCACTGGGCTCCTTAGCACTATTTCAACTTACTGAACTGTAACAGAACAAACAAACAAAGGAAATTGCTTCTCAGGTGAGAAATAAATTTAAAAAAGAAGAGAGAGAAAGATAGAAAAAATAAGCCTGAAAAATGTAATTTCAAATCCTAGGATTTCTGTAAAGAAGTCCAAAATATGACCTAGAGTATTGAAAGGAAAATACAACAGAGAATCAAGAYCTCATGCATGTATTCAGCTATTCATTATTCAGTGAGCTGAAATACTCCTGACCCCAAATGATGAAGGTATGGAGGTCACTGCTGAAACTTTCCAGTTCTCCATAATGAGTTAGTTCAGGGTCAGCTGAGCTTATTAACTGTGGCTCAGCACTTTCCTTGCTATGCTCACTGTGGCTGCTCTGAAAGCGCAGTGAGGATGCTTGCTCTGCCCCTGAGTACTCCAGCAGAAGAGCTTAATAGGTTGAGCAGAGAAGTAGCCTGGGCCTGAGGTTCCCACAGGGCTAAGCCAGCCTGATAACCYGTCTGCAGCTGAGGATCAGTGGATCTGTGTAGTTGGCATGTCTAGAGATAATAAGTCGGCCTGAACTTGGTGGCTTTCCAAGCAAAATAACTGAAATGTCCCTGAAGCACAGAGACATTCTACCTATTCAAAAAATAAATAAATAAATAATGCTGCCTTTAGCAGCAGCATATCCGTGTTTGTGTGTGTGTGGTGTTTATCTCATCTCATAGTGTTGCCTGGCCCAAGGAGTCCTTGTAGCTTGAGAMTGGCTTAAAAAGATATCCAAATTGAGTAATTTCTTTACGTATTTTTTTCACATTCAGAATGACATGTTATAAACAACTGATCCCATGCTAGAAAATGTTTTTAAAAATCTTGAACATTCTACAGGAAAGACGGATGGAGACTATTAACAATAGTGTGTCGTGACAAGACAAAGGGGATTGGCTAAAAAGTGAAAGAGTTTAGGTTTAGATTGGATATTAGGGAGAAATTCTTTGYGGTGAGGGTGGTGAGACATTGGAACAGGTTGCTCATAGAAKTTGCGGATGTCCTTGGAACACTCAGAAGTGTTCAAGGTCAAATTAATTGAACCTAGGAGGCAGATGCTATCATMAAAAATGCTAAATATTAGTGAAAATATTTTTATATTGTATTTCTGTGAGATGCAGTAATAGAAATTAATTTCATGAAAGAATCTTTACCCCAGGCATCAGCATATGCCATTATGTTTTAACTGATGAGAAGGAAAGAGTGAAAAGCAACTTTTCCACAAGACTTTAGCCTATGGATGTAAACAAATTCCTTCACTGAAATGACTGAAAGACATTGTAGATGACATTTAACTATCAATTCCGAAATCGTAACAAATGACATCTTTAGTGCAGTTGACATATTTAGGTTTGTTTTCTAAAGAGCTTTCCAAAGTGATCTAGCTTGAGGAGGAAAGTTTTAGATACATCCTAAAGCATGACTTCCAGGAAAAGTCAGAAATAACTCTGTCCTTTACAAAATTCCTTTGAAATAAGTTTACACTATAGAAAGAATATTTTTAAACAGTCAGTTAACTCAGGAGAAGAGTTTCTTCTTAATTCATCGAGACATTGGAAAAAAGCAGCCCAAAGCAAGATGCTTTGTACTGTACCATTCACATAAAACTTTCAGTCCTGTTTCTCAGGCATTCTCTTTGGGATTTTTTTTATTAGTGTTATCATACCTAAAAATTAAAGTATCATATATCCTCAGATAATACTGCACTATAATTTTCCACATGGATAGACTAAAACAAATTCAAAATCCTGCTTCTAGGTGATTCTCTGTATATCAAGACATAGGGGGGTTATAAAGCAAGCAGTAGCAGAGAATCTGTCAGATAAAATACGTCAGAGAACAACAATATCACCTTTGAAAGATGCAAGATTTCTCAAAACAGCCAACATATGACAGCATTTAGTAAAGTGAGCATGCAGGATTTCATGTAAAAAGCACTCAAAGTGTTTGTTGGCTTAGTGTTTCTCTCTGCATGGGAAGTCACCTAAGGGGCCAAATCCAATCTTTGTGTATGGATATCAGAAAGAATCTTTAGCTCTGGAGAGGAGATAGCAACARGCCTATGTCTTATGAGTATTACAAAACTGTGCTCCAGAGTAAAAACTACATACAGTATGTAGAGCCCTGAGAATAAAATAAGAAAACACTCAATACCAAACTGAATGTATCTTCAGCATGCTCATCTAAGAAATTGTTTGAAATCCTAGAATTTCTGAAGCTTTCAAATGCAGCTGAATAACAATAATTCCCTTCGTCCAAGAATTCTGTACATTTGGCCAAAAAAAAAAAAATTTAAAATTATCCTTGAAAGAAACTGTTAAAGAGTACTGAGTAGATGGATGATTAAGGAGTTCACTAGACATAATGGAGAAATTCCAAGAACCTATTTTGCTCAGCTGAGTGTAGTATTTCTCAGATCAAAGCAATGAAACAGGAAGAAAAGCAAAAGGACAGGTGAATGTTCAAAGCAAAATATAATTCTGTATTAAGAATGCATTTTCATCTTCCTTTAAGATATCAAGTTTGAGAACCTTTACCTAAGGATTGATAAGTAAATTATCAATGTCCAACAAGTCCAAAAATAGAGCTAACTTTAGCTAAATATGAATTTTTATATAGAAAAAGGCCTTCAGTTTTTCTTCTGGGAGCATTATCATAAATGATCCTTTAAGTTATGTGGTTTATGCTAGATAAAACTGTTTTGATTCTCAGGCATTGGTAACTAGTATGAATTCAAACCATATATGAGTGTTACACAGAGGAATAGCTGGGTGAATGCTGTTTTTCTTTTGTGCCTTTTTTTTTTCTTTCAATTAATTTTCTTTTTAGATAACTATGTGATGTCTGAGTCTAAAATTATTAGTTGAAATAAGATATGAAAGCAGTCATTGCGTCTAGTAATAACTCTGCCTTCCAGCTCTTTTGGCAAATGCAAAAAAATTGCAGCATGAATTAAATCTAGGCTTCTCTCTTCATAACTGCAAATTAAACAGTTCTGACAAAGCACAGATACTGAAACCACTGACAAAGCAAATTCTGGGCAGATATCACATACTACCAGCTCTGCCAAAATTAATATGAACAAAGATGCTTATGCTAATTTATGTAAAAGATTAAAACTAAGYGACTACAGAAAGATTAGGAATTAAAGTGTTGAGATGAAGTCCAAACYTGTTCCTAAAATGGTAGAATAGGTGCTTTGCACATTCTAAGATCTCGGGCTTCTGTTAATAATTTTCTGGTTCGTTGATCGTTGTCCGAAGATTCAGCTGAAGAAAAAGGTAGCTGCCCCTCTGAAAGCAAAAACTAAGGACAAGGAGTGAAACTGTAAGTCTATGCTAGGTTAACAAACYAATTTGCCTTATTTTTGATGCAAACTAATGAAAAATAGGTAAAGACAAGGCTTAGGAAGCTTAAAAGTGAATTCCTCCCTGATGAGGAGTGAGAGAGAAAAAAATCCTCTAAGTTCACTCTCAATTTAAAGCAAAAGAGAACAACTTTTCTTCTTTTCTTTCCCATTAAAATCATTGATCTCATTCATACATACTTGGTTACTTCATTACAACACCATTATAGTACAATAATGCTATTCCATGAAAGAACATTAKCATACTATGATTCAGACAATCCAGGAGTGCTAAATAATAAAGGACATTAGAAAGGGATACACAAGGAACAGTCTTAGAATGGAATTTCCATATGGCTTTGGCAGTGCTTATGAACAGCATGAGAGAAGATGCAAATGTATTGAGAAATCRGTTCACAAGTTGGAAGGCAGAGTGATGAGCAGTAGAGAAATGGACAGAGCCAAGTCTCWGGAGTTCTTAACAGGTCATATTGTCACTGCAAAGCACAAGGACTTAGTAACCTGTTACTGCATGATAACTGCTGGCATCTTATCGACCTGCTTCCACATGGACCCTTCATTTACAGAGCACTTCAGCCCACAGAGATGAATTGCTGCTTAGTTAGGGTTTAGCAGCAACTCTCTCAGCAGGAGATGTATTTGACCTATCCAACTTTTCACATGCAGCCAAAAGATTAAGGCTTTCCATAGATGCAGTAAATCTCACCTGTAGCTGCAATTTGCATCAGTATTTCCATTCATTCTCGGCTTTAATCTGTAGCCAAACACTGTTCTCTGATTTAGGGAAAGCAAACTATTTTCAGTTCACCTCTGGAGTCATACACAGTATTAAATTTCCTCCTTGACTTGAATGAAGTCCACAATATTACTATATTTTGTGGAATGCCTTCCTGTCAGTGTGTTTCTCAGACACTGGTTTTCCCCAAYAGCACAATGATTAATTATTTGATGCTTTACTTATACTGCAGGCATGTAAAGGAAGTTAGAAATTTTTAGCACTTTCATTCCAAGGTTAATAAAAGACAGTAAATGTAACAGGATGTGAGTATATATCCATTTGGATTTAGAATAYATACTATGCAATACCATGAAGAATTTGATTGTGAAGGGGTATTAATTAAAATTCAAGGCAATTGGAAAGGTTTAGTTTAAAAAAGGGAGTGGTGAGAAAAAAGAACAGTATTTCTGTCAGTTATGTCATGATACRACACCCAGTGTGGAAAAGTGTATATCAATGTCCCATCTGCTCAGAAGAGATAGCACGATATTTTTGAGAGAAAAAAGAAGGGCTGATGAGAACCTAAGGAGAAAAAGTTGGCAACAGCCAAATAAAKGCAGAACTGGAGGCTCAAGTAATACTTCGCCTTTACTTGTTCCTGCAACATAACAATAGCTCACAAGYGATACGGTTTGGCTTCAAGTCTGAATAAGAAATAAAATCCTCAAGTAATTTCTGTAACCGCATGCTTCCTGGAAAGCAGGTGACAGGCAAGGTTGCACTGCTATGACATGAAAAATCATGTTGTCTCATTTAGGTCATTGGCATCACAAAAAAGAAGAGGCAAGACCAGCTGATCACAGACAGAGAGGACTGGAGGGCTGTTGGGAAGAAACATTCATGGCTACATACAAAATGAAGCAGCAGTGAGATTTTTCTGCCCACACTCACCATTGGTGTTGTCAGGATGGTCATGTTAATGCATGGAGTTTTCTACTTTTTTCCATTAGAAAAGGACTCTGCTGTGTTAAACAATATACAGGATTCCAGCTGCAGAGAGAGTAGAATTTTAGGAAGACTTGGAATACGCATGCTGTCATTGGATAAATTTGAATTGCTCTTAATACAATAAGAATGTGTCTGTATGTGTGTGTGTATGTGTATGTATTTGTGTGTGTGTGTGTGTGTGTGTGTGTGTGTGTGTGTGTGCATTGTTTTAGATCAGGAAGTAAGGTGTCTTTAAGAGGCAAAACACTCTGTGAAATTTTTATGGTAAAGTATCTTTTCCCTTGCTGTCCAGTTGAAGAACTGTGTGCAGAAGATGCAGATGACTCTGAAGCATTGTCATAGGAGGATGTGGATGAGTTGAAATCTATTACCTGTTATAGGCAAAACAATTTTTGTCTGCCTTTGAACTTCTGTATTTTGGTACGAACAGCTCTGAATAGAGCTGTGAAACAGTTAATAAGAGAATTGTTTAAATAACATGAAATATGACAGACTTCAAAATCCAGAACAGCTGGAAATGTCATGGAAAGCAAGCCACATCTCATGAGATACTCACTAAGGTGTTGCTGCATTCTAATTATAGCTCAAAGAACAATACTTACGACGTTTGACTGTCACTAATGCTAAATATTCTTAATCACTGTGTTATTAAAATTTCTTTAAAGTATCCTTTGATTTYAAATACTACTAGAATAGAAACTGTCTAATAAGTTCCATCTCTAGCTTTCAGAGATTTCAAAGGGTTATTRCATAAGATAAAGTCTATTCATCCGACAATGAAGTAAAAATGCAATGCATAAATCCAGACTTCAAATAAATCAATGACCTAATTCTTTATCAAAAGCTACATTAGGAAGTATAAGTAGGTGCTTAATTATAACACTTCCACCACTATTAAGGTTAAAGATTCAAACACAAACATGAACTACAAAGACCTCTTCCAATGCTTTTATTACCTGAGCTCATTTTGTCTTCAATAATATAATATTAATACTTTTCCCATGTATTATGKACATATTATAGGTAGTAGTATGAAATACTGACATGAAGCACATTTCCATGTTTCTAAATCACTTAGAAGCACSATGTCACTGGAGCTGGGATGTAAAAGTGGAAGATCATGGAACCTATCTTTTGTTCTGTTCATTTTGCTACGTTTCTYGGTACACTAGGATTTCTTAGCATACATTGCAAGTGCACAACTATAAATTGGATTTTATGAAGGGCCCTTCACATGGTAACATACTAGCAACATACATTGTGATCTTGAAAATTCATATCTTACAATGTCTATCTGGGCTATCAAAGCCATACTGTTTTCTACAAGATTTAGATTCTTCACTCTTAGAGCATATGTTATACCAAACACACATTTCCTGAACCTATATAGTGGAAGTTTTCTCTACTGARAAGTATTTCTGAATTCATTAGCCTTCCTAATTTATCCTGGCACACACAAGTAAGAAAGCCTTCCAAAGGTGCAATACATGGGATGAATCATTTATCTGCAAAGCAAATGAGCTGAAAATTCAGGTCATTGAAAAATATTCAGCAAATATTCATTACTTTGTTCTGAGTTCTTAATATCTGGCATAATCTGCAGTTASATTTCYRATAGTTTTACTATTTTTTCATATGCATGTCTGCATATAYGTATGTATGAAATATATTTATTTTCCTAATTGACTTTTTGTGACAGCAAAAAGAGTGTATAGTATTTTCTGATGTTACTTTTCTACATCAGTATTGCATGATATGTATATAGTAGATGTAAACTTCCTCATAATTAAYAGTAGTTTAGAACAGAGGTTTTATATACAATTTCCAYGGAAATTAAGTGTTCTTTATATAAAATACTTGGAATTATAACAGGTCTCTATTTAAAAATACAATGGATCCTATCAGTTGAAAACAAAAAAAGTCAACTCTGCTGTCTGAAAATGCATCTGCCTTCTGACAYCTCCGAAGTTACAACAGGAAATTATATCCTGCTCTGTCTTCAGCACTTCTGTCCTCTTGTTTGCACATCTGTAATACACAAACATAATTACAATTTACACCATGCTCAAGCTAGCCCAGAAGGGCTACTTCAGTTAAGTACCTGTGAAGCAGTACACACTGAACTCTGTGGAGCTCTAACTGCACTGCTGTCAGGAACTACACAGATTGCGGTGTACACAAAAAATGGTTTGAAGTATTCTGACTTCAGAGATTAATATGTCCAGCCTATGGGATTTTTGATCAAGTATTTGGAGATGTTCYGAATTGGAACAAATAATACTCCAGTTTATTGTGTGCAGGTTGTTAGTTGCAGAGCTGTTACTGAGACGGCTTTTGATGTATTTTTTWAACCGGTATTAAATAACTAAAGAGGTGGGGAGATGCCCTCCTTCTTCTGAGAGACAGCATTGCTTTATCATGTGAAATTTATAAAAGATTGAATCTCAGTATCTAATCTTCTTCCACATGGGAACAACATGATTTTAATGTTTTCCATTTACCACTGTTTGCTCTAAAAGACCCTGGACATGAATAAGAGAGAGGAAGTCTAAGGATGTAACTCACCATCAGTCAGCTCAGAGACTCCACTCAACATTTGATTGATAAACTGCTTCTTGTAACTCCACTGAATTTACTTGGTTCAAAAAAATACTTTTGACTCAGATTAACTTAGTRCAGGTGCATTATACTTCTTCTTTGTGGTAGCTTATGAACTGGCAAATTTGTACTGGATAAAATATGGAAGATACAAAGYTCAAAAAAGAGTGCTTTCATTGAACTGAATGGTACAAAAGGAATGCACTGATGGTGTCAAASTAATGATTCTGGAATTCTGTCTCAGAAAGTCTTGCTTTCTTTAGAGGAAAAATACAAAGTCATAGWGGTTTTCTTCATCTTTTTTTACCATTTTTACATTTTATTTATAGAGTTAACTGGATATTTCATCATTCACKTCAAAGGATCCAGTTTGTAAGCCTTCTGGGGTTTTCAGGTAAAATGTTTTCCTCTTTTATTATGTCTGAAATACAACACAAATATATGAAAATGGAAATTTCAGGTTTAATGCTTCTTTTGTAAAAAAAAAMCAAMCAAACAAAATCTCATTCTGAAGGGCTGCTACCAAATGAAGAAAAGGTATGTCATTCTGACTGTTTCACTTAGTTCATGCACTTCTGTAAAAAATTTATTAGATGCACGCTTCTCCTTATCTGAGCCTAGTAGTCCATCTAAGCATTAAAGCAAAAAATTTAACTTACTCCTGATGATGAATTGCCAGTTTGCTTAAATATACTTTTTCCTTCCTTTCTCATGTTCAATGCTTGAAATTCTGAATACTCCTTGTATGCTGTTAATATCAAAATTTTCAGATATTTTTAAGTTTTCCACTAGATTCTTTTTACTTACATTTTATATTTTTCTACTTGTTTCAAGGAAAATTTTGTTAATTTTCTCTAAATTCAAAATTTAATTGAGTTTTGATGTATAATATCAATCCAATTCCAAGAAATATCTTTTTGCTTCATGTAATTAACAGGAMAAAAAAAGGAGAATGTATAGATGTTTTCCCTGCTAGTTAATTGCTATGTAATCTACCTTAACACTTGAAGTGAAAAATACATGTGAATTTCCACTAATTCCCAYGCAAAATTATGTAAAACAGGAGAAAAGATACATTTTAAGATAGAGTATTTTTTTTTTCTAAGTTATGCCACTCCTAGTGTTTAAAGTTTCAGATACATTTTTAATGCCTAGATTAAAGGATGGTTCACTGTAGGCTTCCATTAGAAAGTTTGTCARAAAAAGAGAATAAATGGAATTTTTGTTTTTTCTCTTTTATCTCACATGCAAAAATAATTCAAGTTTTATTTTAACCAACTAAGAGAAAGCATGACCTGGCTGTCATGGCTACCTGTCTCTTTTACACCTATCACTGACTGAACCATGAGAGTGATCTACTAGTATACAAATGGACTTGACTATCTCTTATGTTCATTTAACAATAATGAAATACCTTAACGCAAATGGAACCTTACATTGCACCTAAATATTGTCCTTTTTTTACTGACAGATTGTTGTTTATAATAATATCAGAACATAAATATTTATTAGCATCATTTCTATTCTTATATTGGTCTCCTAGAAAATTTGACAGGCTCTAGAGTGAGAAGACCACAATAAGAGTATGAAATSAGGTTAAGCACTATACATAATATATAGCATGTAGTAGTTTTGTTCTCAAGCAAATATTTGCTCTTGCTTCTACAGCAAGCAGCAGAGTGCCTTGAAACAAATTMATATAAAATAAAAAATAACATCGAACATCACAACTTAATTTAATTGACCTTCTGGTATTCACAATAAAATATACACTTTTAATAACATATATCTTCAAAAGGGCAATTTTTGACTTGCAGTAATTAAGATAACTTAAAAGGCCTTCTCCTCATCTGTATCTTTTATTCCATTACTAGCAGAAGATMTGGCAATTACAGAAATATCAAAATAAATTATTCTTGAGATAAGTAGCTTAYGTAATCATGATTCATTAACTGCATTTCTTTCCAAATCTTCTTAAACTTCTGAATCCTTCTGTGGAGTACAGTCTGCAAAAGTGTTCATAGTATTCAATTTTTTTCATTAGAATATTCTAGGCAGAACTAATATAGAACAAAATATAGGCATGTGGGGTCATTCAAGCTCCATTCCTTCCTGTGTATGAAGGAGAACTCCATTAACTGCATAGTCTACTGAAAAAAGCAACATCCTCCAATAAAATTTATGAAGTGAGTGCTAGTCATCAGGGTAAGAGCTGTGAGTGTGTAAAGGCTGAGTTTACAAACTGGAAAAGAAAAATGACTTCCATAAGAATAAGAAGATTGAAGGAAAAGGAYTTTTAAATCTAGGACTTTTTGTTCTGAGAAGCACCTAATTGCAAAATAAATAGGATACCAGGAGGCAGTTCCCTCTTCCCTCTTTTCGAGTTAAGGCACTGTTTTTCGTTGGATTTTTGCCCTGTACTGTAGGTATTGCTGAAACTGTGGGTTTCAGCTGATTTTAYCAAGCCTATGCAAAAACACCTTGCCCAAAGGCACACATTTGCTCTAGACCAGGTATGAAATTATTTATTTTATTGGCCATGACACCTTATGAAATATTGACTAAATTTAGGCTATCATTCTAGTTTTGTCCCTGTTGGATTGGCACTGTTACTTCCAGAGTGAAGTCTGACAGGTCAAAATTTAGCTAACCCCTAAGAGAAACAAATTCTAAATGGTAGAATATGYTGGGTGCTCTAGATTGTGTGTCCAGAGGATTTGTTTGTTTTTACCCGCCATCACCTGGGGGATTTATTTTGATGTTGAATAATGGCATACTGGTGGTTTCCAGCCCAAATCCCAGCTCTTACTCAAGAACATTTATTTTCAAAAGAATAATCATGAATCATAACCTTATCAGAGAAACCCCATAACTAAAGCTAGTCTTAAACTACGGTTATTTCAGCATAAACTATGGTTATGTCAAGATGACCCCTACACAAAAGGATCATCTCTACACTTACAGGTACAAAGTGCTACTTTTCTTGTGAACAGCACTGATGGTTCTTTTACTTCTGTCAATAGAAAGGCAGAAGASACATTATTATCATCATTTTAGCAACTTTCAGAGGACAGTGACTAAACACAGTAGKCAAAATAGAGACCTAATGCACAAGAAAACCTAAGAGTTCTTACGGACAGCTTTCTCTTCAAGAATTACTGTCTTTAAAGACAAAGCATACAACTGAGGTAAATATGAAGTATATGTATTTGAAAAATCAAACAAAAGGATATTTTTTAGAATATTTGGAAGAATAGTTTGTATTTGAAATTCCAGGAGATATTTACAATACTTACATGGGGCTTAGTACAAATAGTTGTATGAATATGATTTCTTCACTTTGGTGAAGACACTGGTTCCCCATAACCTGTCCTAGGCAAAAGAGCTTTACTTTCAGTGCACCCTAAGTCTGAACATTGAACAGATGTCCCTCCTGTTAATAGATCTGTATCCTTGTATGAAAAAGGCTCATTAAACCTAGATCACCAGACTGCACTGTGGATCTGTATAGCATTCTCTGTGCCCTTATGATTCACATCTGTGAGCATGGTGGGGCAAATAGAATATTTAAACTTGTTAATTCATTAGGGTTAGAAATTTAATTTCATAAGAAAACAAGAGCCCAGTTTCACAAAGTGACAGCATAGCATCTCCTTCCAAGGGCATTAGCACTAAAGCACACCCATTAACTCAGAACCAACAGCAGATGGCCCTTGGAATGTGGGATGCTTATTTGGAAACAATTTGGGAGCAGGGATACAGAAAATCAACAGAGTTTATCTGAATAAAAAGGTACAAGGCCAAAGAAACAGCTGGTACAAACTGGCATAGCTTCACTGAAGTCAATTCAGGAAGACCCTTCCATTTCTATTAGTAGAGTTCTGGACACCAAAGCTTTTGAGAATTAAGGAAGGTTGCTATTGGAAGGGGGCTCAGGAGGAAGGGACCATAGCAATAAATTGAACAAAAAAGCCTTAAACAAGCAGGCTTAAATGTATTCTCTGGTATCTGTTCCAATCAAATTAATTTTGGATTAATCAAAAATTGGTTTGCTTTCATTAGAAAACATTAAATTACTTGAAGTCTGTTTTATTTTCCCTTTAAAAAATCATTTAGTATGTGAATGATACAAGAAAAGATATTCTRAAAATTCATTTCTAAATCAAAATTCCAGTATTTGCAATTCAAAAGGGCACAAGTAGGAAGCAGGGCATTATATAAAAGTAAAATTTCAAGGAATTTGGTCTATTTTTAAAATGCTCAAATTCAATACTGAAAAAAATCCAAGAAACTTCAAAAATAATTTTAAATGCCCTTTACATTCCAACTTATAAGGAATTTACAGTGGTTTTCTACTGACTCATAAAATCTGATAAGGCATCAGCTGCTATATAAAAACAAAATATGAAGTAAGTGGTCAACGAACATATTTTCAATGTTTAATGTATTAAAATATCTTATCTAAAAACTCTGACAATAACTTTAAACAAACCAAAGCGTTGATGAGATCAGTTTTAACTACTGTTAATTTTTGAGAGGAAATTGGTGTCTGTTGGTTAGTTGAAAATATTAAGTGGCCCATGATATTTCACGTTCCAGCTCCCACTTCCACAGTGGGTGCTTCAGTGTAAGTTTCCAAAATCAGAGCCATGACAGCAAAGTCATTGCAAAGTCAGTACTGTGACCCTAGAAGATGCAGAGATGATGCACTTGGAGGACAATTCCTGAGCTGATTGATAGATCTGGGTAATGCTCTCATAGTAGCTTAATATGTGCTGCAACCAGTTAGAGGCTTTAAGTCCCATTGTCTATTTGTTTTCACACTACTTTTCCAACAGTTGTATATCATATCTACAACTTGATAAACAAAGATTTTTTCCTTTTAAATTTTAATTGTATTAACCTAAGTTTTACATCTTGACAATTTTCCGTTTCATTTTCTGTTAAGAATTTGGTTTCTTATGAAATTTAGATTCTTAAAACAAGATGTGGAGTCTTTTTACAATTCACATAAATAATAGGTTAGGAACTAAAAATTATTCAAGGAAATGTTCTGTATTTTCTGTAGTACAATATTTACATAAAATTTATTAAAACAAATAGAAAAGCTTTTTACCACAAAAATTACATTGTTTTGCCTGCAGAAGGCTCAAATGTGGAAAGGGAAAAGTCATACAACAAAAATCTATGGCATCTAACATTCATTCTTATCATTTTTATCTCCTCAAAAATGTATTTGAATAACTAGAGTACAGCTTGGCATTCAAATTGCTTATAGAATGAGGTTTTTTGTGATATTTATACTATAGTAACAATTTTCAATAATGTATTCTCTGTCTCATCAGAGATTTTTATTATGGAAGATTCATAAGTTGCTGCAGCATTATAAAAAAAAATCTAAAGAAATATCTGCTGAGAAACTCTCTTGCACTATTTACAGGCAGATACAACAAAATGAGAGACTCTACACAACTTTGTTGGTATTTTCTGATGCTACAAGTAAGAAACTGAAATTCAATTATATTTGAATCTGAAGACAAGAAGAAGAAAATATTTCTTATACTGAAAATATCAGTCCATTTTACTGACTAACAAATTTGAGGTGAAACAAGCTACCCACAATGGAAGTCACCTATAAGATACTAAAAAGTATTCTAAACTACTCACAAATCCTTCACTTACTCACAAATCCTTCACTTCTCTCCATTTTCTCAGGTTTTACCTTCTTTAAGACAAATGAGAATCAAAATTACCTAGCCATGCTTAGAAAGAAACCTTGCCTGTGATTTGTCAAGCTCAAGTACTGTCAAGCTCAAGTCAAACAATCTATCACTGCCTCAGAATAAAGCAATACTTTCACCTGAAAAAAAGGCATCCCAATGTTAACTTTAGAAGCACATCTGTAAGAATGTGAACAACTTATTTGCTATTTTGCACATTTAATATGAACACTATGACATGTCTCTCAATTGCCTGATTCCCTTTCCTTGTACAAAATTTCAATCTGGTTTCATTTTAAAAAACCCAAACTCTAAGATCAAAGATTGGATTAATTTAATCTGTTTTTTAGCTGCAAGACACAAAGAAAAAGGCTAGTTATAAGATGATGGAACTAATCATCTGAGAAGAAGTACCAGTACTTAGTGTGTTTATTAATGACATGAAAATGTTGAGCAATGAGGTGATAGCAACTGCAAATTCTATTAAATCCTAAAAGTTTGCAGCCTCATTAAGCATTTCAGAATGATTTAACCAAACTTGGTGTTTAGGCAATGTGGTGGGAATACAGGATGTGGTGGGAATACAGAGGTGGACATTAGGAAGAGCTCTTAAAGGGCGTGTGGATAGATAACAGTAGTGATTATCCTGTCTTAACTCTAATCACAGCACTTTCCTAGTTCTACTGCTTCCCTACCACAGGGGCAGAACCTGTTTTAAGCCTCTTCTACAYATTTGTGTTACAAAGCAGTCACAGCACGCCTTTTGATCTTTTCTTATTAACTCCTCTTAGACTGAAGAGAATTGAACCTAGCAATAGCCAATCGGTTCACTTTTTGATGCACAGATATTTTGGCATTGCTTCTCCTCATTACTATTTAAGGTTCCAGGAATATATATGTGTTTCAGAGACAGATTTACCTGGGGATAATCACAGTTGCTTCATAAATGGCAAGGAGTACTCTCCTTGTCTAATTGACAAAAAACATATCGTTTGGCTGGAATATGGAAAATCTCTAAAGTTGTAACAAGATCAAATGATTTTGATATTAGCAAGTATAGGGCTGATATGTCCTAACTATTTGATGCAGACCATCTTATCTGTAAGTTCTGTGGAACTTCTGTTTCCTGCTTTCTATTCAACTGCCTTCCATAAGCTACTATGTGAAAAATTTTTGCAAGACCACATTCAATTCTGCTGTTAAGCTTCTTTCATGGTTACCTAATGAAAGAAATGCTTTGCTGTCACTGAGAAGATAAATCACTTCTTATAAGAATTAAAGCTGTATAAATCAATGTCCTCTGTTCCCATATGTAAAGATGTCATATAAGGATATGTAATTTTTCCCTTATATTTTTCATATTATGAAACTATCTTTTAAAGATTAATTCAAAGAAACAGATTAAAAGAAAAATGGGAACTCTTTTAAATTTATTTCAAAGGGAAAAGCTGCAGCCTGAAGAAAATCTGATAAATGTCTGTATAAGAAAATGAGGCGACTTTGTTCCAGAAAGGTATTGTATAAAATGAAATGTTGTTCTTGTCAGAATATAAGATTTTGATTTGTTGATATCAATGTTGCATGGATGGGGGCATTGTTTTGCCATATTGATGGACATTTAATCTAGACTGCAGTAGGAACTTAAACAAGGAGATATAAATTATTGGGTTTTACTGTCAGAGTCACAGAAATGATCAGAAGAAGTATGAGAAATATGGAAAACACAAATATAATACAATTATCTACTCTGGTGTGAGAAAATGACAACTCTAAATTACATATTCTTGTCGATCTAAGATATCTTGCTGCATTAACCCAGATCACTAAAGATTAAATTTACAGTCCTCTGTAAGCCCATCCTCAACAAGTAAAACTCTCATCTCTAGCATCCAGCTGAATTCATTGTTTGTTAAGCTTATTTCTGAGACTTTCAAAGACTATGCTGTATTGCAAAGCTAAAGAAGAAATTGTAGTGTTGTAAAGCTTCTCCCAGAGGAAATTCTTAAGCACTTAACCCAGATTTCCTTCACATGGGTTACTAGACTCTAGAGAAAAACTAAATGCTACAAGTCACTGTCTCTCTCAACTTTAAACCACTTGTTGAGCTCAACTCAGCTTTCAGAGATGGAAAAGGACTTCAGTTTCTTTAATAAGAAGTTTATAGTTTCAAAACAGAAAATCTTTATGAAAAGTAGATTTATCATTCCTGACAACCAAGTCAAGTATAAAATGCTTAACTTTTCTTCATGTAAGTCCTAAAGAGCAAAAGAAAATGGGGTTTGTGTGCAAAACAGAGAAGATGTTTTTGTCCCCTGTGGAAGTCCTCTATTCACAGCAGTTCTAACCTCACCACTCTCCTTTCCAGATAAGACAGTGCCTGGGAGTCAGGACAATCCCCACTGCTTAGGTCACTACAACTTGGTCTGCCACCTACAAAAAGTTGAATTCTGCAGCAGTAAATAAACTCCCTCATGCTGCTTTTCCCTGCAAGAAAGGAAGAATTCAGGGACTGAACTAGGACTTTGACTCAAAATAAAGCTCTTTCCAACCTCTGGAAAACTACTTTCACACTCTCTCTCAATCAGGTTACTTGCTATTAAGTCTTAATCACTTTCCAATATGGAGAAAATTACTAAAGACAGCCCTTAAAAATGAAAATTTTTCTAAATTCCATAAAACACCATTTTCCTCTACTTTTAATTTTCTATAAAGACAACACTAAATATCTTATACACATTTCGATCTGAAATAWTTTTTTATTAAATGAAAAAGCATAAATGCTTACAATAATTAACTTTACTTTTTTATTATATTATCCTTCTGGAAAAATAAAAGCATAATGTTTAACAACACATGACAGAAAAGTATGTTATCTAAAGTATTGGAAAAAAGTCTAGTGAAACAATTCCTAGTAAAAATGGTATGAGTCTTTCACCCTAAATTAGGCTTTTGAAAAGAAATCCTGTTCCTGAAGATCAGTAAAATGATGGTGTTACTTGCTGCTCTGCTTCCCTTATCTCAGATGTGATTGGGTCTGGCTGCCTCTTGACACATCCCTGCTACTAGATGTCAAGTATCATTTATCCTACTCAGTAGAGAAGAGATGCCTCCAATGTGTGACACAGAGCACCTAAAGTTATCTACCAAAACTTCATCAAATGCTGCTAAAGCCAGACTCTGTGTGTTGAAAATGAAAACCTCTCCCACCAAAGAAAAGTTCGCAGGTGTTTGCCACAAAGGTTCAATGCTCAAGGAACAGAGCTAGAGCCACTTTTTTAAGCTTGATCTTCAACAGTGAATTGGACTGAGATTAATAACATTGTGCAGCCCCAGCTGGATTGCTGCTCAAGGCAATCTGGAAATTTATTATTGTAGATATAGAAGCAATTCCAAGATTTAGTAGCTGTTTTCTCAGGCAAATATGCAGATTAGATAGTAATGTTCTGGATAGTATTTGGGGAGAAAGGCAGAGAGAGAGAGAGAAAGGGATTTATCCCTCTGACAATAGGCAGAAATARACTGATATTTTAGAGAGTGGTTTTTCTTTTGGGTCTTATTCATATATATGTATAATAATTGGCTGGTGTATACTCTTTCTAGACAGTAATGACAGTAGTACTTTATACTCTTCTAGTATAWAGTACTGTCATTACTTACTGCAAATCATAATCCTTCATGGGTAAAATAGGCCAGTGACAACTCAGTCTTACACACCACATTTTTGGCTCACTTACATATTTAGTTTCCAAAAAATTTGAACTGAAATACAGCCTCAAGGAACAACTGCTCACTTCACATATTTTAAATCAGGATTATTGATTCCGAAATGACACTAATTAACTCATAATCAGTGAACTACATAGTCAGGATCAATATGAGAAGTAAAATATATATAAATTACAACCTTGCACGCTTACAAAATGTTAATAAACACCCACAACTTTCTCAACACCCTGCTAGAAAAGTTCGTTCACACAGCTACAAACACCCTCCCACCTCCCTCTGGAGTGCAGGTCCCCATGTCTCAAAAACCTCCAGTCAGAAACAAGGGCTTTGTGAGTGCCTGTGCTGCTCCTCAAAACCCATCAGTGCACAAGTCTGTAAGGAAGCACCCCCTGAGCTCACAGACTGTCCACAGCACTGCCCCCAAGTGCTGCACACCAACCTGCTCATGACAGGGCAGCCGCTCTGACCCATACACAGGCTGCAAGTGATTGCAGGCACTGACAAACCAGCCTATCAAATTGCTTATTTGCTTGCTTCATGAGGATTTCACTCATTGGAGGGGAAAGAAGGTGAATATTATGATTTTCTTAACATTTTATGGGAAAATTATGTATGTACAAAAAGGCCAATGATGGCAAAATGGGTGTTCCCAAAAAAGCTGAACAGAGTTTGAACTATGTGTTAAATGTGGCTGAACGGAACTTTCATATGGATATTTCTACAAACTGACTGTTTTTTGTCTCTATTGTATGAGTATATACATATTTATACATTCATATACATGCATATACACACTATACTGTAAACTCTGAATTTATGTTATCTCCAGAAAAGACACAAACATATATTCCAACATTGGGATGCATAATCGATGTTATTGATGGTTTGAATTATGGGATGTTGCCATTTTATTTTGTTAAAACTGTATCTCCATGGCAATTTCTTTTTCTGAATCCTGAAATTTACATTTTTTGAAGGAGTGATTCTTTGTTACTGTAAGTTTTACAAATGACTGGGGACTGTCATACTGAGTGCCACCAATCAGCTACAATTCAGTAAGTAAACCCTATGGTGTATGAGATTTTAGCTCATATCATCTATACGGAAAAATGGTATTTTCATTCCTTATTGATAACTCCATGCTTTGCTGGGAGTTATGAAAAAGACAGAGCTATAAATTAGCTTTGATCAACCAAGAGGAACAACAAGAGACAGAATGCACATTAAAGTGTCAGTGCATATACTATTTTTCAGTTTGAAATAAATGGAAATGAACATAACTTTTCCTATGGAATGAAAGATACCTTATTGCTATTTTGGCAGAAGAACTTGATTTATATGCCCATGAATAGACATGACAATTATTTACATGTGTCCTTACAGTCCTTAAAGGCATTTCATTTCACACTTATGTAGTGTGATTCACATTGCAATTCATTTGAAATAGACAAAATTGCTCAGATTTTGCAGGTATTGTGTAATTTGTCATCATCTGAATACTTTTTGGGGGAAAAAAGCCTTTTACTAAAGGCTTGTTGATCACTGTTTGCACACTGCCCAACTGAAACTGCTCATTTCTGTCTTTGCTCTGTCTGAATTAGATTGATCTGCACTTCAGGCAGATGGGATTTGTTTGGGCTTTTTGGATTTGTTTTATTTTCTTTTCTCTATAATTTTACCTTTCATTTCCACACACAATTGATTTTAACTTGTGAGTACGTTCACTGGTCCAGTAAGACCCTTTATGTTCATTGCCTATATGGACAGTGAATACTGTCCAAGTATTAAATGCAGTCTAATAATGTCAATACTTTAGATAGAAGGGTTTTGTTTTGGAGAGTATTCAAGGATTGTCAGAGGGTCAAAAGGGCTGTATGAATAAGGTGCTATGTCAGAGATCTGAGTCATACATATTGAAATAAAATTGTATGGCTTTCTTGAACAGTATTTCTAAAGATGCACAAGTATTTATTAAAAAAAAAATTCTCTCTCCAACTCTACTGACCTGGGAAATGTATTGCTGCTAATAAGAATTATTTAATTGCTTTTAAAGCCTCATTTCTTTGTTCAGGTTATATAAGGAATTGAGATTCCCCATTACCATAAGTAACAAGGCCTGGATTTATTCCACATTACCTATTCTGGTATAAATYTGCATTGCCAGACTCTGAAATTCCAGTACAGAATTATAATAGAATATATTCATTGGGTAATGGAAGTATAGCTAAACAGAAAGTTGGGGCAGAAAAAAGAAAAAATAATTAGMAGAAGGCAACAGGAGTTATAAAAATACTGTCAAACTGAGTCACAGACTGCTACTTGATTTCTCCTGCAGAATTGCTAAAACAGCCAATTACTCCAGTTGATGAATTTCAATTCATAAAAATCTACCAAAGTCGGGGCTATTAGCTGCCTWATAAGACCTCTTAGACAAATGTTAGGGTTGAATATAATCAAACCATGCTAAAGGAAAGCACTCAGCATCATGGTATGAGTTCCTCAGTCAAGTTAAATAGAGTTTGCATGTGCAAGACACTGCCTAAGGTCCAAACAACTCCAAGTTTGAAAGTATTGACTATGTTTACCCCTTGAATATATCCCACTGTTGTAATCAAATGGCTTCAGGTAGGCCAAGTAGACTATAGTGTTTTACATGTCTCTGAGTGGTGTCACTTAGAGACAGACAACTGAAGTGAAAATGAAGTAAAGAAATGTGAATGCAAGGATCATGTTAATGGAGTAGGTTTATAATTAAATAAATATTTCTAGATGTTAAATGTTCCTCAGAAAGAAGGCAAAATGTATACTACAAATATACAAAGGAATCATTGCAATAAGAGAGAGAATGGATGTGCTTTTTACAGGCTCAGTTTGAGTTCTCTTATCTGAGTGGTATCCATTAGGTGAAAATAGTACATAGTTTTTATTAAAGTGTTTTGCATGGAGATATAAGGTAAATGAGGCAAATAAGGCAAATAAGAATCTTAATGTCTGTCCACTTGTCTGTACAATCTTTTAATTCACAGATGCAATGTTGTCAACTAATTCCAGTACCTAACTGACTGTGCACGTTCTGCAGTTTTTCCATAGGTAAACCTGAATGCTTCCAGAAGAGATTAGGAGACACTGATAATGTCACTTAGGCAGTAAGCCCTATTCTTCATTTTGTCTTTGCATCTTGAAGGAAAGCAGTTCTTGTTCACTTCAAAAACAGTTTGCCCATTTTATTTTTCCTATCCACTGGAAAAAGCAATCAGTCATTCATAGTTTTTCCAGAGAAAGAACAGTCAGTTTAAACCATATTCAGTCATACTTACCTGTAAAGTAAATTGAACACTGCTCTCTGCAAAGCATAACTATTTCCAAGGGACATAGATTGAATTTATAAGAACACTTTTTCAAGACAGACTTTTTTTTTGTTTGCTAACACAAACAAAATCACTATACAGAAGATAGCTTCTTTAATTTCCCCTTCCACTCCAAAGAATATTATTTATTGTGTTAGCCACAAGAGGACTTTGTAATTTCTCTTAGCACTACAGTGATGTTGAACATTGAAAAATTCCTTCCATCTTCATAACATCCTTCAAACTCAGACATCGCAGCAAGCAGATTCTATTCCTCATTCCAGTCTCTGATTTGAAAACTAGAGACTTCTGTGCTATATGTGTTTTTATATCCCTTATATCTAAGTTTAGTTCTGTCATTCTGTCACCTTTCAGCATGTGCAATTATGTTTAATACTGGAAACAATCCTATGTAGTATCATTTGAGTAGCTTGTAAAACGTAGCATCTTTAATCATGCCCCTCACAGGGCAGGCACATGATCTGTTTTTTCTGCCTTTCAGCTTTAAGGTCTTTCATAGGAAAGTGGAAATTTTTAGCTAACAAATATCAAACACCAGTAGAATCATATACAATGTACCAATCTTTGGCTAGTCAAAAATGTCATTAATATGCCTTCTCATGTGGAAGTTATCTTCAGTCTATGTATTTGCAGAGGCAAAGGCTGCAGAATTAGACTGCTGCTGTAACAGCTTACAAGACATTCTTTTTTTAGTCATATGTTAAGTGTGTAACAGTGGAATCAAAAAGTTTACTCAAAAATTTTACTTCATCACAGCAAAATAATACAGACCTATAACATCAAAAAATAAATCCAAACCCACATACAGACATTCACTCTTTTTAAGGTTCCCTTAGTCAAGAGATTTTTCAAAGCTTATATATTGAAATCTACCGAGTTCTTTCCACATTGTATGCAATTTTAGTAAAACTATTTACTCAACGAAATAACCTATATATTTTTATGTTGTTTCAAACTTTCATGCACCTTATAAATTCTTATTAATCTTCTTGTTACAGATAAATTTCTTGAAGCAAGCAAAATGAGTGCATCACATTTTAGCCATCTTCTTTCCTTTGGATTTATTGGCCTTTCTTAGGGACTGCATCCTTTGTATTCCTGTTGTGTAAGAACTTCCAATATATATTTCAGGTACGGTTAAATGTAATACAACATTGACAATTTACTTTTGAATGTTGTTTCAACAGTATTTCAGTCCTGACTCTGAAAGTTTGTTTTACTGTGAAATTTGACAATTATTCAATTCCTTTACTAACAGAACCCTGTTTGCGACAAAGCCACAGTCAGTACTGAAGAGCATAAAGTATTATGCTAATTCTTAAAAAGGCTAGGAATGCCAAGACCTGTATAAAAGTCTGCTTCTATTGAAATAATCTACTGTATTCCACACTACCATGTTTTTGGAAATTACAGAAACTATTATCTGCCCAGTAGAAAGTTTATCTGCTTGTACACAACAGATTAGGCTCATAGTGAACCACCATGTTTAGCCATAATGTACTTTCAGTATAATTAAAACTGAAATTAATACGTAAATACAAATATACACTAAACTGGGAGAAGCCCAATCCTCGGTCATAGTGTAATAAACAAGTGCTTATAAACATTGCTACTAGTACCTAAAAATGCCATAAAATAATATTGGTAAGTGTGTGTAGCACTGAAGTAATATCTGCCTGATCAAATGTAAAATAATTTGGTATGAGTTTTTCTTCTGTTCTGGGGATTTCACAGCTGATTTATGGGCCATGTATTTGGCAAACAACAGTGAGATCAAGAAATATGTAGTTAAAAAGACCATCACATGAATCCACTGGCAAAGAAGTCTAATCATACTAAAATTTAGATTTTCTTCTTGATGGCACGTGGGGACTGAAATAATGAGTTTGGTGACCTTCAAACTTTCACATAGATGAAAGGCTAGTAAGGCAATCTCTGGGCAATTATGGTGTTATTTGTTAACATGTTATCCACATTATCATACAAAAAAGCCCAGACTTCACCAGACAGGCTATAGTCTGTCACCCTGTTAGCTGAAAGGGTGCTACTYGGGTATGAGACTGCTTGCCATGCTATGCTTGCTATGCTTAGATCCCTAACAGATTCGCTTGATGTCACACACACAGACTCCAGTTTCACAGGGGGATGACTGCCCTGGGCTGGCTGATGCTACCGCATAACTTAGATCTGAACTATTCTGACTTTGTAACCAGTAAAAAAAAAAAAAAAACAAATCCAGTTTTCCTAAAACATCATCATATTCAGAGAATTTTCTGAATGGCAGACTGAAATTCAATTAGAATATCCCCAGAATTTCATGAGAGCTTTTTCTATCTGTTTCCACTACCAGTACACCTTGAATTTCTTGAAATATACTAGACTTTTTTAAATCTTGTTCAATGAATGAGAGCTCATTCATTTAGCCAAATCATTGCAGAGGATTTAAACATGATTTTACATTTGAATGAAGTGACTTAGGTGTGAAAGGGCATCATAGAAGTCCCAAGTACTCATGTACAGTTGCTTTTAAAAATTTAGTTCCAGGAAATGTGTGGTATTTTTAATCTCTATTTTTAAATCCATAGTTCAGTTCATTGGAATACTCCAAAACTGTAATTCAAATCTCTACTAAACTATTCTAATGAATATGCTTTCTCCTTTCTCTCCCAATTCACCGCACTAAAAGTTAAAAAAGTCAGGATTAGCATGAGAACAAGCATTCTTCATGCAGCTGTCATATCTCTTTTGCAGTAGACTGCCATTATACCCAGTACAATGCTTTGTAGAGATATCTAGGCAGGCACAAGTGCCAAAAGTAGTATAACTGTGTTATTGCAATACCTCAACTAATATAACTGGATTACTTCCACTACAGTGCCACAAAGTACAATTACACATTACATAAATATATTCAAGTTTAGTATGCAAAGAAAATTCTAGTTAATCTAAAATAAATGGCATTTTTCTAATAAAATTGAAYAGTTCAAGGATTTCATGCATGGACTATATAGTTCCTGATATCCTTCAAGACTGAAAATTAAGTTTCTAATAATATCAGCTCAAAAATTTTCCCTTATTCAGTGTGAATTAGCCTGTACAAGGGACAATTTAAAGCTGGCCCAGGGCCATCAACATATACCACAGTCACTTCTGAGGCATTACCTAAAGTAATTGTTACAGTTTTGTGAGATCTAATTCTCTTTGCATTCTCACTTTCAGTAATTCATTGCCTTCAGCCTGCAGGAAAGAGACATCCAAGTTCATGTTAAAGATACTTTAGCTCAGAGAAACAAAGAATATGTGTATTTTACTTCAAATACATGTTCAGCACACTTTGTGCAGAACAAGAGAAGAGTACCACAGTCTATGCTAGATATATCATAAAACCAGAATTCTTTCTGAATTCTGAGGGAAGTCAGCCAAAAATAAAGCAGTCATTCTTTCATTTTGTGATCCTAGAGTTATCTTAGTTCCATCCTAATAAGTGTTCTTAATCTTCAGGGAAAAAAAAATATATAAAATAGATTTACTGGGTGGGAATTTTAGAGKTTTTCATGACAGAAAAGAGGGAAAATACTGTTAAAAGTTGATTTTCTTAATATTCTCATACATATGAAGTACTGTTAAAAATTCCTGCACTTGCAGCACTTGTTTTCTAATGTAAGCTGAATAGGAACAACAAATGGCAAGTCCAATATCTTTGTATCTGCATGAACAAAACCACCCAAAATAACAAAAAACCATTCATATATACTACTTTGTCTTTGGTCCTTTGAAATGTAAAAACTTTCTTGGGTAATAAAGTTGCCCCTATTTATGCAAAACTTAAAAAATAAAATTGTTTGAGACACTGTTAAAAATAATTTTGCTGGCTAAGAAAATTCAAATTGGAAAGAAAGCCATTTAGAACAGGCTAACCTGGTTAGCCTCATATTATACTCTTCATCTAACCAAATAAACTTCAAATTTATGTAATCTATGGGATATATTCTTCTCCACATAAGCTTTCTGTTTAAACAGTTTCTGTGATCACACTTATTTATCTCAAGAACCCAGATGGCAACGATTCCAGATGGCAGCTCAGCACGCATGTAACTGCTTAGGAACTCACCCCATTGGAATGAGGAGAGAACCAGAAGAGTAAAAGGG
Organism: Cardinalis cardinalis; assembly: GCA_014549065.1. NCBI lineage: Eukaryota > Metazoa > Chordata > Aves > Passeriformes > Cardinalidae > Cardinalis > Cardinalis cardinalis. Next base: position 794,960 of record JACDOX010000073.1, read on the forward strand.
AGAAAGCTTGTGGGTTGCGACAAAGACAGTTTAATARGTAAAGCAAAAGATGTGAAARGAAAGCAACACAAATAAATTCACAGCTTCTGATGGCAGGCAGATGTTCAGCCAYTCCCAGGAAAGCAGTGCTTTTCATGGGTAGGGAAAGCAGAGCTTTGCCATGACTTGGGTAGACAAGCACCATTGCTCAGAACATCCTCTGCTTTCTTCTTCTTCTTCTTCTTCTTCTCCCTGGTTTATATGCTGAACATTATGTCATATGATCCGGAATATCCCTTCAGTCAGCTGGGATCAGCTGTCCTGGCTGTGTCCCCGCCCAGCTCTTCCCCACAGAGCCTTCTTGCAGGTGGGTGGGGTGAGAAGCAGAAAAGGCCTTGATGCAGTAAGCACTGCTCAACTATAATGAAAACTTCCMTGTTTTCAGCAAAAATTCAAAACATTGCCCTATCCAGCTGCTCTGAAGAAAATTAATTTATCCCACCCAAAACAAGCACGTTCTTCACCCCTTGCTCCATAGCATTCATATCATGCTCAGCTCCAACATTATCCAGCACCCCCTCGTTATCCACCTGAGAGTGGGATGTTAAYGGTTCACAGACAAAGCCATTTGCGAAGGCAGTGGGTGACTTGGCACACAGKAAGAGCCCAGGTGCAGAGGAGTGCACACCCACCACTGGAGGCCGCAAGCTGGGGGTTGAACAAGATAAGGGAAGAGGCATACAAGAAGCAGACRCTGCAAGGTGAGATTATGTATTTTATATACCAATGTTCTCATACAGTGGCCTGGGTGTGAAAAATTCCCTCCACAGAAGTACCAGGACATTCACTCATAAATCTAATGATATTCAACCCCTCCTCTCATCCTTTGATAGAATATACAGAGATCATTCCCCTAGTTTAAGGGCCACCCCTGTAAAATGTTCACGAGTGTCTACAAAATGACAGCAGAGTTCATTTAGTCCATGKACTTAGGGTTCCATCTGTTCAGGTGAACACTTGGGACAGAGAGGGACCAAAGGCAGCTCAGGTCAGGTCACAGCTGCGCTTGCACTGCTCCTTGTAAGGCCTCCATGTGTTCCTGTAATACACAACTCACTTCTGTACTCAGATGCTGATGCCATGACTTGGCAGAKTTCATCTCACATAGTAATTCTTGTCTTGCTTCAAAAAATGCATAAAAACGATGCAAAGAGGTTAGCAAATGCTGTTATAAGGTGCAAGTCTGACCTTAGGCACAGGAAGGGCCATGGCTGGAGTGACTAAGCTAGAATATATAGTCTGCATATACTACGAAGAGAGATTCCTTGCTGTTTTTGTGAAGCTATTTCTTATGTATAGCAAAGCAGTAATAATGCAAATGCAGTCAAATAACTACAGCAATATGTATAAGGAGAATTAWTTAATCTAAGTATCAAAATACTATGATTAAGATAATCTGATAAATTAACACTACCATAACTACAATGAATTTTATGCATATAATGCTGTAACAATACAGCACTGCTTATTCACATCCATATACTTTTTAACTTACAGCCTTTAAAATAAAGGTATTTGTCCTTTCATAGTGTAGGAAGTAGAAWAGTAGAATAGTCTAAAATGCACTGGTTTCTATTCTCCTGCATAAACATAATACAACTAAAGTTACAGCAGATGCTTTGTATTTCTCTCTTTGTATTTCTTGCCCCCAGAAAGTGCTAGCTTTAGCTAGCCACCACCATATTAAAACAGCCAGAATATATTTTAAAGCTAAAAAGAAAAAAAWAAAAGCATACCAGCAGAAGAGAATTCTGAAAGAAGAGGATAATACGAGTCAGTGGAGCTATGAACACAAAACTATTTCACAAAGCCACTCTCRGTGAAGGACCACCTACTCTTGGGGGTAGGTGCAGCAAGGAAATGGTGCAGACATTTGATAGAGTATTTTTTAAAATTATTTTGTTACAGGAGATGTGTTTGGGACTCACAAACAAAAGAAGTTTAAACTGAACCACATCAATACTGAAACCACATCAATACTGATGCTTACAAACTTCTCCTTRTGTTTGGCACATGTGACTCATCTGCAACAGCAATTAGACATTGTCTCGTGGAAAGTACTGGTAGCAAAAATACCATCAAACTCTTCACTCCTTCTTTGCTTTACATCCCAGTTAAATGGCCTTCAAAATCAAATCCTTCAAATAAATGTGAAGATGACAAGAATAAGACTATAAATATTATGAGTAGAACCATAATATTTTAAACCAGGGTTTTAAACTTCAGCTGTGTGAGGAATGATGGACTTCAGGCTGAGGAATTAATTTTGATTGAGTTAGGTGATAAAACACTGACCAGAACTTTCTTTGTTGCAATGTAAAACAACAAGATATGAAAAATTGTGACCTTTAAATTTTTCTATAAAGCATTCATAGGTAATTTTTTTTATAAACAAAAAGCTTTCCCTGAACAACTTTGCGGTGCAAACATAGTTATTAACCCATGTTTAATTTCTGAGAGAAAACTAGTCCCAAACTGACATTAATATCCCTTATGAGTCCAGCAAGAACTGTGAAGTACTGGGTTCATAGCTATTGTAGGTAAAATCCTATGCTGTGGGGCAAGGTCCCACCAATACTTTTATTCTTGCGCAGACTGCGCCAGAAAGCAAGGTGCATTTTCTACATACAATAAWTCCCCCTGCAGGGGAGAAACAGAAGATAACGGAAAGCTACTATTGACCCTAAAAAATCATTACTTATGGTGTTTCATATGATTGTTTCCCATAGTTACAGCAAAACACTATATTTATTCTAGTGACATAGAATTTTTCCATTATATATATTGAAGACCCTCAATAACTTGATTGTAGGAATAAAGAATGTTTAGTGATTTTTCTATGCCCTCAAATTGATGTGCAACATCACAAGGATTCATTCTTATTAGGCTTTACTTGGCTAGTAGAGATCAGAGTTAGGCCAATTAACTTCCAGATTTTGGACTAATAAAGAAGATAAGGTAGACAACAACCTCAGATTTCAAAAGTCAGGAAATTATCTGGTCATTCCAGAACATTGAATGCAGTGTCTTTTGCAGTGTGCAATACCCTAATCAGGTACGTTGTGCCTTAYATTAAAAATATTTATGGTCTATTATTGGAGTTGGGATATGACTATCTCAGTAAAAGTTTAGGTTAAATTGATCATTTTAGGAAACCATAATGCTTTTCCAAAAATGTCAGTTTATGTCAGTTCATCATTGGTTCTGCCACTATCCAAGTTGATAGATAAGGGAGAAGCGTAAGCTTATTTTTCTATTTTTTCTAATTTTAAATAATTTTTTTCTTAATAAAGTTAGGGTTTCTTCTATTACATTCCTTGAAAAACAACACATGTACTAGCAACGGGAAACCTTCAATTACTTAAGAAGCACCAAAAAAAAGATCAAACCTTTATTCTCAAACTGTTTTCCTTAGACAGGGACATTCTAAACACCTAGATATCACTGCAGATCTCTCCTGAGGGAAAAAAAGAAAATAAAAAGAAAAAAAAAAGAAAAAAAAATAGAGAAAAAATTAAAGAAAAAAGCCTTACTGTTAATGCTGTAAGGACAGAATAAAACCATAGTAATAAACAGTAAGTAAACACTTGTTTTTACCTAAATTTGATCGTTCTGGTGGCTTCCAATAATCTGCAATGCAGTACGTCTTCTCCTAAAGGAAGCTTTTCTTTTGATAGTATTTTCTCTAATCTTGCTGAAAGCAAACTACCTCCAAGGTATGATCCAATGGAAAATAATGAAAATCAACAAACTTAATTCTCTATTGTCTTGTATATTATAATTCCTTGGCTTTGACTTGTGTCTTTAGCTTTATTTCAATAGAAATGCAGAATAGAAGTAAATTTATTCTATTCTGCTATAGGACTCTGGGCTCCCTTTACTTTTCATTTATACCAATGCAATCAGAAATAGAGATCTAAATCTGAAACACGTACAGGTTAAATCAACTTCCCTTCAAAATTAAGCTAGCTTAATTTTACCATCTCTGAGTTTTATCAGTTTCATTCAGAGAAACTCAGCTTGTGGCATTAATTGCTTTGAAATATAAGGAATAAAAATAGTGCTATTTTTCTTTTCACTCTGATTACAGCAAAGTAGAGATGCGTGAATGACTGATTAATGTGCTGCTCCAACAGTTTTTTAGCAGTTCTGAGTGAGGCATCTCTGTTTCTTGAACCATTCAACCACGGTACTATGTCAAAGCTAATGAGCCAGATGAAAAGCAGCTTAGATGAGGTATGTCAACTTCATAAAAAATACAGTTTCTAGATGGTTTATCCAAAGCTGACTAGATACTTAATCCAACTACCTCTCACTGGTACTAAGGACAATCTTTATTAGTTTAGGAGTAGTTTCACAAGAATAGTGCAGGAATCACTGTACCAGTGTGCCCTATAGCTATCAAATGTCCTTTTTCATCTTTATAAAAGGATGTTACCTTTTTTTAATTCAAAATTCATATAAAAATATAACAGGTTAATTTGAATTTTTGTAAATTACAGCTCAAATGTCTCTGATCTYCTGCTAAAGTTCATAGCAGTAATTCTTTCAAAAAAGATGTTTAAACCTCTGCACAGTCACCAGGTATCATATTTTTCAAAATTTTATTTCAGAACCACAGGCACTGCACTTCCTTAGTTTTCAATTTGATGTACAACTGCTGTTACTCATCGTCAGGCTTATGCACAAGTCTTTCACAGTTTTAGAGCGTCAGTTCACTGTTATGCCCAAGCTGGGGACATCCACCCTGGTTTTGTTTCCATCTTGGTGTGATAACACTCCATCTCTCTCCCTTGCAGTATTACTAACCATATTTAGTTTCAAGGCACAAAGATCAAATATTATTTCCTAAATATTTATTTTGTACCCTATTCTCACCACACAAAGATGACTGTTCCTTCCCTTAATCCTTTTCCATTTTTACCACTGAAGACTTTTTAAGTTACCATACCACTCCAAGTTAATGTAGCCTAAAACTACAAGGGGTTACTTGTTTTTCATCTCAGCTTTTATTCTAAAAGCTTTCTTAAAGTTTTAATTAATTCAGGTAAGCCCCCTTTAGCCCTCTTCTATTTTTCCTTTCATTTCTTTTAATTGCAAGTTTGGGTAGGTTTATTTGTTATACAAATATAAAATTACACAGTGAGAAACTTCTTCTAATCATATGTGTAATTGGAGCTTTATTAATACACTTGATGTTATTTTATCTGTTTCCCCCTAGGCTCAACATTTGTTCTAAAATCCACTAGATTATAAATACATGAAAATATGGGCAACAAAATGAATTTTGTTTAAAACATTAAAGAACATTTTATAATTCTTTAGAGAGCAAGTAAATGGCTAAGAAAATGTGTAATAAGCCTGTAAACAACASCCTTTATGACAAATAACTTAATTACAACTAGTTGACAAGTCACAGCAAGGGTCAAAAAAGGACTTTCAACATCTGAAGGAAAGACCAAGCTGTGGTCTGTTTTGTCCAAATAGATAATGAACCCATTTGCCTAAGTTAATGAAACCCAAATGGCAGCTATATGATAACAAGGCCTGAGATAGCTCAGGCTGAGTGACTTTCACTGAGCATACTGCTACTGACTCCTTGTAACAGAAAGACAAACAAATACAGGTGTAAAAGTAATGGTTCAAGAATAAGTAAGGTCACCAAAAAAAAGTAAACCGTCACCATGAAAGCATAAATAACCGTTTTTTATAGACACTTAAAAAAAAAMCAGTGAAAATGGCCTCCTCATAGCTCTTGCTGGAAAAAAAAATTCCTTTGGTTGAGGTCACCTCTTTCAATTATGTTTGCTAAATGTAGTCAGAGTCCACCCAGGTCAGGAACAAACTGGGAAGGGAAAAAAGGCAAGACTGAACACAAGGCACAATGTACATTGAAAGTGGCCATCCAGGACACAAGCTACCCACAGTGCCCAGCAAAGGTCTGTTCAGGTCACAGAGAGACAGGCATGGAGCCTGCACTCCTACAGCTTCTCTGGGACTTGGCTGGGCAGAAATGGGCTATGGAGCCATGGGCAGAGTGACTAACCCAGGGAGGTTAGTCAGCACTACTGAGGACTGGTGGTGCCCTCAGAACCCTGAGAAAAGAGAGGAAAAAAGGACATGCTGAGACCAGAGCATTTGATCTGCAATTAGAAATTAGAGATATTTGGAAACAAAATGAATGATGGAAATGTCTATAGCGAGAAAGAGAAAGAGCCGCATGGAATATAACCTTAGCAACACCAAAAGCAATTTAATTTTTATCAGCCAGAGACATCATGCTGGCCATTGCACTGATTCAAAGACCAAAAGTGTGATTTATCTTCCAGCAGCAAGGATATTTCGTGTGAATCTGAGGCTGGAAATTATTTTTCAGGGAAGTCCACAGTATGTATGAGGAGTCCTTCATGTCAAGACAGATGATGCTGCTTTATTCACCAGTGAAATGATTCAAGGGCAATAATGCTGAGCACGCTGTCAAGAGAAGGGGGTGGAGAGCATTGCAACAATCTAAGYTGAATTTTTCAAATCCATAAAGAAGATGGTAAAAGATGTCAAGATCCTAAAGATCCCTAGGCAAAAGAATAAAAATTCTGTAGACCTATCAGGAATTTGGACGGCACAGCCACTGGTAAAAAACATTGTATGTTTTAATCTTGAGTAGATTAAGATCAATACAAAACCACTCTTCAGCCTGGCAGATTTCCTGTGGAATTATAACAGGATTTTTCCATTCTGTTCCTTTAAATTAAGACCACAACATCTTTTCATGGCAAGGCTTCACTTCATAGGGATTGTCTCTTTTATCCAAAGAGAATTGCCTCTGGAAAACATATTTGCCTCTTTGGAAAACAATTGCCTCTGGCTGTTGACTACCATGAAAGTAAACAACAGAACCCAGATCTTACTGGACACAAAACCAGTAAAAATGATACTATTTTAGTGCGGGTTTTTTTTCATATTAATGGTGTCAATACCTTCTGTAGCATAGCTCCATGGTCCTGATGAACAATGGCTTTGGACAGAATCATTACAGTAGACAAAATGTGTTCACTCACTTTTCCAACTGACCTGATGCCCTGCTTTTGTCTCACCTGGCTCACTGTGATGTGCTTGAGGACTACCCATTTAGAAACTCATGGCATATATAAGCTTTCAGGTAAAAGGCCTCTTTGAATGTTGATAAAAGAGTTTTTTGACAATGCACACGAAACCTTTAACTTGGCTTCTACAACTAACTTCATCATATCAAAAGCTCTTCCTTACCAATTAAAATGAAAAAAATGCAATCTAGCTGTAAAGTGTCAAAGCATGAGCAGAAGTGGTCAGTCTATCTCTCCTAATGACAGCTTCTGAATGACAAAGCCATCTGGCTCAATTCTGTGCCTTTTTCATGTCACTTGTGAGATAGGAAGTTGTGCTCTGGCCTTCATTTCTGCCTAGCAGGAAGAGCTTGATGGGTTTTTCCCCAGGAGGCCAATATTAGATTTTATGGAGYTCTTTTCAGAGGCAATGGGTCTGCATCCTAGTCTCTTTTGGGGGGAAGAAGGGAGGGAAAAGGAAGTTGAATCTAATACAATGAAAGCCAGCCTGTGTGGTCTGTTTGGAGAAATAGAAAAGGATTAATTCTGCTCATGCTTCTTCCTATGGATAAAGCTGTTTCATATCATAGGAGCCTAGAGGTAGCCCATATATTGTTTGGATAAGTGTAGCCAAAACACTCATTGGCACATATAGAAATTATTCATGTGGCACGGAATATGCACAGCAGAGGTACATTTAAGTGCATAATTTGGGAAATCATGTAATGATGCTTCAGATTTTCAACTCAAGATAGTTATATGCCAATCAAGGAGTGAATGATTGCACTCTGAAGCACTGAATGAGTCTCATTAGATCCAGACCATTATATACATAATCACATGCTCAGCTATTCTATCAAAAATCTGACAAATTAGGGTTGATATTTCCCTACTGGAAAACAGCAAATAAAGCAGTTGCCTCAGATCTTCTCAGCAGGCCACATAAAACAGAAATTTGCATTATATTCATTGCATGTCAGAGATGAAGGAGAAAAAAATCCAGTCCATAAAGATAGCAAAAGAGCTCAGCAAGTGACTTAYTCTGTAAGTCTAGTAACAATTTTCTCTGTCCTGCACAGAGAAAATTTGACACATATGGTTTTCCTGGTTGACTTTTAATATAAAAAGAATTCAAAACAACCATTTGAGTGCAAAATGTTCTGAATGTGCTAATAACAAAACCTGATTAGAACTACACTGAAACTCTCGTGTAAACGAATAATAAAGCTGTTTTTGTTTACCCTTTTCAAGGATCAGCAATATCTGGGTATAAGAATGCAACAATTCTTAGATATTAAGTTTCCTTTTCTTCAGTAAAATTACAGAGAGAGTATTAGGAATAATAGTTCACATTTGTAGTTGAAGAGTGAAAAGCATAAAATATGAAAGTACTGTATGGAAGAAAAAGAGAAGCAGGAGAAGCCTGTCAGAAAGAGCAGGTAGATAAAATTCAAGCTATGGTGAACTAGGCAGAGATAGAGAGGTTCTAGGTATAGAGGAGCATTGTTATTATTTTATTCAGATATATTGACTTGTCTACAAGTATCTCYTGGTCAATTTTTATCTCATTTTGGGGATGAGATTCAGGTTCACACCAWGTTTTTTAGTTTATGCCTTCTGAGTTTCCACTTCAGTTTTAGTCTCTTCACTATTACTACTCCTCAGCTGAACTCATGTTCTTCATATTTAATCAGATTCCATTTAGCACCCATCACATGTAATTTCAAATTACATGGCTAGCTTGTAACGCAAGTTGGTTTTTTTTTAATTGTGAAAAAAATAGAACTAATTCTGAAATAGACTTGTGCCCAGAGCAAAAGGGTACAAGAGCACTTCTAATCTGTAAGGGTTCAATTACTGCCTGCTGAGCCACAGAGCCTGCATTTGTCTGATTTAGAGTCACTTATTTCAAGTAACATGAAGAGGAAGGGAATGTGTCTTTTGTGYGATTAGTCTTAAACAGGAACAGAAGAAACAACAAAGGGATGTTTCTTGGTCCAGTTGATTGTTTCCAGTATTTAAYAGGATACAACTAAACTAGCCTACCCCATCTTCTCCCTCACCCCCCATTTCCATCTTTTAGTTTTTTTAAGAAATCCATATTTCATTCRGGTGTGTCTTCCATGTAAGCATACAGCACAGTTATGTAACACTTACACTTTTTCAGTAATCTGGTTAACTCCTGATATAACTGAAGCTCAATGGTTCTTGGGTAACTAGGGTGCCTTAAGAATAGACAATCTATTTGAGTTGCATACATTGCTCTTTGAGACTTTAGATGTGGCCTTTCTTTCAAAGTTATCAATTGAAGTTAATGGCTTGTGGCTCAGGACAGAGTTACTGCAAAGAGGAATATTCATTCTAAAATCTGGAATAGTTGAAATTAAGGTAATAGTCTTATTCAGTAGACCAAGTATGGCATCTTCCCCTGATTAATCTAACACTTGGTTTAAGTGCCACATTAACAAAGCTGTTCCCTCTGGACTTCTGCAAAGAACTACAGAAGACTATTTAGTGGAAGAACATTGCTGGTACAAAAGTCACAAGACTAGGAATGTGGAATTATGAAAGGTAATAAGCAGAAAAACGGAGAGCCTTCCCTCCAAAAGCCATCTTATTTGTTAGGAGCTGCCAAATCCAGTACCCCGATGGAGGCCAGGCTGCCACAGCCTACTCCAGCAAGTAGCCAGACTGAATTCCTAATAGACATGCACATACACACACACTCATACGGAATAATTTRGGTTGGAAAAGACCTTTAAGATTATCGAATCTAACAGTAAAAAATGTATGCACAAGCACAGCCAGCTGTACAGGTCACCACAGACACACACAGCCAGCACTAGYCAAACCAGCACTAACAACCTCATCCCGTTACATTTTCTGTCTGATCAGGTAGAAAGCCCATTAAAGCATAAGTCCCACAGGCAGCTGGCCAATGACACATAACCTACCCTGGACCCCCAGACTCCCCAGTTTTAGGTGCCTGGACAGGTGAGCCTGAGGATGCAGCCCCACTCCATGCGCAGGTGCTCCGACCTACACACACAGGTACCCACACTTTGGACCTGCCCAGGCACCTGGTCTTGGACACTGTAGGGCTGAGAACTCACTTGAGGAGTCGCTTAAACAAGCTTACTTTTTGGTAATGTATCTTGAGTCAGAAGCAAGGGAGAAAYATCAAAAATATATTCCTCAAGAGAAAACAACAGAAATTTTACTGAAAATCAGAAAATCAGGGAACTTTGGCAAAAGTTTGAAGCAATGTTCAATCAACATAAACAATTTCATAAAGGGTTAACTTAGCTCATTCATCTTAAGCATAATCCAAGCCCATCTGATTTTAAGTTACACAGAATTYGAGAAGAGGAAATTARAAGAAGAAAAAGAGAGAATGATATAGAAAAGAACAAATATACCCACAACTTCTGGTTTCATTACTGTTTCAGATGACATACATTCTAAGAGCTGGTACAGTCAAGACACATGCTTATATCTCATGCTTTGCTTAAGTACCCTTTGGCCTTCCTGGGCCCTTCCCCCAGATGGAACTTTCAGTCATCTAACCACTCATGAGCTGGGTTAGGGGCTCCAGGGGCAGGTATGGAGCATGGCCTCTGGTGTACCAGGGATTTACAMCCCCTGCAAGGTTGGGATACAGGCCCCAGGGAGCAGGAGGGTGTCTAGGGCCACACCAAAGGCAAGACCCAAACTTCCCCTTCTTCCACACATGCACACAAAATGTTTTGAGACAGTAATTTCCTCCAGTCTCCCACAGACACCCAACAGATTATTTATGCTGGCCCTTGGGTCCTCCATTCCCTCAGCTGCCTTCTGTGCAATGCAGAACCCAAAGCAGAAACAGAAATGTCCTTGGTAGCTGGTCCAGACTCATAAACTTACAAGCAGCCATCCCCCAAAGATCATGGACTCTTCAGTTACTGGTCTGAACCTCCTTGCTCCTCCAGTAGTGGACTCAAGACTCTTCAATCTCTCCCCCTTCTGGCCTAGACTTGTGGTGCTTGCAACATTTGACTCCAAAACCTCCTTCCCCATTTGCTAGTTAGTCTAGCTGGATGTAGGATGTGATCACACCCTGGTGTGCACGCCCACATACCATGCATGAACACTGGAGCCTCCAAATGCTGGCACTCAGGGCTGTGACCAACAGCCCCACTCCCATTGCTGGCACTTGGACATCCATACACACACAGAATAGAGTCCCGTTTAACAGAATATCAGCTAGAAATGACACTCAATGAGAAGACATAACAGTGTGTAGGGATCAGTGCAGAACACAACCACACAGGTGGATTGACTGGTAATCTGCTTAAATGCAATTTTATCTCCTTTTTCCCTTAGATTTCCTCTTCAAACCATCTTTATCCCTCCCTTTTCCACCTTTAATGCTTCCCCTAAATACTCTATAAGAAATCTCCTACAATTCCAAGATGGCTTTTCCCACACCCCACAGTCAGTGCCATACCTCTATCCAAAGACTGCCAACACTCCATCTAAAAGGCAACCCAGAGTTTTCTGATAACTCCTCTTCATGGGCATTACCCTAGGCCTTGGGATTGAGGCTCCCCTGGAACAGCCCTGGGAGGAGGAGGTGGAGCCAGGCCTGTGCCATTGGGGTTTTCCTACCAGCTCTGCTCTTCTGTRTTCTTGGTGATGAGCCTTTAATCACCTGTCCCAATGTTCACATCCAAGGTCAAGCTTGATATTAAAACTAGCTGTGCAAAAGGTGTCTGCAGATTACCCAAATTCAGATAGAATTATCCATATTTCAAAATTTTGTTTGGACAACACAGGCAGGGTTTACTTCTGTCGGATTTGAGGATAACTTCATCGCATTATCTCAGCTGTCGATCTTCATCTGTAAGGGGAAGCTTCACAGTTTTTTCTGAATAATTCAGATATGAACAGTACCAAACTATGGTCAAAAGCCAGGAGATCCCATTCCAATCTGTATTAAAAGATCATTTTTCAAGCAGTACCTTCTGTTTCAAATTAATTAAATGTGAATTAATTTGGWCAATTACATTTGATTAATTATGTGGCATGTGATTGATGGAGTAATCATTTTAACAGTGTATGTTACAAAATAATGAAATAACTGGTAATTGTGGTCTATTAGAAGCTTGTAGGAATTAGAAATTGTAGGAATAAAAACACTCAATCTGGAAGTTTGACATGATCAGCTCACAAAAGCGGGTAAGACTTACAGTACAATTTCCCTCTTACAGAATATAAATAAAATCACATACTTCATTACTTTTTAATCATATGGGAAAAATCTATACTCAATACTTACACAGCTTTATGCTTACAGAGAAAACACATTATTGAAAATATCTGTCAATTAATTTTAGCTTACAGTAGAATATGTAAAGAAATCTTTTAAAAGAAGTTGCAAGGGATAAGGAGGCAGGCAGGCATAATTTCAGTAGGGGACTTTTTACAATGTTAGTCACCCTTTAGGATGAATTATTGAATGAACTTGGAAATAGGAATGCCAGTGTAACAAAGAAAACAGGTTAGGTTACAATAACTGTTTCTGTTCTTGAAATTAATGAAGTCTAGGTTTTGAAAACTTGGGGGAAAAAACATTATGCRCTGTTTCATCTAGCCTACATACTGGTGTAGAAGGAAAAAAAAGGTGGTATTTCTTTTAACTGAATTTTTTTAAGGGTCTGGAAGAAAATGAAAGGCAGATTCTGTAGAACCATAGTGTTTGCTTTTCATACAGACAAGTGGGAAGAGTAAAAGTAAGGGCACATCAGCATGTACTGCCTGAGGCGATGGCATGTTTCAGGTTTTCCTCTGTCCTTAGCAATCACTTTTTGGCACCTATGAAATTCCATTCTCCTTCCCAATTTTCAGCAAAATCAGGACAATCATAAACCTTTATTCTGGCATAGGGCACAAACAGCTTTCTATCCTTTAAATAATAGAACATATGAAATCCTGCTTTGGAGAATARTTAGAAATACTTGCTACTGCATAATTTTAAAATTCTGAAAATTATCCTCCAGTTTGAACTTTTTTCTGGACCTTGCTAGCCTTATATTCTGCAATGTTTTTCTGAAATATATTTCTATATATTTCTATATTCCTCTGTCAATATGAGGATTATCAGAAAGCAGTAATACAAATGAAATGCCTAAAAAGATTTTTAAAGAATTTTAAATGCTGAAATATTCATGTGAAGAGGGAAAGATGAACTGGGGTTTAGCCTTGGGAAGCAATGAAACTTCAAAGAAACTGGTGGGTATAGCCCAAGGTATTTCACAGGTTTAAAACCTCATAAAATATGCAAATCCAAGGTACCTGCTTTAGGTGATTAGATTAATAAAATTAAATACTCCTTTCTATCTGAACAATCATCTTTAAAGTACAAATATGTATGTCCCATATTGCAGTGTGCATTCAGCTATCCATGAGATAACTGAGGGTAAGAGAGTGAGGAAGTCAAAACAAAGTACYAGCTGAAATAATGGCACTAATTTTATTTTTATTGATACACAATACTGCTCATTTTTCCAGAGTCCCAGGGATATCTTCCTAAAAGAAAAAATGTCAGCCTTATCTTATTCAGTGACCACGTCATTTCCATGAGAGATTCCTTCCAAGCAGTGTGCTACATTTCAGTTTTCTGCCTCACAATGGCACATTTAAAGGTATTTCTGACAGAGTTCACTATAATGCCAGTCAACCAACAGAAATGCAAAACTTTTTATTGTACTATAAATGTGAATGGTACATTTTCACCTTAATCCCTTCACTTGGATAACCAAACTGATATTTAATTACCTATTGAGAAGCAGGGTCCTAATTAGAGCTGTGCAGAGCTATTCACACGTTGAACCTGAGTGAACAAGCCTCTCACTGTTTTCAAGTTYATTGCCATTAGCCCAGTGGGTTTGCTCTTCACCACAAGACTTAGTTCAACCATTATGCTCTGGAGAAAGAAAAACCCTGAGAACACAAACACTGATATTACTGCACTCCACCAGGAGCCCATTGAGCCTTTCTATCCTTTTGAATAAGCTATTAAAAGACAAAGTGAAAAAAACCTGTAGTAGATCCAACCAGTGGGGAAATACCGAGGCAGTTTTACAAAAWAAAAAAGGGTATTACTGAAAGAATGGAGGAGATTTAGAGAAAAAAATTGTTGAAGCAATTTAAGATAATAGGATGCTAATTAAAGAGGAATTATAGTGGAGATTTTATAATACTTCTAACACTGGCAGTAATTTTGACTGCATCTGGGTTGGAAACAAGCACAAGGAGCCAAGAAGGCATTAGTGGCAGTTCGGAACCAGACACTGTCACTCTCAGGGAACAGGGCTTCTCTGTAAGCAGATGACACTCAGGGCAAGTAACAGAGGCAAACTGTACCCCAGGTGCTGCTCAGAGTGATTGCTCTGCCACTGTCATGCACCAGGTTGTTAGGAACAAAATATACAGTCAGCATTCTGAGCCTCAGGTGTGCGACTGAAGAGTGGAGCCTCAGTCTGAATGGATATTTCCAGGGTCTGGTTCTTTAATATACTCACCTTAAACTGCACAGTTCACTTTTAGACAGCTGTGACAACTTCTGAAATGTCCTAGAAAGGCACTTCCTCTATGGGTCAAATTATATCATCAAAATCAGCATGAATAGCAGTATCATAATATATTAAAAAGATTAATTTTGAAGTAMAATTGTCCAATTTGCATGAGATCATGCATTATAAACACGGAAGCAATGGCAAATGTTAAAATATCTGTTGAATATGTTTAAACTACTCATTTGAACCCCTTTACTGACCTTTGGGAAAGGTCCAAAGCTTCAAAGAAAGCAAGGATAATTTATCTATAGTTTGGTGTGGTTAACATAAAAACATTTAAAAATTAAATTKATGTTTTATTTTCATTAAAATAAATAAAAGGTTCTGTGGTGAGAATGTTAGAGAACTTTTTGCCTGAAGAAAAGTATTGTGATCAGGTTACACACMTGCAAGAAAATGGGGCTTATGAAATTAAGATTGAAAGTACTGAGTTTGCTGACATAACTTTAACAGTAAGAATAACACATGATCACAGTAAGGTAAACATTGC
This sequence comes from Cardinalis cardinalis, assembly GCA_014549065.1. Taxonomy (NCBI): domain Eukaryota; kingdom Metazoa; phylum Chordata; class Aves; order Passeriformes; family Cardinalidae; genus Cardinalis; species Cardinalis cardinalis. Next base: position 810,187 of record JACDOX010000073.1, read on the forward strand.
CAAATACAATACCTAATCAAATATTGCACTATACATTAGAAAAAAAGATAAAATATTATTCATTGCAATTTAAAATAGACTGATGTGGCACACTCAGTAAAAAAAAAAAAAAAAAAAAAAAAAAAAAACAAAAAAAAACCAAACCAAGAAATCAAAACACAAGAAACTGAGAAATTTGTACAGCTGCAGAATTATGCATTTTAAAATTATGCTCTTCTTGGCCCACATCTGTCTTTTCCAGTACAGGGTTCTAGAAGACCAGTGGCCAAACACTGTGATAAACAGAAATTGACTATAGAAAGGAGAGAAAGGCATATTACAAATCCTGTAATTATTCTCTCCCAGAGGTATATTCTCTCCTGAGTTTCTGCTTATTCCAGTGCTTCCAGGGTTGGATTCAGCTGCCTCTCTCTGCAACAGAAAAGACATAATGACTTCTGCTTCCCAAAAAGGACTCAAAGTAAATGAACGTACAAAATAGCCAGCAATCTGTACAATCCACATGTGATTTCCTCAAGGACTAAGAGGCAAGAAAGTCAAGGTTACATTTTAATTTTGTTCTGACTCATTCTATTCTTAGTTTTCTATTATTACCTCTTCTTGAAAGAAAATGTGCCCACATGTGGAACAGTCTAAAAGAGGAACATCAATCCTAGAACACTTCTTGCTTGTACTGCCACCTAAGATCATTTCCAAGGAAAAATCATTACCTAAAGGTCTTGTGGAAGGTCCTGACCTTGGCTACCTTAAAGTGCAGACAACACATTGCTTCAGGAACGTGCTCCTGCTTGTACCCATAATAAAAGGGTATTCCAGAAAGACAAGCAAGGGATCCCTATCCCTCTGGATTACTCCACCATGCCACTTATTTAGATGCACCTGCTACTGTTACACTGAATCCTATGCAGTATAAAAGGGATTCCAATAATCTGACAGCAGAGTGGTGGAACAGAAGACATCAGTGTGATAAAGATCATGGAGACAGATGACTTGGAGATGAACATTTCAAACAACTAATGAAAGTATAYAGGTGTCATGACATCTGGCATTACACAAGGGAGGGAGCAAAAAAGGTTTATAGGGCTGTGAAAAGAAGAGGAAGATCTTCGAGTGCAAACAGGGGAGGAGATTTCAAAATAGCCTAGATCTGTAATAAAATCTCAGAAGTGAAGAGAGAGGAAAAGAAATCAAACACAAAAGCCCATTTTCTGCCCAAATTTAGGCAGAGGTGAATCACAGTTATGAGAGGGTCAGTTAAGAGATCAGCCCTTGGGGTGGTACTACACAGCTGTCCCAATATGGGAGTATGTAGAGAGAACTATTTGTTAAAACACAGCCAAAACACAATGAAAATATCATCCTGGAAAGTTGCTGAGCTAAACCACAGAGGTTCATTACTGATATAGAGATGCAATCTACTAGAAATGACAAGTGCAAGAAAAAGAGAAAGGTGTACCATAWATTAAAGGTGTATTTTTCGGAAGTTCATGGAAAGGAGAGAATTTTGCTGGATTATTTTTGTTTTAAAGAAGGATCATAACCACAAAGAATTCACATATTCCACATAAGCTAGAAGACAAAATGGTTAACTTTTTTTTTTTTTTTTAATTAAAGCCCTGTAACAAAAGGAGATAGTAATTTTTCAGAGATACCTAAGGGCAAAGTAGGATGACACAGTTAGTGCATAGAATATTTTGCAGGCAATTTTTGTTTTAGAGATTAAAGGATGGTCCTTTTTAAGACCGTGTTTCAACTAACTACTATGATAGAACATGTAAACCAAAGGTACAATCAGAAAATAAAATTGTGAAAGATTACAGAAAAGATGAGAGAAGTAATGAAGTGTGAAGGTAAAAATACAGGAAAGTGATGGCTGAGGGGGAAGGCAAACTCCACCTTTTCCTGGAGTACAGGAGACAGCCGCCTGAGAAGAGAAAAACCTTAAAGGGCACAGGAGTGCAGCACTGCTGGAAGTTACTGAAAGAGAAGGTATTTAATGCAGAGTGGTAGGTTATTTGCAAGTGAAGCAAGGAATGGCAGAATAGTAAGAAACTATTGTAGAGACATCAGAATTTCTCCAGTGACCTGAAAATTCAAAAAGAATCAAACAAAAAGTGGAAAGAAGATTATAGGTTTTAACATGAATATAAAGGAACAGCTCAAGACCCTTAGGGATAAGATCAAAAAGCACAGTGACATAAAAGGAAACAMGATAAGGTTCACTAAATGCAGAAAGAGAAAATCAAAACACAAGGTAGCTGCTTAACAGTGGAGAAGATTAAGAAAGACTCAAAAAAGATTGAAGTATTCAATAGTATCTGTTCTCAAGTCTTTCTTATCACAAAGAAACAAAATTTCACCTGTAGAAGCTCTCTGGAGTTAAATCTTTAATAAATTCATTTTTAACCAGGAAATAACGGTGTAGAGGAGAAATATATTTAAGAATGTGAAAATAAAGTAACTGATTTTTCACTAAGAAAATAACTCTACAAAACATAASCTTTATTAGTTTCTGATCTCTAACTCAACAGAACTATCCCCTCAAATTTGCCTGTAATGTCCAAAATAAAAGCAAACCTTGCATTAAAAAGAAAAAAATTAGACACTATAATATAGTTATAGCTGTTTCCATTCACATAACTATCCACTTAAATGCACATATTGATTGTTCTCCATTTGCTCAATAGAATTTTTGAATTTTAAAATACCTAGAAGTTTAGATAGTAGCAGCTTCTTGATTTTCCTAAGAGCTGATCATATTTATTTCATTCTCTTAGGCCAGTTACCAGTGCTGAGGAGTACATCTGGCGCAGGTAGCTCTGTTTACAAGCTGCAGTTTGAGCTTTGGGTGGGAGCCGGAGACACAAGGCCATGAACTGCCAACATCTGGTTAACAAAAGGCACAAAGAGAAGTGGTGGCATGCAAGTGGATCAATTACAAATGATCATTTGGTTAAAACACAGAGCCAAAGATTAGATCTATTTTCTYAAAGTATAAAAAATATTTTTAATTTGGATTCCAGGAAAGAAAAATCTCCAGGACAGAAAGAACTTTCTGTGGACATTGTTCAAAGGTTCTGATATTTTATTGTAATTTTCTGTTTTGGTAAAACATGTTATCAACAATATATGGTGATGGTTGACATCTGCTTGATCCTATCTCAGTGTACGAAGGTGGGCTACATCTTATTTTGGCCACATCTACTCCTCTGTTTCTGTCACTCTGAATACCATAAATATTCTTTGTGCAGCGAGGAAAGGTCACATTTTTCTCTTGCATCATTAGCCATCTTTTTATTTTGCACTGCTTTCTCTTCACTTTTTAAGGCTTAATGGAAACAATAAGAGTGATGGAGGAATCACGTAAACCTCCGTCAGCTTACGTGCCGATTATGGAACTACAATGGTTACACATAAAACCTACTTTGTTTTCTTTATGTGGCCATATAAAGAGATTTATATGATCCATAATCAGAGAATAACAAGAGGGGTTTATACATCCTCATACTGAAAAGTGTAAAAGTATTTCTTAAAATTTCTCTGTAATTTCTGATCTGATTGAAGAATCTTATGCACAAAGAGAGCACTCAGATTTGCTCTGAAACTACTTCAAAGAGCATATTTGCTAGGGAAAATGGTAGGAAGATTTCATCTCTGTAGRCATGATATCTTAAGATTAGTGAAAGAAGTTCTGATTTGATAAGGATACTTGAGTAGAAATACTATGGATGTTCATTTTTTTCACCATCAGTTACATACTTAGTGGTTCAGAAAGAGAGGTTGGTTTGAATCATGTTTAGATAAATCCACAACAGCACAGGTGCTGTAGAGGCAAAGAAAGGAGACCTGATTCCTTATTCCATAGCTGGGCAGCAAAAGCTTGCATTTTTGACCTTCATGATAAGTTGCCTGCATTCACCTAACATCAACAGTATACTGCCACTGTCCCCTGTTTCACACCTGCTAATATTTTGGTTTGATACTTTTTATTTGCATATTTCAAGTCCTTCACAGAAGAACTGTTTTTACCTTRGGGCCTGAAGCAGCAATTCTGTCTGACTGAGAGGCCTAAGGTTACACTAGAAAAGTATATATATCTTACAGTACATGTTGAAGTCAAAATCCACCCTTCATTGTTTTCCTATTAAAAAAAAAAAATCAAAAAATGAAAAAAAGACCAGCCAAAGAAAACCAAAAATAACCATACCAAACCTCCTCCCAAATAATAAACCTCCCCAGGAAAAAAAAACCAAAACAAAAAAGAAACATCAAAAAAACTAACCAACCAAAAAACAAAAYCCCCAAAAACAGCCCACAAAAAACCCTCAAGAAACAGAAGGAAAGCATGTTTAAATATCTACTTTCTTGGGTTTYAATGTGATACTGGGACTGAGCCTGTTTCCAATGCAGCTTTCAAGGTGACCTCAAAAATAACTATCTTAACATCTATTGGCCACTTTTATTCAGATAATTTACCCAGGCTGACACTTCYCTATGCAATCAGAACATTATTTTACAAGGACACTCTTAAACCCACCAGAAATCCCCCAAGATTTATAGCATATTATCAGACATTGATTTATACTTCTCATCATTTTCTCTGCAACTGGATAAAAATGAGAATAATAATTTAAGGTGATGTTTTATATAGGATTAAAATTTACTACCTTTAAAAATATTATCATTGAGCATGCAAAAAGTGGGGCAAGTTTATGCATAGAAAATAGACAATAGTTTAAGCAAGGAAAATTTTGAGTCTGGAATACATGCAGTGCAGAATAATTCACTGCATGAGGGCTGGTAGAACTCCATCTTTACAACAAAGAAGTCTCCTGAAACTCCTTATTTACACTTTTGCATGTTAGGCAGCAACAAAACAGTCTCTGCTGGATGAGAATTACCAGCTAAATAATAATTGCTCAAGACTTTCTTGACTTTCTTTTTTTGTTTTCCCAGTCCAGCAATGTTAAACAAGCTCAAATACAGTAGATACGGTCCTGTTCCCCAGCTAATTCTAATCTACCTCTAAATAGCTCAGGCTGCATCTGGCACAAGTTGAATGCTGATCTTTTGTCTCTCAAAGGAAGACACTATACTTCTCTTCAGAAAAACACAAGATAAAATGAACAATTATCTGTTGCTGTTCCTTTTCTGGCCAGGTCCACTTTCTCCAGCTTTTTGCTACTGCAGGGCTCTTTTCAGAGGCGAGGTCAGCTCTGTTTGACACATCTAGTACCAGTCATAGGGCCATAAATCTGTACTGCAGGAGACAGCAATGTCACTAGTTTAATACAGCGACAGCTGGAAAAAGGTACCTGGCATCCACTAACTGAAAACCTTCTGTCCTACTTGAGAACAAATCAGTGTCTAGGTGTTACATGTTTCAGAGCTTCTGGTGTGAGAATTGTGTCCCTGGAGGAACCATCCCAAAGTAGTAACCTCTGAAGTTTCTGCATGTACACCTCTGTTGGTGTTCTCCCACCCAAAGGAGAGTAAGAGTCAATTCAAAATGCCTAAATCAAACTTTCTGAAGTAATTAAATTTTTCTAGAATATTTTTCTGATATTCCCTAAATATCAGAAATATATAATTATTTTATCTTTTAATTTTTTTTCTTTTTTTTTAAATATCTATGAGCCCTTCTTTTGGAAGACAGGTTGTTCTTTCAGCTCAAATAAGCATAGGAAGAACTGGCAATCTTTTGAAATTCTTATGACTTTTAGCCAGAAGAATTTTACTGTCTTAAATTAGAATTACACCACTTTTAAGTGACCTTGTAGATATAAATAATTTAATGCATTCCTCGTCTTAAATTAACACTTTGATTTTTCCAGTTACAAAAAAAATACTATTCAAGCTGAATATTAAAATACTATTTCAAGCTGAAAATTTTATCCTTTTTTATTTCACTTTTTTTTCCTAGCCCATTGTATAAGTTCAATGGAAATTAAAGGAAAATAATAAATTACATAGAATGTCTCACTTTCAAAGTCCTATAATTACTTGAGAAACAGGATTTTTATATGTATTCTGGGAAAGGACTGAATTCGTTAAGACCTTTTGTCACAAGTTAAGCTGTATTCTCTGGACCTTTAGTTTTTAAGTGGTGAGGGACTGTGGTGGGTTGACCTTGGCTGGATGCCACATGCCTACCAAAGCTGCTCTGCCACTTCTCTCCTCAGCTGGACAGGGGAGAGAAAATAGAATGAAAGCTCCTGGGACAGGGATAAGGGCAGGAAGGGATCACTCAACAGTTACCATCATGYGCAAAACAGACTGAGTTTGGAGAAATTAACTGAATTTATTGCCAATCAAATCAGAGTAACATAATAAGAAATAAACCCAAATCTTAAAACATCTTTCCTCTGCTCCTTCCTTCCTAAGCTAAACGTCAGTCCAGAATTCTGTACCACCCTCCAAATGGTGCAGGAACGTGTGGAAAGAAAGCAATGTTCATCAGGTACTGTATCTGCCATTCCTTCCCCCTCAGGGGAAGGACCTCTCACACTCTTTCCTGGCTCCAACATGGGGGAAACTCAYACAAGATGCAATCTCCACCAGCTTCTCCAGTGTGGGTCCTTTCCACAGGCTGCAGTCCTTCAGGCACAGGCTGCTCCAGTGCTGGTCTCGAGCTGGATCACAAGTCCCACAGCAAACCTACTCCAGCATGGAACTCTCTCTCCATGGCTCCATGGGTCCTGCCAGAAGCCTGCTCCAGAGCAGGCTTCCCAAAGGGGCACAGCCTCTTTTGGGCATCCACCTGCCCCAGCATGGGTCTCTTCAGGGTTACAGGTGCTTCCCAATGGACCTCCACAGGTGGCAGGGGCACAGCCTGCCTCACCATGCTGTTAACCTGGGGCTGCAGAGGAATTTCTGCTCTCGCGCCTGCAACACCTCTTCCCTTCCTTTTGCACTGACTTTGGTGTCTGCAGAGGTATTGCCCTCACATATTCTCACTCCTCTCTCCTCTGGCTGCAATTACATCTGTGCAATAACTTATTTCCTTCTTCAACATGCTCTCATGGAAGCTATCACAGTATTACCAAGGCTGAAGGGCCCAGCCTTGGCGAGCAGCGGGACCATCCTGGAGCCACCAGAGAATGGCTCTGTTGGACATGGGCAAAGCTTCTTTCAGCTTCTCACAGGGGCCACTCCTGTATCCCCCCACTACCAAAACCTTGCCACACAAACCCAATACGAAGATCCAGCTTGCGAAGTAAAATCTGTTAGCAGTTCCTACRGCCTATGACTCTGCATCTCACAGCCATTAATACACTACTCCTGGTATAAGAATGAGCAACATAAATGGTATAGTCTTCACATCTCTCTGATCAACTGCAACATCCAGTTTTCCTTGCTGGAAAATGCAAGGTTCTTTAGAGACACAGGAAGTGTCTTTCTTCCAGGAAGTGACACAATTACACTTAACATCAACGTAGTTCTTAATGCTATGACCTAGGAATAAGTTAACAGTAATAAAAGACTCATCCTGTACTGGATGTTCAAGTCTAGAAGTGTGAAAAAAGTGAAGATCAAAATTTGAAAAAAATTTGTGTTGGTACCCCCAATACTTCAAAGGGGACCTACCAGAACCTAGGTATAGGCTTACCTTGTATTGTCCACAGAAACACTTTTCAGAAAAGTGGAACATTCCCRCTATTTGACAGGGAAACAATACAAGAAAAATATCCTCATAATATATGTTTGTATGAGTAATTTTCTTCAAGGTTACCATAACCTTCAGTTGTCATTTGCCATGAATTTGCCTTGCAAATTTGAATTATCACTCATTTCCCTCCTTCCATCCCTTCCAGAATTACTTAGGTTTACCTCTTTGTTTAATTTGCTTGTTGGACCAGATCCTCCCTTCTGCAAATTAATTATCCAGATAAATGTATGCTACTTTCACAGGAACTACCATGTTGTGAAAGTTCTACTGATGAATAAATGAAAATGTGAGTTTTGCTGCATTAGAAAAAAAAGAAAAAAATTTCAAAAGCTTTAATAAAATCTAAAACATTAGAAAACAAGTGACCCTATTATACAGTCTTATTTAGAAAAATAGCCTTGTGCCATCTTGAGTCAACAATCTTAGCTARTCACTCATAAATGAGATACAGTATTTTACTATGCTTGTACATGTCCATTAGTACCAGTCTCTTGAGATGATGTTGTCAACAGTGACTGTAGCATTCATAAATAAACTTTTTTTTTTTCAAATCTGAAAGGAAACATGAAATGGAATTTATCATTTAAATGAATCTATCAAAAAAAATCAAATTTTATTTATTAATTAATTTGTGTGAGAAACTTAAAAAAGTTTCATGAGAAGCATTTGATTGAAACCTGTTTTAAAGTGGAATTAAATATCAGATTTTAACAACTTCTTGGCTGTACAAAAGTCTCACCAGCTTTAGTATAAAGTTTTGGGAGCCTTACATTAGAACAATTAATCACTGAAATGGAAAGAAACTAGTGTATCCATTGGCACATAGATAAATCACACATGATTTCTTTCTAATGTCTAGTCACTGAGAATAATAGAAAACACAGCTGGCAGGAACATTAGGAAATTATCTACTCCATTTCTTTCCTCAAGCCAAAATCAAGTGCACCTCGTTCATACCTGACAGATACTGTCTAACATCCAGTCATGGTGCTTCCACACTTTCCCAAAGCAATATGGTCTTTAAAGATAGAAAGTTTTCTGAGGTATGTCAGCCTTAATCTTCCTTGCTTTAATTTATTTTTTCCCACACACATTTCAGATATGGAAAGCAGTTTATCCCTTTCCCTACTGCAGCAAATCTTTTCTATACTTCAAGACCACTATCACTTTTAACACGATGCAAACCTTTTCAGCACATCTAGCTTTTCAGTGCTCAAAAATTGCAAGAGAAGTAAGCACAAGCCTACCCTGAGCTCCCAGAAACTGAGCTCTGAATGAAGACTGTGCTTGGAGGAACTTAGTTTTGGAAATCTATTAGGGTAAAAGAAAAAAGGAAACTTGAAATGTAGTCATAGGAGCAGTTTTTATGCAGAGCAAGTTGCATTATCCCCTTGTCACAATGAATATGGAGTACCCAGTTAAAACACAGCAATGCAATATTTATGTGCAGCTCCAGTGGACTTCTGCAAATTTTATGATGAAGTGAAGGATATAGCATGTGTTTTGGAATGTGTGTCAAACCTGGACAGATTTCATGGAGTTATGTAACCTCAGTCTCTGGAACATCTATACACAAATGAAATTATTCATAGGTAATTGACTTCTCTGTTGCTGCTCATGGATGTGCACCTCCGTGTTTAACTTAGGAAAGTAGGAGTTTCAGCCTAGTTTTCCAGTGTCCAATATTTTTCACATGGGAGGAACTTCTATTAACCAAATTCCATTGACATGCATAAGTCAGAAAATATTTATTTGAAATTCATTGGTTTCTTTCTTATTTTTTATTTTAAAATATGTGCCAAAATAATTTTAAAAGCAAGCAACAGATAGTCTCTTTAAGGAAGGAAACAATGCTGCATCCAATTTATAAGATAGAAGCAAGAAGTAGAAAACTAGACTGGAACTGGACTTTTTTTTTTTCTTTTTTTTTTGACATTGCCGTTATTTTTCAGAAAGCTATGTTCATATTGCTTAGGAACAGTTCTATTTGAACAATTAGATGACTTTTCTGTGAACTATTTCTCTACTAACTGAAGATTAAACCAATTTCTGTTATCAAGAAGATAAGTTCATAACAACCTGTTCCAAAACATTTTTCCATATGAAGTAGAACAATTATTTATTTATTAACAAGGTAAAATCTGTTATTCTGCACACCTCAAGTTCCACATTATTAGGCAGGAAAAACAGGCTGTCAGTCAAGCTGGAAATAGCTTATTTTTAAGCCTAATACATATTGTTCTAGGTGATTAATTTTTTTTTATAAATCTTTGTATGTGTTTTGGAATGTATGTTTTTCAGGTGATGGTTATAAATGAGAAGAGGATGACTTAACTGAATGCTATCCAGTTTGAAAGTCAGCATGCAAACTGGATAACACCACGATTTTTCACAGAAAACCCTCCTCAGCACAACTTGAGTTTTGCTTTTCTGTCTGAAAGGTATTCACAAAGAAAAATGCTGCATCATGGGTCTTCCTAATTCAGAGATTATTTTAGAACAGGTTCATAACCATACAAATTTGCACAAGGCTGAACTTCTCAGAGTCTGAGCTCTGGAGTGGTTTTGGCCAACCAGCTTGATCACTGTAGTAGTGTAATTAGTTAATCTGTAGTTGAATAATTTTTGCCCTGATTCAGCAGAAAGCTCAACTGATACTTATTGTCCATACAAAAATGCTTCTTCATGTCTCCATTCCCACTTCTGTCTCCCCTGTTTCAGGATTGAAGAGATTTCCAGAACTTTTGCTATAGCCCTTTGCACATTCAGAATCCAATATCACTTGAGCTTTCCCTGAATGATGTTCTCTAAATAATAAAAACAAAGATGGCTGAGAGAGTTTAGACGTTTCCTCTAACTTCCAAATCCAATACAATCTTTGCTTCAGAAAGTATTAATCAAATGCTATAGACCAATGGATTAGCATTCATTACCATCATGTATAATATACTAAATTCCTAGGATGATACACCTAAAAATTTTGCTCAACATAACCTAAAATCAAAGGCACAACACCAAAAACTTTCGAATATCAATAATTCCCCCTACAAGACTCAAAAAAACTATAAATGCATCTAGAAAAAAAAATAAGGACAGTTTGATTGTCTCACCTTCACTAAACATCATGTTCTGCTGTCCACRATCCTTTCAGATGCATTTAGCTGTTTACAGAGTAAAATCAAAGTGTTAGACACAGATGGAAAAAAAAATCACATTCTGTATTCATAGGCAATATCATCAAAACAATGTAGTAGAACAAATCCCACTCCTAATACCATGGTGTAATTTATAGATACCCTATATTGCAACTTGATTGTTTGCTTTAAGTACTCATCACAGGTTCTGGCAATTATAGAGACTATTAACCTCTGTCTTCTTTAAATTGCTCAGATACCTTGATCTGCATATTTCTATCCTCAGGAAAAACAGACCATATTTTTAATCTGTCCTTCATTATTAAACAGTCTTCAAGGATCAACATATCACTGTTGCTAAAAGAAACCATTTCTAGTACTAATAATGGGTCTGTAACTCAGATTAATTAATATGGCATTATACATTTTCTTACAGGACCGCTTATAAAAATCTTTTTCTTATAGATTTTCTGTAATAATAATTTATACCAGATCTTAACATTTATGATTTGAGTTTGATTTTATCTCTCTATCCAATATATTATCTTTATTTCATCACAAAGCATCATATATATTGTTCAACATGAGCAAATAATTCAATAAGCAATGACACTTTCTCAAAGTCACACTATTCATCCTTAAAGCAACAGACAGAGCTTTACAGATCTTGCAGATTTTGCTTATTTTAGGGAAGGACGAGAACATTCATGGCAGTACTTATCTTTTAACTAATTCATCATTAACTTGTGCATTTTTTATGAATAAGATCCTTAAAAGAAGTAAAAGCTTAGAGTTCTGACTTCAAAATCTATAATTTAACATTCATGGAAATGTGGAGGTTTTTTTCAAACTTGGCTTATTTTCAATAGCAACATCTACAGTGAAAGCAACGTTTGAAAACTCTTCCTTTCAAATGCTTAAATTTATCTGAGTAGAAACACCTTTAGCCAACTGTATGAGGGAGAAAGGACAATTTTTTTCATGTTCTCACATCTGGGGAAAAGGAAGAAAAGACAAAAATACAGTGAGGATAACAATTTTAGCTGAAATCGAGAAAGAAAAATTGTGAAAATTATGAACAGTGTMAAAGGCTCTCAGATGTATGCAAGAAACTAAATTATATGTCTACAAATGAGAAAACACACTCGTCAATGAACTTTCAAGTAGATGGAAGTTGTTAAGATAGAAGATTTCATGACTGCCTCAAAATGATGACTCACAGTTGATTTTTCTGTCAAATGTAACTAAAATATATTAAAAGATGTTAAGAATCCAATCAGCAAATAAATAGCTGGATTAAAGGGTGGAGCATATACAGCAGGAAAAAAAAAATCAAAGTCGGTGGTTTAACACATTACCAGGGTGCATTTACTATATTTAATGACACTTACTATGAAAAAAAAATCCTGTTAAACAGACAAATGAGATTAAACAGACTCTTTATCAAGGTGYAGTTTTCCCAGTGGACTAGGGCAAATGAAAATGACCACACAGTTTACAGTTCTGTGTATCTGACACTGTGCCAGGAAATCAAGTCTTTCAAGAGAAAATGAAAAACATAATCCTGTCTCTATCCAGCCATCCTGGAGTACTTTAGGAGCTCTGTAAATGGCAGAAAATTTTYCTACTGGTATATGAGAAATCAGTATGCTTTCCATCTACTTTGATAAATATGTTTATCAGTGATGTTTTTCTTCTGCAGTATGATTGGGTAACTTTTGGTACTTTTCCCCTCATTACTGGAATGTTTTCCACTATTTCATGAATGCTGAACCAAAATTCTCCATGTGGAATAGGGGAATCATTCTGCACTTGCGTTTGTTGGGACTGGAGATGCCATTTTAAGTATGTGCTGTAACATTTATAGCACAATCAAGATTTATTAAAACTACTCCACAGAGCACCATTGTAAAGAATTTATGAACTATAAAACTCCAATAAAGGTCACTTGAGATGCAAAAGTTTAATTTGGAGTATCATGTTATGGTGTAGTACTGCTAAACTTAATGCTTGTTTAAACAAACGGCTTGAGGATATTTGTCTCAGAATGTAGGGTTTACTAACTTCAGTAAAACAACTTAATATTACCTTTTTTTCTGCCTAGCTTTGATTTTTAAAGGCTTACTCACCTTTTTATGTCCACTGATCTATTGCTTTTCTTTGGCGAACATAAGCATAAAGCACAAGAAGAACTTTTTTTTTTAAGTATTGTTTAATAAAACTGTGCATACTTTTATTGTTATCATTATTTTGAGGTTTAATAGTCCATTTCATAAAATTTGTTTTCTTTTATGGCCAGCTTCAAAGGTTTAGCCAACATTAACTGTCATCTGTGAAATGAAAAAAAAAGAAGGCAAAATTTTATTAATACTTAGTACGAGCCTAAAAATTGAAGTTAAAAGAGAAACCATGATTTATGGATAATAATGAAGAGTTGAATGTGAATTCCACTGGATGAGGACCAAATTAATTTGCTGGAAATTAATGCTGTTTATAAATTTTGAATGCAAAATTTCTCTTTCTTCCACCAATTTCTATACTTTTTTTATTTTCCCAAWTCTCAAACACTTGGAGAAACCCCTTGCTCATCTATTTAAAGCAGGCAGACAATGCCTTTAAACTTCCAGGAGGCTGCAAGAGCCAAAAAATCACAAATTTGTTAATATGAAACATTTATGATTTGTCAACAAAAATTGTTTCCTGTTAAAATTGGCAAGGGTGATTAATTGCTTTCTCTTAGTAYGTTATTGAGGATTTAGAAAGTTTATAGAGGGAAACTGCAATTGGTACTCCCATTTACCCTAACACAGAACCAGAGCTGGCCCCAACAGAAGTTATGACAAGTGATTTCATGTGGGGTTATAAAAAGGCATACAATTATTTGCATGCCAATAGCATCAGACAATGTTTTAAAGATCTTTTAGGCGRTTTGTCTTTCAGCATATGGCTGTACAACAGAGAGGTCAACATATTTAGGATCAAAATCACAGCAAAATGACTAACAACCAGAAATAACATAACATATAAAGCTTACATATTTTAGAAATCTGAGGAAAATCTTGACCCTTTGAGTTCGTTTTTAATGAAATTTGCACAGACTCTGCCATGACCTTTTTCCACCAGATATGAATATGAAGGTTTGAATCTAGTTTTCTTTTGWGCAAAAATATTTTTGTTATGTTATGACTCAAACATATGGGAAAAAATAACTCCAGATTTAAGTGTTAAGGAGCAGACTCATAAGATAAACAATAATAAAATAATAGAATTTGAGGGAAAAGGATATGAAAAAAGGGATGCTGGCTGTGGTAGCCATATACTTCCTGGTAGAATGGACCTAAGCCTTTGGCAAGATCTTTTAATCAATGTTTAATTACAGGAGATCTAGTAATCAAAAATGCACACCTGAAAGATATATTGTAACATCTATTCAAGAAAAAGGAAGGGGTCATTAATTTTAAAGACAGGAAAGACAACAGCTTGTGTCATCTACTGTTGATTCTCTACCAATMTGAAGCTCTGAAGTTAGACACGCTTCCTCTTACTTTCAGTACAAAAAATTGCCTGTGGTCTTCGATATGTTTCTTCAAGTGTTAAAGTAACACACCAGCTCCCAAAGCTGTCAGTGAAAAATGGCCCTGCATGTTCATTTTCAGCATGAGACAATTCACCCTGCAGACTCAGCAGTCTGCCTGGGTCAGGTCTTCTGGTTTTGACAGGGACCATATTCAAAATAAGTGTATTTACKACAATAAGAGGAGCTTGTTTGTTTGATATTTTTTTATCTTGACACAGCAAGTACAAATAAATAAGCATGTACTGCCATGAAATATTTAATCAGAGCCATAAGAAAAAGTAATTTCCTGAGGTCTCTGAGAAGATATTTTTAAATATATTCTGCCAACCCTTTGATAAAACTTCCATTTAAATTTCAAGTTACCCAAGGAAGCTATTTAGTTTTTTAAGGCTATTTTATATTTCAAGGGGAAAAATAAGTTTGTGCTTACTTATGAACTGCATACTAAATTCTGCACACTACGATATTTGTTATTACTAGAAGACCACATGCATACATTTCCCTATGTATCTACAGTTCTACTGAAAAGTGTAACCCATAGCACACATAGATAAAAACATGACTTCATGATACATATAYGAATTTTATGCTGCTTTCATGTTCTACTGAACCATCTATAAGTATCTGTTGGATTCACCACAAAAGCAATCCAGAAGTAAATATTAACATTTAAGATATTAGCCTAAGAAAAAGGTGCACTTCTGCAAATAAAGAACAAGGGCTTAAGCTAAATCACTGAGACAACTCGTGCATTACACATTTTTAATAGCACTGTGCTTGTAGCATAGCACTGGGTTTTCTCACATAGTTTCACAGAAATGTAAAGAGGTCATGTGGTAAGTAGTTCACATTGAGACTGTGGATTAGGCCAAGCACAGGGCTATAAAGTGTTTTGGAGTGAGAATGGACAAGGGCAAATAAAGCAGATGATTCAGGGGAAATTTTATGGACAGAACCCATGCAGATAATTCTCTTTATGTAAGAGTCTCTTCTACACAAGGCTACCAGGATCCTGTGGTAGGTAAGGGAATGTCTTAGAATTTAGTGCTCATTGATAGGATTAGAATGAGTTTGAAGGCAGAGACAGAAATTCACAGGATGCTAAGACAGTAAGTGAATCAGATGGTAAAGAAACATGAACTGAAGAAATAGGACAGCATTAATTCATGAAAATAGGTTGCCAGGAAGAGGATATGATCAGTTAAGAGCATTAGTTGAGAAGGATGAGAATTCAGAGGAGTCTAGAGAGCTTTGAGGAAACAGAGATTTTTAATATCAGTAAGAGTGTTTGTAGGTGCTGCAGGAAGCACAAAGGGAAATCAGTGGTGAAGAGGCTAAGGATACAGAACCAATTACATTCAAAAAAGTAATTGGTGAGGATAGAAAGAAGAGAGGACTCTGAATTCAAGACAAAGATCTTGAATGGTTCATTGAAAGTCTGCCTAATAYGACGTGATGGTGAAAAGGAAATGGATGCCAGTAAAAGCTAAAAAGGAGCAATGAGCAAAGAGAAGCACTGCTACTCTTTTAAATYTACTGTACTTTTTAATCTTCAGTTATGGAGATGGGCAGAAATCAACTAAATTAACAACTATATGAAAAGCTTAAAAGCAATAATTATTAATATTTTTTCACATTTTAGTCAAAGAAATTATTGTCACTAGTTTAAAACAAACCTAAGATACCTTTAACAAAGTAAAAATRGTGGAAGCCTGAAT
Source organism: Cardinalis cardinalis (assembly GCA_014549065.1). Classification (NCBI taxonomy): domain Eukaryota; kingdom Metazoa; phylum Chordata; class Aves; order Passeriformes; family Cardinalidae; genus Cardinalis; species Cardinalis cardinalis. The sequence goes on from JACDOX010000073.1 coordinate 826,285, forward strand.
CATAAGCAGRCTCAGAAAATGTTTGGAGACATTCACAGAATAAAGGTTTTCATGGTCTGTTACATATGATAATACAAATTATAACTCAAGGARGAAGTTCTTCCAGACTTCTGTTTTGTCATATGTTCTCTAGTATCTGCTTACAGTCACTATGACATTCTTGGACAGTGGGTGATTGACTTATGCATTCCCTCCATCTCTCTTGCTCATGTGCAAAGAGAGAGAGASACAMACACACAGACARAGCATGAAAWATTACTTCTATCGAGCATTGTGTTCACATCATTAACAAAARAGATTTTTTTAATTTTAAGAATGTGATCATTGCCAAAGATTTCTGAAGTGCAGAATGTTAGATGTTGAGCCCCACTGAACCTATCATGGGCACTTGTGGGAAGACCCAGTCTAAGAATAGGAGAAAAATGATGCTCTCTGGCAGAAAAAGTAAATACATACTGCCTCACATGTGAAGGATGCAGAGTCAGGCCAAGGAAATAAGGAGAATGAGTAGAAGAGATGATGAGTTGGGGACGAGTAGGTAAAATCCAAAGAGTGGAAGGTGGCTAGAGTCTCTCTCTACAGATATCTGTGGGGAAAAAGTTTATGTATAGATATTCTCCCACCAATGAAGTGAAAAAAAAAAATATATTTAGGTGCAAAACACAGTCTTTTAAATCATCGTGGATCCAAGTGCATTTAAACTGAGCTGAGACTGAGGTGTGTGTACATACATACACATACACACACACACACACACACACACACACATGTATATAAACTATAAACACAAAGGTGTAGGTAGTGACCATTTGTGTATAAAGAGACAGATATGTAGATAGACAGCTATACAGTGATTAGTCTCTGTCCAAAAAGAAACATTTTTCAATTCAAAGCCCTCCACCCAACACCTCCTTTTTCCTTCTTTTCTTGAATTCCACTGGAATGTAAAKATAAACCCTGTGAAACATATCTAAGTGTGTCAGCTAAATGCTYACAAAAGAAAGCTGTGAATCAAAGAATAGGAAGATTGAGGGAATCCATGGTCCATAACAGAACTCAGTAATTTAAATAACTATTTGTAGAGGAAAGGCAATCTTCTGTCAAAACTATTGCTGCTTTTTTTTTTTTATTTTTTAGCACAGAAATGTGTTGAGCTTCTATAAATAGTAAGCCATTCATAAGTTTTTGTTTAAACTGCTACTATAACTGTGCCTAAGAGGTGTGAAAAAACATATTATTCTGTCTTGAGTTTTATTTTTTTGAGTCACAGTATCTTTTATTACTGGTAACTATGTCTGACCAGTTTTGTTGTAATAGTTGATGCATGATATTGATCAACTCAGCAAAAACCTCCTTTGCTTTGGGGAATGTGTTTAGCTACAAGAGAACCACCTAACTGTCCTTTATTCGAGATCAGAGGATGTATACTGCTATTAGTCATTGTTATGGCCCACTGCTTCAAACCCATTCCATGCCTCATGCCCCAGAGCAAAGCCAAGAGCAAGTACAACAGATGTGCAATTTACAAGAAGTATGTGTGATCCACATTAGCAACAGAACAGAGGAACTATAATAAATACCTTGTAGACACAAAACCAGCCATTTTCATTTTAAATTTTACATCAGCATCCTAGAGCCAAATATCGATGAAAGATTTTCAGGAAAACACATGATCAACCTCAAGTTGGTCATTTAGGAAATATGCAACTTTTCTCATACATCTTTGGCTAAACTATACAATATTTTTGCCACAAAATAGTACTTGTTCCTTACATTATCCCATAGGAGTGTTATACATGTTTTTTATATGCACACACGTAACAATCTTTGGTTCTATGTATTCCATTATATTTGAAGAATATTCTCATACATTCCATTCTCTGTGGTGTCACAAATGAGTGTTTTAAGGTCACTTAAAGAATCACCTCAAAGTTATCAGCAAAAGGAGGTTTAATATAAAAGTGAAAACATGACAAAGTTCATTGAAAGGGTTCTCTCTACTACTTAAGAGATACTYAAAGTACACAAAGGAAACACAGCCTAAAATCTAAAATCAATTAAAASCAAAATTCAACCTGTGTGGAGGCTGGGGGAGGGGGGAAGGAGAATGGGMTGGAGAAGGTAAGGATAAAAAGGAATAAGAAAGATCCTCCCCTTTCTAAATTGAGCTCCAGACTTGACTAACTGTTTGGGCCTAAAGTTTCAACAGCACTAAATAACACTTAATCAATAGCTTATGTTACACAGTTTAACAAAATATTCATCTAGAATTTACTGTAGCACAACAGTATCTCATAGCCTAATTTAATAATAAATCTAAAATACTTAACGATCTAGGAGAGCAACATTCACTTGCTATAGAGTAATCACACTTGCATGCGCACAGATGTAAGGAATACGTACAAGACTCACCTGTGAAAAATTCCCCTCAAATTCAGCGACTTACAGTGGATGCTTTTGCATCTTCTCAACAGCAAAGAGTTGAGCCTTGAGGAGTGGGGATATCAGTCCAGACTCCATCAGYGGTGTTTGATGTTKGTCCTCCAAGTACAGCAAAYGTGAGGGTTTGCTGGCTCTGAGAGTGAGATTGCTGTTTGCAGCCTGGCAGGTCCAGGAGGGCTCAAAGGGTCTCACTTTGGACTGCTTCTTATTCCGTTGTAAGAGAGTGGGCTTTAGTCACAATAGTTTTTCATCCTGGCTACTATTTGGGTAGGTAACTTTCTTTAAATTTTGATGAGACAAAAATGTTTTTCCACTTGGGTTGTTATTCATGCAAGAAAAATAAGTTTCCAAGGCTCTTCATTAAAAAACAGGAGCTCATTAGACAGCACTAGTTCCTTGGAGCAGACAGCTTCTGGTAAGCTCAAGAGGAGCTCAGCCCAGCTCAGGTGATGTTCACCAAGGCCAAAGCCTAACAAGCATTTTTCARATCACAGTGTGGCCTGGAGGAGGTTACCCAGCCACTCATGGCCATAAATACCTAGTCAATGGAAAGAAAGTGGCTAGGTACAGAAACCAAAGCAGGCTGCTCTGCTCTGCCTGTACCCACATGGAAGAATGGAGCACTCCTATATTGTGAGCTGCTGTATTACACAAAATAAGGGCTTAGAAAATTCAATGTGAGATGTCTTTTAATTAAACAATTTTCTTGTGAAGGTCCACAAGAAAGTGCATTGCCTTCACCTAATCATCTTCTAAAACATCCTCACAAACATTGTGTGCAATATACATTTTTATTTCTAAAGGCTTTCCAATTTCAGTGAATTCATACAGCTTCTTATTTGAAAGCAATGAATGTGAAGAAATATTCTCAGGAAAGTGGAAAAAAAGGCAAAAGGTTGTTAGTTTGCAAAACTTTTGTTCAACATCACCTAGTTTTAAATTGCAGCCTTGAAAAAGTAATTGAAAAATAGAAGAACTAAAATGAAATAGCATTTTAATCATCAGTGCGTACATATGTTGTATCAGAACTTACACTCTGATGACAGAAGCATTGTTATTTGTAAACAACAGTAAATCTCTCTATGGAAAATGGCTGGAAGGTGAATTAATATCCATGTACAAAGCTACATGTTAGCAGGGCCTCTGGCTGTTTCAAAGCAGCTGAATAAGCGCCTTAGTTGCCAAGGCTTTTTAATCCATTTTGTCTTCAATATAAGAACAAAGCAAAAGTTGATTTCTCTGCGTGTGTCTGTGGGTTTGTGTGTGCCTGTGTGTGTCTCAGTACATTCGTAGTAGGAGCAAAGAAATGAAGATATGCCCTTTTGAGCATTCCTCATTTTGTATCTTTCATAAAACTTTGTATTTATTGTAATTTGTAATAATTATTGACAATAATGCTGTAATTACAGTATATGTCTTTAATCCACCATTTGCTGACTATTGGARTAAGATCCCAATATTACCGGRTGGAATGTGCCTGGGCTCATCTGGCCCTTGCTGCTGGACCAAAGGCGGCAGCTGTGGTGTTTCACCTCAGAGACACCTTTGGCTGCCTGTATGGTGCAGCTAGGCACTGCAACAAGTCCAGGCAGGCAGGAATTCAGTTATTACCTCTGATGGAAAGGCTCCAGGCTAGGTGAAGAGGAAAAAGAGACACATTCTGGGGAGGGTTTAATCCAGASTTTATTCCAGGGTCACAGATGTCTGAATCTTGGTAACAGCTCCACAGAATCCCGACCACATGGTCCCGTTGCTTTTTAAGCCCGGGGAAAGGGGGAAGTGAAGGGGTAGGTGAGCCACCAACCAGGTAGGAGGGGGGGAACGCTCAGGGGACAATGACACCTGGATGAGCCAATGAGCCCAGGGCTGAGGGGCATCTTTTGAACTGCACCAACCAGACCACGGCCTTGCTGGAATGTTAAGATTGACTGACAGCACTTAGCAGCAGGCAGGGGGAGGGGAAGGSAGAAGGTGTTGCCACACCTGGGAAAKGACTGGGATAGCTGAAACAGGAAATGGCATCACACTGCAACAGCTGTTTTCTATCCCTGATGTAAATTGTTTTATTTTTAAATTGATTTTCTTTCATAGTCTATTTATTTCTATCTTCTAATTTTCTTCTTATTTGTCACAAAAATAAAGAACTTGAAAAATAACTGTTAGTCTAATGAATTAAATAAAACAAAAATATTTTTCCTTGACCTTTGCTGTATTTTAGATTTATTGGTTTTTTAAAATGTATTTTAGATTTATTGTTTTTAAAATGTTTTTTTAAAATGTTTTTTTATCCAATAATAGTAACAAAATCTACACAAGATGATTGTCTCCCTGACTGTCCCAGGACATGAATATCACTCCCTCCTTGGCATTCTTTAGTTTAGTCAGTAATTCTAGGACATTGTAAGACTCTCTTCCATGAGTTAGCCTCATAGGAAAGAGCCAAACTAATCAGTTTTCACTCAAACATTTAAACATCTATTTAACATTTACAATTTAATGATGTCAAATCAAGAATGTAACCATATATAAGTAAGTTGCCTGTGTAAGGAGACCAAAATTACAAGTCCAAAGTCAATAGATTTATCCAGAATCTCTGAGCTAAAATATTGTWCCAAAGAATGTAGGAAGAAAAGGGATGCTGACCCAAGGAATAAAATCCAAATTACTTAGTTTTTGTTTGTTTTTTTTTTATTTTAAATGCAATCTAAATTTGTTCTTTGGGCAAATCTTGTGGATCTCAGTCATGCTCTGATCATTTACCTAACCATACACAGACAGAGATAAAAACTATGGGGAAGGGTTTATTCTTTTTGTGAAGCTGTGCAACAAATGTACACTGAGATTACAAGACTGAGTTGTCTCATAAACTGTAAAGTAAATAAAGAAAATCCACAAAATTCCATATATTGATCATAAGCAGAATGAGGTGTCAATATTTCCTTTTTGGTTGTTTTGGGTTATTGTCTTGTTTTCCTGGTGAGAGTTTTCATAAACTAAATATTTTATAGTCCTAATCTTGGGCTTAGGGACASTCCAACATTTTTTAACATAAAAATAACAAATTTGAACCATGACAAATGTTGGTATACATTTCAGAGCTAGGCACAGGTGAGATAAAGATGAAAAWTTGTTCAGCAGTGCTGAAATGAGCAACAGGAAGCAGGAAGAATGTAGAAATATGGTGTCAGTGCAGACATCTCACATCTTCCTCTGAAATTGCCATGACTGAGACCATGCAGATGGAGGCAGCAGGGCCTCCAGTAGAGTGCAATGAAGAGGAGTGTCTATTTTATTTATATATTTATTCTACCCTTTAATTTCCCATTCCATATTTTGTTTAGCTGAAGACTGAAAAAAAACTATTGTTTTCATATAACAGCAAGGGCAAAAAGATTTACTGCACAGTCATCTTTTCCAGCAAACATAGGCATAGACCTGCTCTGAAATGTACAAATATTAAGTGTTAACATTTATAGATCCAGAATACCACGGAATTTTACCATATAGTGAAGAATCAGMTATTACAATTCCTAGAGAAACAAGACTCCCATTGGCATCAACAGGGTTTTGCTTGAGGTCAGAATGCAGGATCAGACGCGAAATCACAGAGCTGCTGTCAGACCAAGCCAGAAACCATTTCAATACATCACTTCTTGCTCACTATATTTCAAAAACACTGGGTCTCMCCCATCTGCTGCTTTGAAATTTTTTTTAATAAAGAAATGCAGACATAACTGACTGAGACATCTGTGTCCTTCTATCTCCAGAATTAAGTAACATGGAATATGAATATGACATAATGTTCAGTGAGTTTCCTTAATGACTTTTTTTCTCCTTTGTAGACAACTTTGGTAGTCTCCCTGGCTAAAAATATTACAAGAAGCTCAGTATTTAAAAATTAATCCCATRTTGATTGATACAGCACAAGCATCTACAGAGCAGTATATTATGTTCATATAATGACATTCTGGGCCACACATAATTTGCAGAGACTGTGTGTTTTAAGCTAAATAGAGAGAGAAGTTAGAGAGCAAAGGCTTTAAGAGCAGACATGTCAACCAGAGAGGTGAAAAAGAGAGSAGTGTAAGAGTGGATGGACAGATGAGAGATCAGTTCTGAGATAACTGAGGTGGGAAGACAAAGGAGAGCTCAACTCTGCCACACAGACTGTGAAAGGGCAGGGAGAGTAAGTGTTGGTGAAAATTGCTAACCAGGAGCAAATAAATTTGGGACTTTCTGAAAAGGAAAGTGTAAAAAGATTGTAATTTTTTTTACGACACTCCAATCCTGAAGCAACAATTAATTGCTAATGAGAAGCCCTTTTGCATGCACATGGCAACCAGACAGAAGTAAAACGATAAAGAGTAGATCTGGAGACTTCTCTAAAATTCACCTTCAGTGATTATCTGTAAAATAACTCTCACYCATTTCCTGCACATGTGTTTAGCAATGGAATGGCATAGAAAGAAAAAGCCTAAAAGCAATTGGCCATACACAATAGACACACTGAAATATTTATACTTTTTCCTACTGTATATGATATACAAATTATTTAGAAGCGTTCGCAGCTCTCTTTAGTGTGTGTAAATGAATTAATCAGAATAGTTAACAAGATTTTAATTCAAATGTCAAGATTTCCAACAGGGAAATTTTTTGTTTTTGTAAATTAATGCTTTTTTTAAATTTAGTATGCATGTGAATCAGACTACTTGGAYTTTTTAAGCTAACTTCCCTTAAAAGCTATATGAAAGTCTCCTTACACATTTTTAACAGCCTAACCCAGTTATAAATAATTGCTGTTGACACAGGATTTACACACGTCCTTACACTGTGTTATTTTTTTAAATGCAAACAAGATACCTGCTGAGTATTAGCTTCAGGAAGCATGTCAGATATAAATCACTGAGTAAATATCCCTACCATTCATGTGCAACTTAATTCATCTTTTAAACAGTCTAAGATCTTCCTCTTTTTTAATTTTCTGTTAAAAAAAAACACTTCTGTGTCTCAATTTAATTTGAATATAAAATGTAGGTAATAAACACTGCATGCTGTGACTTTAGGCCCTGAGAATGCTTCAGTCGGGTTTGGGCAGAACAAAAGATCAAGAACAGAACACAAAGTTGTATTCACATCATAAGTAAAGCTTTCCAGACTCAAAGGGTTTTTACTATTTTCTATTTTATTTCTTTCTCAAGCCAATACATTACTTAGGAATAACCTGCATTGGTACAGCCCACCCATCCAATATACCTGATTGGAGCCCAACTCCTCAAAAAAAAAAAAAAAAGGAAGAAAAATAATCACATTAAATTTAAAGATACAATTACTGAAACAAAGTTATCTAGGGACTTGAAGTTCGAGAGCTTCAGGCATGTCTGCTACTGTTACATATTAATAATACAAATAATGAAGAGAGGTCAGAAGTGATATTTCAACTTTGACTATTKCTTAGCAAACATGCCAAGAATTTCTCCTGTATCCTTTGCTACTTTTTGCTTTCTTCTGCTTTGGGTGAAGTGTTGAGCATGTGCACTGTAATTCTCACTCTGACTGTCACTCACACCTAATTGTGCTGAAACACAGAAGATGTGAGATTGAGCTGGTTGCTCATATCTCTAAAGATAACCCCTACAGACATATTAATCTAAAAGCTCCTATGTGGATACATGTGAATTAACTGAAGACGGCGGGATAAGCTTACCACAGACCAATATCCTGCTTTGCAGAATATGTTTTACAATGTTTTACAAATATAATCTACCAGCTTTAAGGGCTTAATCCTACACATCACAGGTGCTGAGTATTGCTTGTTTAAGCACAAGATAAAAAAGGATGAGCTGCAAAGGGGGCACAGCAAAGCTTGCAGCTGCATTAGCAGGAAAGCACTGCCACATAAATGTCAGCTTGCTCCCGACTAGTGACAGATGTTAAGGCTAAGATGAGAAAGAAGAGTTTAGTCCTTGCTGACAGTTCAAAATGATACTTGAGACCACCTCTCTCCAAGCATGCCAATCACCCTCATCTCTACTGTGTTAACCAGAAGTGAGGCCAGAAGTCTGAGCAATTTGGTGTAATTATTCAATRCTTTGGTCCTTGTCCAGTCCTGACACACATSTGGGAAAACAATGATGCTCATGCTCCACCTCCTTCTCTCCCTATTGCATACAGCACAAGGACAAAAATKAATATTTATCTTCTTATAATTTATTTCTTTCTTTCATGCAGAGACATTTATACTGTGCAATTCCTGTATTTTTGGCATTCTTACAACTGTTGGCATGTGGAGTGTCTGTTTAGCATTAAGCATGAATACCTTCCTTTGAAAGGAATTTCTCTTTGAGGTATCTCAAATAAGGTGATCCCAAGGGCCCCTGGTTACTTCTGAATTCYGCATAAATTTTAGAAGAATTTGAACTCTACTCATAAAACACCATGTCCAGTGGATGTTTTTCTGGGAGGAGAACCCTGCAAATGCCATAAGGGAAACATTTCTGCAAAATTTCTAGATTGTGGTGTATGGGTGAGCAGCTGTACATATATTCATTTCACTTAATTCACAATGCAAACTCTTGCTATTTTTCTCGCCATTTTAATCTCATTCCAATGGTCATTATGAAAAAAAATTCTGTCATAAGATTCAGCACAAATATAGCATATCAGGAACATTCAAACCCATTAGAATGTGAGTTAAATATTTAAAATCTTAGTAGTTGAGAAACATTGCATTGGCAGTTGTTACTGTCTTTTCTATTCCAGGTTCAGAAAGAGACCAAAAGTATGAAATGGAAAGAGCCTGAAGAAGTAGGCCTGAAGCAACTTGTTATCACAAAATATTCACAATTCAAGTTTAGTAAAAACCAGCCTTACTTCTGCTAAGATATAAAAAGAAAGCAAACCACAATTTTCATGCCAAGGGTCAGTAAGCATATTTGTTTCTGCCTCTGAAAATTGTCTTTCCTCACAAACTTCTTCAGTGTGACTTTCAGCCTGTAATAACTGCTGAAACTTTTGGCACTAGTATGTAATGACCATGTCCCCACCAGCCTCCATTTTCTCCACCTGCCACAAACACATCCTCAAAACAGTGTTCTTCCTGCTTTAATTCCATCGTATGCCATGGGGATTTCCACACTTACTGCATAAGACCTCTAACTAAAATATAAAGTCCATCCATTTCTTTACTGAAAGAATTTTCCCAATGCCATGCTTGATTCGCCCCTAGGGAAATACACAATTCACTATTATCTGCATCACTATTTTATATTTCCTAAATAAAAAGATAATAACAAAACTACTCTCCTCTTCTTTGGACACCGGTGACAATCACCTTAAAAAGACTACAAAGATAAATCTTGTGTAAGTAAAGAAGTTTGAGATCAGAGAGAAAATTGTTTTCTCAATCCACAGTGCTCACTATCATYCTTTTTTCTTAAATTTTCTCAGGGTCTTTTGAGCTGCAAAGAAAGGCTTATGCAGTAAAGAACCATGAACCCAGCCTAAGCTCAGAGGTTATGGAAAATCCATGATAAAGTCATGCTGTCTAAAACTGTTGCTGTAGGGTTAAAGCTTGTGTCTTGCACAATATAGGTGATATTGTGGTTTAACCCCAGCAAGAGATTAAACACCAGACATCCTCTCACTCCCTCCTCCCTAATGGAATGGGGGAGACAACTGGAAGGGTAAAAGAGAGAAAACTCATTAACTAAGATGAATTAGCTTAATATATACAGTAAAAGCTGCATGCACAGGCAAAGCAAAATATTAATCCATGGGCAGGCAGATGTTCAGCCATCCCCGGTAGCACAGGGCTCCATCACACTTAACAGTGACTTGGGAAGGCAGAACAGCATCACTCTGAATGTGCTCCCCCTTCCTTCAGYTTTATATGCTGAGCATGATACCATGTGGTATAGAATATTGCTTGAGTCCATTGGGATCAGCTGTCTCTGCTGCATTGCCTCTCAATTTCTTGTGCACTCCCAGCCTCCTTGCTGGCAAGTGCAAGAAGCAGAAAAGGCCCTGACTCTTTGTACAGGCTGCTCAGCAGTAATGAAAACATCCCTGTGTTATTTACTCTGTTTTCAGCACAATTCAAACCATACCCCTACCCTAGACACTGTAAAGAAAATTAACTCTACCCCAGCCAAAACCAGCACTGGTGAATACCAAGACTGTTCTTGTACTCTTGTACTCTCAATTCTGTTCTCRTACTCTTTTCTGTGATTATATAAACTGTCCTTTCCATCCCAGAGCTACGAAAAAATATTCATAGTAACTTTGTTGAAACTTACATGTTCTTTAAAAACACATAAACTATAAGTTTGCTTTAATTGTTAGAATAATTTGTGACTATTAAAGTATTTAGTTTTAAGACAAGAACAATGAGATTGTCAAAGGAAGCAGACAGGCAGACATAGTCAAGGTTCTAACCACATTACAGAAGGAAATAATCTAGGTTTATGTTTTAACCATAAAACTTCCTTTGCAGAAAGTGTGCAAGTTTTATTTCAGTGTTTATTTACTTTTAACAGGTAAAGTTATTATCTAAATTTTGAATGCAATGATTACTCAAAAATTTCCTAAACAAAGAAAAAAGGAGATTGATGAAATGTGCCAGTGAGGAACTCTAGCTGAGTAGTTCAGATCTGACAATTTAARACTAGTATTTTTGGAGTTTTTGACAAAGTAGATTTTATTATTTATTGTCTTTACTATTTTTTCAGTTTCCTGACTGAAGAGAAAAATCTTACCTTCCTYGATTAAAATGCAGCAGAAATGCAGTGGATGTAGTATAAGAACTAGCTAAAACTCCTGAGTTAAGGTCTCAAACCATGTTTGCATATATTTTTGGCAGTGCAAATAGAAGAAGAGTRGAGGCAGAAATAGCAAAGAACTTAGATAAAAGAAATGAAACAATTACATTCAATTACATTCAAAGTGGTAAAAAAMAAAATGGTACAGTGCAGTGTAAAAGCTAAGTTACAAGAAGGACAGAGAACCTCTSTTTTACCCCAAGCTGGGAAATTCTTCTAATTTCTCTGAACATATAATAGAACTAAAGGCTAAGGCTATGAACAAGCCACCTTTTACTTTTAGGCTGAATATAAAGTGAGAGTTGCATACTGAATACAAACGCTGACTTGTTATAGATCATACTGCCAGAGAAATCTGAAGTCAGTTAGCGGAGTGCATCCACCAGTGGACGATATTCCTGCAGCAGGGAATCATTAATCATCTGCATAACGGCCTTCTTGCCTTTGAAGAAAATCAGGTCTGCCATTCCCTGGCATCACAGAAGGCTCTGAAGGCATGCATACCTGAAGGAGCGAAACAGCATCATTTGTTTAATAGAATCACCAGAAATCAAAATAATGTTATTTGCTTATATCACACTGAAAACAGGGGTCAGATAGCCAAACTTTCTAGGCTGGGTGAAGGACTCATCACCAATTAATGTAAGTGAAACAGAAGGRTATATCCATATGACATCAAATCAGAATCATTATGAAATGGGAATCTAACATAGATGAATTGACAAAACCACAGTCATGCTACCTCCTCTTATTTTTTTTTTTCTCCCCTCTGTTTCCAAGATTCAACAGTACAAGAGGGAATGGCAAAAACCTGAGCTCACATTAATACATGTTTGAACATGAGAACCTTGTTTGAAGTATTGTTAGGACTTTGTTTCTGTGTATGCCACGATGAAAAGAGAGAGACTCTAGTTTTAGAGAAGTTTGGAATTTAGAGATGTCTATTTGGAATACATATATTTTAAAAAGGATTGKTTTGAAAACATGAATTTCACGAGAGTGAAAGTCCTTGAATACATGCTGTGGTTGAAAGACTTGCTTGTTCAGTGTTCATGCTGTTATATATGTGGTGATTCTGGGTTTGTTAACTATTTTTTCTTGCCTGTGGGCTTTGCTCATATGGGTTCTTATTATTTAGGGTTCCTTTGGTAAATTATTAAAAAATACATAAAAATATTTGAAACAAATGACATGTGAAATACCTAATCCATATTTTGAATAATACATGGAAAATCTCAGGCTAACAGCTGGAAGTATGCTAAATTCAATGTGATGGAAAGAGTAAAGTTGACAATGGAAAAAAGAAACAGACTCCCTGAATAGACATTTTGGGTGTAGCCAGAGTTTTGATAAGCTCATGCCCAGAAGACTCATTGAAGGATTGGCCACCTACACAACCTCTCACAGGAAGACAATTCCACACTGAATCTGAGTTTCCAGCTAGGAAACTCATAAGAAAACGTCTCATTCCTACACCCTACAGCAACCCCACTGTGCTTGAAATTGGCTATAACACAACATTTATTTCTGCTTCAACACGGCTTTCAGTCTAAAACAGTAAGTGTCTTGTTAATTTGAGCCCCCACYTTAAAGATGAATCAGCAGCCTGCTTTTCCTGTCTAAATCACRCTCAGAATCACTAGGTTGGGAGAGACCTTCAARATCATCAGGTCCAACCCATTCTCTAACACCTCAACTAAACCATGGCACAGACTCTGAATCGTATGATAAAGGAACAATTTGACAGAAGGCTTAGGGCAGTACTGAAGAGGTGTCTTCTCTGCTCCTTGGAAGAGTGGTTTTGTACAATTGTTTTTGCATTAAGCCCTTTTAGGATCAGATCTGCGCTGTGTAGTAACACAGCACTCCATTGCTGTGATGACTAAGCAAAAAAAACCCTCTTTTATTTTGTCCTTGGTAATCTGAGTACTTTTGGTTTTGAACTACAGGAAATGCCATTTCCACCTGAATAAACTTAATTGCATTGCCCACTTTTTCCATTATGCCTTTTCAGATTAGTCTTCCCTTTCTTCATAGATGGAATATTTCAAACAAAGTCAGTTATTCTCCCTTTTTCCAAAAATAACCTTCTGGTCTACCTTTAAAGAATTAAATGTTCTGTGTAATATTAGTTAAATTATTGACAAATACAGCTTTTTGGTTTGGATAGTTAGTTTGGTTTTCTTATTATAATAGAAGGATGGTTTGGGGATAAGGGTCTTAACAGTAACACAGATAGCTTTATATTGCCTTCAGCTATATCCATGTGAACTTTCATATTTGAAAGCTATTTTCCCTAGAGAAATTTATTTATTTTAAAAACACATAAATTCACAAGAAGGTGTGCTGAACAAAGTTGCTGTTATTTATGGATTTTTAAGATACAGTATGCCGCATCTGATTTTCAGAAAATTATTCATAGTTCAAATTTTGAAACATTTCCATATACCAGCCTTCCAACAATGGGCCATCTCAAAGGAGTGTTTTACATTCTCTGGTCCTTCCTGTAGGCAATGTTTATATAATTCTCATTCTATTGTTGTAGAAAAATAATTTTGTAAAAGCAATTTTAAACCGCTCTCTTAAAAAAAGTTCTATATTGCTTTTAAAAATTCAATCTGTTTGTAAATAGGGAGGAGGTAGAAAATATATGCTTCTAAGTTTTGATTTCTCTGAGAAATTGTCAGTAATTGTAAAGTGGAATGACTGTTCGAGTCTCAGGTTCTGATAGTAATGAGAAAAGGCAGAAAARGGAGGTAGATTTCTGTGCAGTATATGTCTGCTGTACTCTTGTTTATTTTTTATGTTCTGAAAAACATACACAATCCATCTCCCCAAAGCTATTTTTTAGCAGCCTGCTTAAATATGTTCAGCAAATACAGATAAGAAGTACCATGGGGCTTTATGATTGGAATGGTTTCAGCTCTGACACATCCTGAGCAATGTGCACTGTAGTTTAAAGATTCATATTCTGAAATACATTTGCTATAACAAATTTTTCATTCACAGATAAGAAAGCATCACATGACAGYGAGCATTTGACTGATAGAAAAATGCACTTCAGGTACACAAAGTGCACGACTTTTTCAGCACATCACCTGTCAAAAGGATAACTAGCTAAATTCATCTTATGATTGCTTGTTTTACTTTGCTTTTTTCAGTGGTAAAAGAAACACTCTAGTTTAAATTAGTCAATACTTATGAAGGTACTCAACTGACAAGTGAGGGGAGTAAAATCTTCTGTTTACTTCTGTGATATTCTCACTGCATTCTTCAGAGAATCTTGATATCACTTATTGACATGAATAATTATACTCTTCACAGCCATTTTAGATGCAGCCATTTTAGATGGAGTATCTAGTTTATGAATTGCTTGAGCACAAAGCTTCTGCTACTCAATTAAATTTCTTGATAGCTAAATTTGAAGGAAATGCAATCTACTCTGTTTCTAAAGCCAAAAGAAAGAAAAAAATTAGTCAAATGAATGCAAACAAAAAGGCAAATGTTGCCAATGAAAGCATTTTATTAAGGCATTTAAAATGCTCAAGTAAAAACATCCAGTCACTGTAACATGACRTCTTTATGAAAACTGAGATCTGAGATTTTTTTCATCTTTTCATTAGGAGAAAACTATTTCAATTATCTTCATGGAAACAGTTAATGGAGTTCATGGAAAATACAACAATCACACTTACACAGTTAGCAGTTCTCATTAGCCATTGTAAATTTAAATATAGAGATGTTATTTTATTTTAGCATTGGAGTCTACTGTCAATAAATTTTCATCCTGACAGCTTGAAKGTCACAGTATTTGTAACAGTCTTTTTGCAATATCTTTATTGCCTAAAAATTATTGTTTCTACATATTCTRTGGAAATAGTAATAAATACATGAAAACCCCAAGCTCAGTTTTCCTACTTTACATGCAAGAAAGAGGCATGCAGACACCAGCATTAGGAAAAACTCCAGAAATTCAATCATCCCCAAACACAGCCTCTTCCGAGAACACTCCATAACCAGAAAATCTTGCCTTCATCCTTACCTAACTTTTTTAAAGAACTCTTCAACCAAGTGATGCAAAACTGAGACAAATTATACACTCCCAATGCTTTTAAGGGTAGCTGAGTTGGTAGCATCTTTATAATGCAATGAGTGAGTGAGACCTTGGCCCCTGCAATACCTTTCTAGCAGAACACTCTAAAACCAAGTCCAAAGGCTAKGCTAGATGCTTCGGACTCATTCTTTGGGCAACACTGGGGAACAGAAAACATAGCTTTTGTTTCAGAAAACAGCAGTATTGAGAAGTTGGTTGGTTTTTTTTTTTTTGATTTTCAGTGAGAAACAGGACAATGAATATCAGCTCCTCCAGAAGGGAGAAACAGACAAGGTAGAGGAAAAAAATCCAATTACATCCCTATGCCATGCAACAATCCAACAACAACAACAAAAGGGCAGATTTGTGAATGTATATAKAACTTATACTCTAAGGACAGGATAGTACAATTGAAATTAATGTTACTTAAATAATTTCAGATTTTTTTAGTTCCATTCTGTGTGGAATTTATTTCTTCTKACTGTTGCCAGAAGAAGCTACCCACCCCTCCCCTACTCAGGCCAGGATTAACAATTTTTTCTTCTTTGCCCTGATGCCGTAAAYAGAGCTTCTAATTTAAAATCCCATTTTGGCAAAACATTTAAGTGTAAGAAGATTCTATGACAATCCATTTAAGTGGTTTGTGCATATATGGGGTCTGCATATAGCAAGATAAAGAGAAGTAGAAGAARAGAAGAAAGGAAGGAAAATAAGTAGGCCCAAAACTGACACCATGGATCTTGAGTCTATTCAGCACAACACTAACTAAAACAGATATAATTCGCCTCACTTCACTCAMAAAGGAAAGTGAAGCTCTCTTACCCGCTCTCTCTCACACGCATTCTCTTTTCCTACCACACTCAGATACTCTTCCTGTGTGTGTGTGTTTGCCTTGCACTCACATGCAAAAACCCTACATGCAGTGCCAAAAAAAGCCCTATGTTTCTGCTGTAACATCACAACTTCAAAGCCTTAGAGACCAGCAAATAGCTGTAGCACTGAGCTGTAAGACCATGATTCTAAAGAAAACTTCATCTTCTTAAAAGAGAAAGGTGAAGCTGACTACTTAATTCTAAAATTAGTTATTCAAAAAGAGCTCAATTGCCTTTTTCATCCCATGGAAAGTAAAAAAGGATTTCAGAGATAAAATATCAAGATATAATCAACTTGTCCTTCAAAAAAATATTGATACTGTATCTCTAAAARTCTCATCATTAATAATTGCCAAGGAAAACTAATCAAGAAATGCTTGAACTCACAAGTTTGGACTCACTTTACCATGTCAGCTCCCTGCTATTTTAATCCCTTAGCCTCTGAGTTAATTTTATAGCTACAAATATTGGGAAAAAATAGAACTGTATATAATTATGAATTACCAACTGATATGATCATTAATAGAGTACATTTCATCTCACTAGTTATATATCTGGCAGTCTAATTGTTTGTAAACCTCAAAGCACATGTATTGCTCATTCAAAGTTTAACAAACTCTGTTTAGAAGTTCAGCTGGGGTGAGATAGCCTTTAAAAATCCAATTAACACTATTTTTTGTCTCTTTCAACTTAGATTACCTACTTCACATGCARTTAGCTGACTTATAGATAAAAATAAATTAACCTATTTGTTCTGCTTGTGAATGTAATCCCATCCAATAAATCTGTCTGAGGCAGAGTCTATTTTCAGTGTATCCTTTTTCTTTAGGTTTTTCCTTTCTCCTTGGAGGCATACATATACCCAGTTTATGGGAAYAAGGAAGCACAATTTCCGAGACACAATTCTAGTATCCCTTTAAAGATTTCTGAATAATTGTATGTGTTAACATTATTGTGTCTCCATGTCCATCTACTAAAGTGAAAAAGTTGCCAAGCAAGTAGACAACCTCTCAAGTATATGCAAGGTCCAGGTAAGACTTACACTGAGCAAAGAAGAAACTCACATGAAACTTCTACGATACATCATCCTGTTTCCTGTATGAGAATCTATTTTTCTCACACTGACAAACTTATGGAGTGGATGAAAGTCTGCACAATTGGTCCCCAAAAGAAAACTTCATTGTGTTACAGCATCTGAACTTTTCCTAGAACTCAGTTCTCTTGCGCCTTGGAAATTMCCATTTTGCACAGTTGAATGAATTTAGAATTTTTGAAGAAATAAAAAAAAAAACCAGAAAGGAAAGAGACTGGTGCAATCTTATTTACTCCAAAGTTTATTTAAATTACTTTTCAACCTATCTTTGACCATAATGATCTCAGTGCAGCAAGGATTTCTAGGCCCATTCACTCAACCAGCAACATACRATGCAAATCTACCACACAATCAAAATTATGATTGCAGTAAAGGTAGCCCAGCTGGACAATGAATCAATGCACTTTCTTGTGGGCATAAATCTAGGCCATGAGCAAGTGATATCTCAGTATTATATAATATATTTTTACTGCACAGGATCTATTCYTCCTCTGTAAGCAGCATAGTCTGAATGCATTTATAGAACAAAGCAGGKTGTTGTTGGGGACCTATCATCCATAGATGCATTTTGAGGAATCTTTACTTGGGAGTAGAATTAATCTGACTGACTGACTACTCACACAAGTGAGGTCCTGGAGCAAACCTCCTAGTCTACTTTCATCAAAAAGGAATAAAACTCAAATGCCCCAAGATGTAAACCAAAGCAGAGGTAAGTGAGGGCAATTCCTAAAGTAGATAAAAATTCTGATCTATTTTGGGTTTCAAATTACTTTTCTATGMTTTTTTAAAGGATATTGATCTATCACAGTCCTAGAAGAGATTCTGCAGCACTGTTTGCAGTATGTACATTATTTCCTTCATCTGCAAGTTTCTGCCAATTCATCAAATTAGCAAAAAAACACATTAGAGTTTTGGACATAAATAAAGCAAATACTGTATTATCAAAAGTCAACTAGTAAGAYAATTGCAAACTGATTGCATTTACATACAGATTCACTTCAGCCTCTCCTGACTTTGCAGACAAAAGTGTGGAAAATTACTAATGAACAAGCCATTGGATTTCTGACTTCCCACATGTAATCAGTTCCTCCATCAATAATCATCTTCACTAAAGGTTAACAGAGCCATGGAGTTTTGTTGCTATTATGTTTGCCCCTTCTGGCAATAAGTCAATAAATGATATTTAAGTAACCCACTAAGCAAGGAAAGGTTTTATGACAAGAGGTTTTAAGGTGGGAACAAGGACAGCTAGGTGGAAATTATTCTCTAAGAAACAGAATTGTGACCCTTTGGAAGGGTAAAAATAGCAGGAAGGTATAAGGTAAGAAAAGGTATTTTTAAAAATATATTCAGCTTTCTGTTGCCCATGATTTTTTTCTGTTAAAGAGGACATTACACAAGCACATTTACTGCCTATATAACTTATATCACTCTGTATTTCACAGCTGCACCCAGCTCTTAATGTTGAAACTTCCTCAGTTAAAAATCACCTGTGCCCATCTGGGTGCCTAAACTCTGTGGGCATCAAGAACATGATTAAAAGGAGACTGACTTCTACTATGTCCTAAATCCCATTCACAGTACTTATAATTACACAACTATCAGTCTACTGACAAGCATGCCAATGAGCATTAGATTATTTTTTCTTTTTAATCTCTTTCACTTTGGCATTTATCCAAATTATAAATATATAGATATATTACAAAATTATATACTATTGACACTAGAAGTTCATAATATTAACACAATTCTCAGGACATTTTAATTACCTATGATAAAATTTGAAAAAAAAATTGTAGCTGTTTTTTTCCAGAAAAGGACTAAAGAGTGAACCTGTAAAAATGGTATGAACCAGAAGAATTTTTTCATATGATTAAGGTGCAGTTTTTTACCGTATTGCTGAGCTTAGAAACAAGTTTAAAGTTCTGCATGTGTTCCTAGCTAAACTCCCCAGTTTAGCTTGATGGAAGAATAAATAATTTGAAATGAAAATGTTTTGCTTAAGTTCAATAAAAGTTCTGATATTGATATAAAGAGCCCTGGGYTTCCTTCCCATAATCATGTCCAAACACAAAATGTATGTGGCAACTTATTAAAATTCTAGGCCATCTATTCTTTAAAGCAAACTAGTGGTTTTCAGGTTTGCTTCCTTGTTATTTGTGGGATTTTAGAAAGCCCTGCTGTGTAGCAAGCTCTTGCCTTACCTCTCATCTGCATGCTTGTGTAGCAAGCTTTTGGTAGGGAGGGCTCGCAGCCCAATCAGCTCCCTGAAATAGTTCTTAATTTCAGTGTGTCATTCCAGTATCAACACAAGCAACACAGGAGTTCATCAGCCTTATTTTTTGACTGGTCTGAGCTGTTCTRTGAATYCCAGCCAGAGATKATATAAAAGATAAAGCCAAGCTTTGTCTAAGAGAGATCCCGCTCTTACTTCTGTGGGTCTTTTTTATCTATTAAACTGTTTCTAGCTCCAAGATGAATTTTTGCAGCTGCTTTATGAGCTAGCCTGGCRAACTGAGCAGAAAAACAACCAGAAGGAACAAAAGAGCAGGATGATTCTTTAACTTCATCCACTGCTCAGTGAGGCTTGTGAGAGACATTAAACTCATTTAAATAGGCCTTTATTTACAAAATAATTTCCATTAAATGAGAGTAAAATAAAGCTTAATACTGAAGAGAACTTTCCGTTACAGGAAACAATGAGTAAGTATTTTAAGGAAGAGTAATAATAAGAAATCCAAAGATTTCTGGGGAAAACCACTGCAATTTTGGGGAGTGGTATTTTATCCCTAAAAGAAAAAAAAACCTTTTCAAGATGATAAAATTACAAGTACAAAAGAAAACTTTGGTCTGCAAGGAAAATAAAAGCCATGATATCTAATAAGAATTACAGTCTTAAGGTTTTTGTTTTTAAAGCCATGTATGTATTCAGTTAGGACTTGTTATATCTGAAGTGTTTTTATATGTAACTAAGAAGGTGCGGATTCTATAGTTTTATGGTTAGGTTTAAATACAAGCATGACCCTTTGATGAAATTTAATACAGTCATAGGAAATRCCATTCCCCTTATTTGACTGTGGASAGAAAATACATATATTTTATACAGGATCATTTTCAATTAATACAGGACATTCAGTTAGTTCACCACACACCATATTTATACTATGCCAAAGCAGAAGCAGAATGATGTGCCTGGGGAATTGAAAAKAACATTTTAGCTATGTTGAGTATTTTTTACACATATCAAAATACACTTATTAAAGGAGAAAAGGCCACCTTTTTGAAACTCCAGGACAAACACTGACATACGGAAAAAAAATCAGAAGGAAATAAGGTGGTTTTCTGAAAATAGTAAGATATAATTTAAAATGCTAAATAAATAGTRTTGTATTTGGCTGGGAAAAACAAAAAAAAAATTAAAGGAAACAGTTTGGATGTTAAAGAGTTATAGGTTCAGGTTCCTAGCGAACACAAGAACCTTCAGGAAAAATAAATGCTGTTATTTGTACCTGTAAAACAATTCCCAGCAGATGAAAGAAGGGTAGATTTGTATTCAGCCCTTCCTCCTTTTCTCACTTTGTGAAAAGCAAACCACCTCCTAACAACCTCTTAAAATACATACCAGCCACTCATACTGTTGAAGCACTTAACCCTAAGTGTGATAACCTAAAAGCCATCTTCTGTCTCCTCCACTGGAAATGTGCTTGGTTTTATTGTCTGAGCGCTCACAAAATATGGACAGAGGTGCTGAGAGAACAAACAACTTGCAGTTAAATAATTGAATGAAGTGAATTAACACATTATCTGTGGGTTTCTTTCACTTATTTGTTGTTACAGAAATAAATCTAGCTACCTTTATCATAAAAAGGCTTACATGTTCTCTAAGGGCCTTTCTCTTCACTATGTTCCTTGCACAATTTTCAGTTGTGATCATTTTCATCAATAACAGCAGAATGCAGATCAGCCAATGTATTTTTTTAACACTGAATAGAAGTACTCATGACAAATTATATAATTCATTGACCATAACATGAAAATTGCAAGTTATGATGCTATATTCATTAAACTATACACCAAAAAAAGAAGGGAAAATTTTCTTGCTAAATGCAAGGATCATTACAAAGATATATATCAATTACATAGTGACAAGCTTAGCTCTTAAATCATTTCACTCATCTCTATATATAACTTTTAACTATACCAGTTCTTCCAGATGGTCTATRAATGCTATCTTTAAGTGACCACCACTTGAGAAATATAATTTATTCCATTCCACTACTTCGAAATATGAAGATGCAATAAATTATGATATGACTGGTTTTACTCAAAATGGAAGACAGATCATGGTATAGTCACCAAACCAGACAAAACTAACTCCCAGAGAAGGTGGTCCCTAATGCGTACCGTACATATTTCTTGATCAGTCTTTTTACCATTATCAAAGAACAAAGACTTTTCTAGCTTTAAAGGTATTTGCCAAAGTGACAGAATGTGTTAGACACAATCTTTATTAATATTCATTATTTTCTTGTCATTCATAACACAGTTTAATAATCTAACAACTGTATCTCAAATATCAAAGAATGATCTTAAATTAAATATGACACAGCATATCCTGGTGTAAACATGGTATGTTTGCTTCTCAGACTGATTTTTTGCTGTGGTAAAAACCTGCATGTCAAATCACCCAAGCTGCTGCTGTTTGTCTGGGTATACTAGAACTACAGACATTAAGTTTTAAAATACCTTTGCATGGAAAAAAAAGATATTTAACAAACCAAACAAATATATTTGAACAAAATAGTAAACAAGTGAAAATTTTACCAAGCTAGTGAGAAAAGGAAAACATATTTCTGGACACATATTTCTAGATCAAAGTCCATGTAGAAAATATTAYGATAAATATCTCTCTCCTAAGACACCAATACCTCATTTCCTTTGCTAGCTCCCAGTGTGGTGCTTTTCTAACTGCAAGCTAAATGTACAGAGAGAACACATGAATTAAGTATTCCTGTTATTCCAAGTCAGTTACRTCCCACTTGATAAATCCAAAAATTGGATCCATACACGCTCTTGGGACTTTTTTTATTTCACTTTTTTTTAATTAAATTTCTGAAGCGCTTCATGAGGGACTTTGGTGCTTATCATTTTGTCTGTCCAGTTCAATGGCATCTTTACAGACCCCTAACTCTTCAAACACAGTCCTTATTGCCTATTGATAACAGAGAAGTACTGTGCAAYCATGACTTGACTTACTTTATATATTAGTCATAATAAAGATTGGGAGAATTGTTTTTTCCTAGTACTTTAATTCTGTTTCAATATCCTAATTGTTTCAGATCACTGCCTTGCCAAAAACAATATGCAAGTCTGTGCTACAACTGCAGCTGTGACAAACTGTGTTTATAAGGAAACCCTGCATTATCTGTTTACCTAGGTGAGTGAGCTTTACATTTTGTCCCTCCTTCTGGAAGTGCTTATTCCAAAGCAGGTGTAAAAAATGGAAGAAAAACAGTATGCTGATTTAAAACACTGGCAGGTTGGTCAGTTTCAGGTGTGAGACCTGAAGAATTATCCATAGCTGGCTGATTTTGAAGCATATTCTGAGSTACTTCAGCATGGAATTATCCATTGARTCATGTTTCAGATCAGATCCATGAGTRYTCTTTCCCTACCTAAGYATTTTAGAGAAATTGCAGTCCCTTCATTTTTCTTCCTATTTCTCACAKTTTCAGTTTCTTTACTGACAGAGATGTTTTTTGGWTACTTAATTAGTTATTAATTATGCATATGTTTACARACAAGAATRTGAGCATTATGATATCCATGAAGTATATTGAGACATTCAAGTTAAACTAATTATATTTTTTTGTTGCTGCATTCATGACACATGGTTAAAGTGAAAAAAGAAAGAAAGAACAAGCAGGAACCTCATGTTTTCCAAGCTTCAGGAAGGAATTTAACTTGAAGCAAGTCAGGGGGAGAAAAATCATAAGCATTAGAATCATCAGTTTGYAATTCAATTACTAAACATCAGCAAGCCATTTGGAATTTTTTTAATACATAATTACTATTCAGTGTTCAGAACTCTAGGTTTTCTGCTTAAAAGAAYGGTAACTTTAGAGCAAATTATTTACAAATAGTGCATGATAATTTTCCATTTTTAAATAATTGATTTAATATAACAAACACTGAATTTTTCTGTTTCTCTAAGTCAGATACTGATCTTAGTGCTACTACTTTGCCTTCATGGACATACTGGCAAATTGTAAGTTTACAAAGAGATTTAAAACTATAAATAAATGCGTTAGATATAAATGGCATGTACCTAAGAGGGGCTGCTGAAGACTGTTGGTTTTATTTATTTTCCAAGGAAATCCGTGGCGTTTGTGGCAAGAAAATAAAAAATACTGTTGAGACCATGCTTGTAGAATATGACATTTTAAAGGAATGTATTTTACAGAGACCCTAGACTCTTCCAAAAATTACAGAATTTTTAACCTAAAAATTTTCCATATGCATTATTGAATTTGTGGATAAATATTAACATCACAAATAGAAGCAAGTAAGCATGGATTAGTATGCTGAACCAAATTTCTGTTGTGGATTAAAAGTGTKTTGTTACATTGTAAGTGCTAATTGACATTTAATTTGTCCATTAATAATGCTGCTAAATCTCTTCTTCCTAATTAAATGGCATAGTGTGCTAAACATAAACAAGAAAGATCAAAAGAAAACCCCAAAACCTGATATTTGAGCAGCCTAGAAAGCATAAAATCCTTAAGTATGATATGAAATACAATTATATCTGTTACACAACATGGTACCAATTTTTGTAACAAGTGCCAGTTTGACGTTCTCTTTAATAGTGACAGGGTCAGTCCAAAGGTATTAAAATGCAAGTAACATCACAAGGTAATTGCTCACTAGCCAGGAAAGGCAAGATTTTAGGTTGAAACCATAAGCCCATGGGCGCTGTGCAGTATGGCAATATATCCTTCCAAGATCACAAAAAAGTATTGAAATATAAATGTGCAGAACACTACCACCTCCCCAAAAGAGAAAATATTTGCACTAGTGTGGACATCTTTCAGTCCTCAGCATCAGATAGAGGACAGAAAATTCCTGACTGCACCACAGAAACACAGCTGGGTTGTAGCATCCTTCCATTGCTGGTTAAGATGCCCTGTAACTCCAAAAAAGAAGAGCAGTATATAAAGGTACTACCTATTATTTGTGTAAGCCTCAACTCAAAACATTAAAGAACTTTTCTCATTTCAGCGCTTGCTGATTAGAAGAAATGCAATGCTTTTAAATCCAAAATGTGATAGTAACTAAAAGATCTTTAACATGAAACAGARGAAATATAATTCATGTAAATATAACCTTACATGGGGTTTTTTGTTCCTTCCTTCATGATATGCAAAATACATGTTCATATAAAATCAGCTTTATAAGTCACTGCTTTAAGCCATCACTGATTGATGTATATAAAATATGCCTCTGTAAAAAATCTATTCTACTCCATAAAAATTATAATTTATTTCRAAGTAAGTTTCACTGTACAATTGTGGCTGTAAATCACAGTTGCAATCAGATTAGTGAAAGGCATGGTTCAGCCTGTCATCCTTCGGTTACAGTAGATTGGGTGATGTCATATCAAAAGCTTTATTTGCAATCCTATTTTCCAGTTTTAATTACTTATGTAGACCAGAGAACAATGGTGCATTTGATATAAATTCAGTCCTTACAGTATTAATTCAGCCATTTCCTTTCAGTACTTTATGTTCTATAGAACAAATGCAAAATTATGTTGCACTGGCTGTTACCTATGCTCAAAATGGAATATTAATGGAAATAATTCTGCAGTTTTAGGTATATTCTCTTGAAAAACTATATTAAATATCTTTTATTTTTCCTCAGCACACAGGTAGCAGCAGATTCAAATGAGGAAATTCTGATCCCTTTACAACACTTTCAAACATGACAGTTTTCTTCTTCACTCTCCTTTCAGCAAAAAAATTAACTGGAGCTACCATTCCATTATCTATATTCTAAACATCACATTAATGAAAATTGTATTACCCAAGAGCTACATCTACATGCTAGTTCTTCCTCCTGTGATAAAATTTCCCCTTTATTACAAGCTAGCAAGTAACTGGGGAAGCAAACATAAAAAACTTAAGTTCTGGTGTGAGAACAAAAAACCTAATTACCCCAGCCATGACACCATTGTGGGAGAGATCCAAAGCCAGTCTTCTTCACCCTTAAAAAACCCTAACAAAACTGTATCAATTGTGTGGCTGAGGTTTATTAGCCATGGTAACAGTTTATCAATAGTGGCACAAAAATGACAATTCTACTGTGATAAAATGAATACCAAGCTTCTGTTTTGCACATCACTGGTCTTTCCTACTCTTCCCTTTCTCACTCCTTGTGCACATCACTGTTTGGCATGATCAGCCACCTGAGTTCAACAGATGTTCCTGCTGTACTTCAGGGACATTGCCATTTTGTCATGTTTACAGGTGTGTTCTCACTGCAGAGAATTACACTGAGCACAGTTTTGCAGCTGAGTCTTCTGCTGTCCCCACAGAGAGGCAGATGGATGATGATTCCTCTTGCTGTCAGGGTTTAGACTGTCTTGGGAAGACTTCTGGGCAGACAGCCCAGAACAGAAACAATCCAGGGATGAGCTAGTCGGTAGTAAGCAGACTTGGAAAAGGACACATTGCCTCTGCCACCCCAAGGAATGCTGAAACCTGACCTGTCACTGCTGTGGGCTGTCACCACATGGTACCAGGCCTGACAGGTCATCTGCCATGGTGTAGGTGCTGCTGTCCTTGCTCAGTGCAGGTGTTGTGTGTGTGGGCACAAAGCACCACTGCCAAACAGAGGAGAAATGCAGCTTAATCTCAGGAGCAGGAGAAATCTTTGGAGGTTTCCTTCTAGTGTACTGTGGGAATCCATAAAATTAGAAGGCTTTAAGAAAACTGCAGAAGACAAGCCTCAGATACAGCAGAATTGTGAGCAGTGCTAAAGCAGCAGAAAAAATATTTAAGCTGTAGAGAAGACATAGGAATAGAAAAATAGAGCTGCGTCTTATTGCTTGTCTGAAGGGCTTTCTAAATTGCAATAAGTTTATCTGGCAGATATTAAGAAGGTTAGGTTTATGAATAGAGCTCTATGCAGTGTCTCTTATAAACAGGCGTTGTATTTGAAAATAAGCAACCATTGTTTTAACCAAAACTACGTGTGCTTAGAGTGATTGGATAGAATTACTGTCAATATACTTTTGCTCTGTGTAATTAGCTAAGACAGCTATATAAGATGTTGTAACAYTAAGTTTTTTGGCCTGCTGCCTAGACAGCGAGCTGTTCGCATCACTCCATCGTCATAATCATGTAATGAGACTGATGCTGAAAARTAAATAGCTCAAGATGCTTTTCACAGCAGCCCCATCCTGTTCCCGTTTTACATATAAAATGTGTAAAATGCCTATTTGCTCCATGCTCAAAGAACTCCCCATATTACAGACACATTCCAGTTTAATTTCGTACAGAGAAATAACCTTTGTAAAAACTCTGTAGCCTACATTATATAGAAGTTCTRTAATGGTAATGTGGTGATAACAGTCCTTTCCATTTCCTAATACTAAAAAAATATCTAAGACACTTCACCTACTTATTTCAGTGGCTGTGTTAAATATTATTGTATTAGAAAGCTTTTAACTGAGTTCTGCTAGGAGTTTTGAGAAGATTAAGGGCAACTTTTAAAGGAACAATTCAAATTTTATCTTGGCATCAATGGTGATTATAAAAATCCTACCCTTGGGTTAGATTTCATCTTAACAGAAAAAATACAAATGAGAAAAATAATCTTCTTTTAATGCTGAAATTTGTCTTGTTGAGTTTCCCTGGGTTTACAAAAATCTTTATATATATCTGTATTCTCTTTCATCACCTTTTCCCATCATTAAGTAATAATTTATAATGATAATTAATACTGATGTGAAAAAATTAAATTGTCTTCTCTGAAGTCAAACCTGAAATTATTTTAAAAAAAGGCAGGGTGTTTTGCCAGAAAATGCCCATTAAATCTCTGTAACAGTAGACATACTGCTCTTAAGGCAGCTCTTTCATTGAAACTAGCTCTGTATTAAAGCATCCATATTAAGCAAGGTCTGAAACACAGAATCTTTCTGGAAGACAGTGTTGCTCCAAGACATTAATGAGAATTCTACCCTGCAGGCAGCACAAATTTTGCATGACTTCGGCCGCAGCAGAAATTTGTACTGGACACATCATCGTATCAGAAGAAAAGTGATTTTCTGTCTAATGCTACAAATAGACAGAAAGATAAGGCTTGCTCCCATAATGGAACTCAGAGACTCAGAAAAATGTCCTTTTTAATAACACCACTGAAATCTTATGGCACAAATCAGTTCTCCCAGCATCACACAAGGAAGAGATTTTTGCACAAGAGAAACTATCAAATTTTTCATTTACCATTTATATAGTGGATTCACAAACAACAAAAAAAACAGCTCAACATAGTGGATGGGACAACAAAAATAAAGGAAGCATTCAGAATACGTCTGCTAAGCATCTGTCCTTTCCCAGTCTGCCAATACATACTTTTGGAATTTCTTCAGTTTGCCTGCCTAGACTCACAGCCTTGCATGCTGCCACTGAGGTGTGCCTGGCTTTGTGTGTGTTCTGCTAACATCTCCTGTTCTTTCTTTCCCTGAATCTGGAACAACAGCTAATCAGTATCCTCCTTTATTATTTTTTCCCTTTTATCTCAACCCAGTACTTTGAAATGTATTATATATCCTGCTTTACCTCCGTAATTTTCAACAAAAGTTTGGGTTACACATAAATACCTGAGACTCCCTTACTCTGCAACTTCTTTTGTTAAATGTGAGCTCATGAAATCAACTGACATTTAAGGAATGAACCTGCTGTAGTTTGGAGTACTGCTGGCCTATGCAATAAATATAATCTGTCTCAAAGTAGGCAAGGAAGAAAAAAAAGCAAGAAGTGAGGCTGAATTAATCTACATATTTGCTGACTTGCCTGAGACTACAGTAGTGTATTGAACTAGACTTTAGAAAACCATAATTTTCATTTGATTATTCCAGGCAAGTACTACCAGCACCACCATCTTTTAATTTGATGCCAGACTGTTGTTTGTACTCTGCTTTTCTCCCATAGCATGAGGCACTGATGAGGTTGAAAATCAATGCCTTTCACATGGCTGTAGGAGCTCAGTATATTCTCATCTCTACTGCTGCCTGCTGTCTAAAATCACCCCAGGCACCATTAAGAAGAGGGCTGAAAGCCCATTCAGGAATGCCTGCCTGCCTGAAATTTTATATTTACCAAATATCTTACCTATGGGTGAAAAGGACAACAGCCAATACCATGACAAGGGATACTCTCGGTCATAATAAAAGCTGTTGGTTATAATTACCATTTTTTAAAAAGGAAAGGTTGATACATGTGAGACAGAAAAGCATCAGGCTTCATTCTTATTCTGGCTGCACAAGATTGAGAAGTAATGGGGAAGAAATTTCCAAACAATCTCAAACAAGGAAGTCAAAGTCATGAAAGACTGATATTTGTACTGAAACCCTCTCAACTTCTGTATAGATGAAGCCAGAGGAAGGATCCCCTTCCTTCTGTCTCGCTATCCCCATCTTCTTTACTTCCTATTCCAACAGTTCCTGGCCAGATTGCTGGTAAAAATTTAATTCTCTAATCCAGCTAAACCTTGCAACTTAAAGGGAAAAGGTTCTGCCCTTTCCTCCTCTGCTGGCTGGTAAAACTCCTTTCTTTCTTTAAAGTCTGCTGCACAGAATCTCATATATTGGTGCTCCTGGAGTCACATTTTAAATTACAAGCAGTGAAAATTTCTGTAGAATCCATTACACTAACCCTTCTGAAACAGGCTGATAAACAGCTGATCTTGTGTGTTACTGAGTATCTCAAGAGGGTAATTTACAATCCCTCAGAGAAAACTGAGGTGAAATAGCCCCTGCCTGTGTTTCCTCTCAGAAAGCATACTATGCAATGTCCCAGGAATATTAGCAGCAGTAATATTTTCCTTCTACCATTTGCAGCCAGCTGGAATAAACATGAACCTTGAGGCTCACATAGCTGAGGGTTTCACCTCACCTGCGGTGTCAGCAGGGCATGTGTCAGACAGAGAAATACCACACAGTGAAGTCTGCTGGCTCTTAAATCCAGGTCTGAGGGGGGGATTCATAGTTTGTGGGGTGATAATCATGCAGTCGACATCAACTGATTTCTCTTATGCTATCTTCACGTAAATCAACTTAAGAAATTACCAGAACCAAAATGTTTCTGATGCATTATGTCATGCAGATGTTTGTACTTCATCTTGCATCGTATCAGTACCTGTTTAATATTACTAATCTTACACAACATACCATAATCTTTTCTTGAGAGGCAACTTCTGATCTTTTAAATTATTCTGTATTATCTGCCTGACCATTTATACCAAACTGTACCACACTTTTCTGTCTGAACTTTAATGTCTCACTGTAATTCATATTTTTGTAACAATCTCAGAAGTTTTGTAGTCCCCTGGATGATCTATTGTGTTTCTGGCAGTTAATACTATACCATTTCTGTAGCAGAAAACAAACTTTAGAAGCAAAGGTTCCAAAAACTTTMGAACCCAATACACTGTTTTGGATAATATCAAGGCTATTAACTGTACTGTGCCACTGTTTTCAATACACAAATCCTTGCCTGTATTCAGCAGACTGGATAGAATGTAACACTGATTCCATTTCATATGTCTGAGGTGAATTCACTAATACACTTTATTTTACTTTCTATTTGAGAAAGATTTTTTGACACAATCAAACTTACATTTTTCCTTTCACTTCCTTACATTTAGGGAACAAAAAAAGAACCTTATCCTTACACATGACTAAATGGAAAATGCCATTCACTAAGCCAATACAGGCGCTATTTTCAATTTCTCTCATTCTCTCTGCAAATGCTCAGAAGTCATTAGAAATAGGGATGAACCCCAGGAAATTTAGATTCATCCCTTTCCATCACTTTGAGTTTTGACCTCTTGATTTGAAATGAGTAACATCTGTATTACCATCACATATACATTTTCCCTTAATTTCTCTGATTACCTAACATGTGCTGTATAGTGTCCCAGGCCAGCCTTGTTTTGTTAAGCCAATATTTGCCAATTAGTGAAGGACCATTTCCTTCTGCAACTGTTAATGAGAACAACAAACAGTTAACCCCTGTATTGCCTAGCACAGTAATTATGCTCCTGATAGATWCAGAACAGCTTATTCGCTTCTTTGTATGCCAGTTCAATAAAGATTTTTATTAATAATACAGGACTTTTATGGATTAAAGATAAAAAATCATACTCTGACATGATTTATTTACTTTTCCCTTAGCACAGTGGTTTTTTTCTGAACCATCTACTCATGTTAAAGAACATTTGCAGCAATATACACATAATTCCTGATTAGCCTATATGAGTTCTACCTGCTAGTGATGCAATTAGTTATTGAGCACTCCTTKTACTGTGGTAGGTTGTTTCCCTTTCAGAAGCAGGTTGTTCATCTGGCCTCCTTTCAGAAAGACCATCTTTTCCCTCTGAAAGATGCCATTTTCATTTGTTTTATAAAAAACTTTCCTAAAATATAACTACTGGAGCTGCTATTCCCTATGGCGGATGGCTGCATCAAGCTTTTGAGGAAAATGTGGTCAGAATGGACATTGAAAAAATTAGGCTGGGGAAATTACATTTTTATAGTGTTAAATCTCAAACTTGACATTTTGACAAAGAGTACTTTCAATGTTTCACTATCGAACTATTTGTAACAGGGTTGTGAATTTTTTTGCCTTAAACCAGCTGTTAAGTAGCCCAGCCCATTTTTCCTCAGAAAAATCAGTTTGCTTTTTTGACCAAGTTGTAAACTGTTGAAAAGACAGAGTATGCACACATTCAGATTTTAGGAATCTAACTCTCTGTGTGCACTAAGTATCCTTACACCCCACATCAGTTTGCAGTGCACATACTGTCCTCATCGAAAGCCCAGCCAGGAATAGAAGGGACCTTCTCAGGGCTATTCTAACAGATTGAACATGCTTGCTGCAGATAAAGACCTGTTCAGAGAAACTACATCTGAAACTGGGAGCAGGGGGTGGAACTGACAGAAGGAAAGAGAGGGGCAGGTATTGAGATACCTACTGAGATAACTGAGATAAAGTTAAGTTTTGTCAAACATAAAAAGTATGTTAAATACTCTGAAAATGAAGATTGTTAGTGCATATTCACATGAACACAGGGAAATATAACTTGCACAAACTATTTTAAAGTACAGAATTAAATGGTGCCGAATATTATTTCTGCTATCAATAATCTTTCTCAGATACTATTAATTACCACATAGACATTGTGCAACATGTGGATCTGTTTAAGAATTTAGTTTGATCTAAGGTAGAAAATAGTCTCTGTAGGAAAGATTTCCTTCCTCAGCTGAGTAACTGAACAGCACTAGCTCCCTCCATCAAATATTTCCTGAGGGGTTCATAGCATTCAAATACAAAGACTGTGTCTTAGAAAAGTCAAAGAGTTTGATAAAAACTGAAAAAATTGCTGAAATAATGGCATAAAGGCTGGCATAAAGCAGAAACTACCAGCTTTGTAGGTATTTACAGTTTGTAGACACTCTAAAGAACTTCCAGAAAAAAGAAATTTATTTTAAAAGTTGGGAATCTTATTGATTTCTCACTGAAAATTGGTTCTTTCCTTCCCATTTTCAATACACAACTGGTATTGCCCTGCATCTCAGAGTTGATTTCCACAATCTAAGCTATTCAGATTCATCGAAATCATAATTATTCTCATTTCTAAGCAGCACTCACTCCAAGTCAGTCCTTTAGATCTTACTATTTCACTTGTTACTTCATTTTCTGAAATGCGAGACAGATTGGTCACTACTGGAATTGGTTCCTTTTGTCTGGGTACCATCTAGACAGAGAAATAGTTCAGTTTTAAGAGCTCCTAAAATTAAATTATCACAGATAAAGTTCAACAAAATTTCATAGTGTTTTCCAGGACAAATCAAATCACTTTGTCAAAATGTTTTACAAAGTTTTTATTCTGAAATGGTGAAACCACTGTCCATGCTGGTTTGTTGGGTTTTTTAAATAACCTATGAATTCCAAGTATTTGTGTCAATTAAGTTTTATGGGTTTTTTACTCTAAAGGCATGAAAACACTGATCTGTCATGGAAAAGACAACCCAGACTCTGAAAGCACCTCTAATCCATCTCCACATAGATCTAGGCAGACCTGTATGCCTTTATAGTGTCAAATCCTACTTTATCAGAGTCCTATTTTACAACCATACTAATGAAAATAACTTCCAAGGACTGATGAATTGTGTGTAATTCTTATGGAAATACATGTACTTGGGAGGCAACTTGGGCAAACTTTTCTGTCACAAAATACTTAGGATGAGTTACAAGTAAACTTTAATCAACCCTGTAGCCTGAAAAATCTATTAAAACCAACCAACCAAAAGAAAAACCAGAGCAAACAAACAAAAACTTCACACAGGCAAAGACAGAAACAAAACCCAAATAAATTCTTATAGGCTGAGATAATGGAGCAATGACAGCAAGAATAATTTCTGACATATTTTTTTAGAACAACAGATACACATTTGAAAGGCAATAAATCCAAATAGTTCCTCATATAGTTGGGAAGCCATTATCTCCACTTAATAATATACTTCACTGAGCTTTTAAATTGCTAGGAAATTGTTGAAAATTTGCCTGCCAGAAAACCTGATGACATGAAGGAAACTCCTGCTGCCCTATTTCCTGCTGAGACCAGAGGCTGAATGCAAGAGTTCCCATGGGAAAGTTTCATTTCTTTCCACTAGGTCTCAGGTGTCTCCAACTTCTACTTGGCCAATAATATGAAACAAACCCAAACTGAGGACAGTTTGTGGCTTGCCCACCAAACTCTGAGATGAATATATGTAAAGGGCAGCATTTATTGAAGTATATTGACAGTGAAAGGGCCCTACAGATTCATTTAGAATTTTGAAACACATCTGTCTCCTTCAGATGCAAAGAAAAGATTAGAAACAAGAAGCAAGACTGACATACACAAATATCATTGATGAACCAGTCATAGAGCTTGAAACAATATCTGTGCTAAATTAATTCCCACTTGATCCCAGTGATGTTCACCCAGGAATCACTTAAGGGTACTTTAATACCAGCCCTGTTAGTATTCCAGTGCACATCAAAACACTTGATAGAAATCTACAGTAGCAAGACGAAGGTGAAAGAAAGAGAGGGGCAGCATTCTCAAGTCTATAAAACTTTTGGCAAAGAGATACAGAATCATAGCACCAACACAAGAGGAGAGAGCACTTTCAGCAGTGGTTCACAGGTAAAAAAGTTTCTCCACAGACTCCGTTATTTTCAGGGCTGACTTGAGCAATTGTGACATTATTTTGGATAACCAAAATGGATTTGACCACCATGGCCCTGCTGTGGACTACAAAGTACAACCCTAGCACAACTCTGCTTGAGAGAGATTCTGCCCTTAAGATTCAACCAAAACATTCCTATCTAACTCCTGAGAGAATAATTGAGATCTTACTACAAAAAAGAGTTCATAGTCAGTGATGAATTTTTCTGCTAAGAACACTTAAAGCAACATTTATATGTTCCCATAAATTTCCCAAATGTCTGTAAATTTAAAAAGTCAACATGATATAAAGACCAAAAACATTTTAATCACTTAACATAAAACCTCCCCATTAAAACAGACAAAAAAACCACCACAAAAACCCAAAATAAAACTTAAACCACACCCACCCCCCCCCCCCCCCAAAAAAAAAAAAAAAACCAAAACCTGCCAGGACATTGTTTCATTTAGTGTTTACAGTTTTTCAGTGCATTCTCCTTGGGAAAAAATTCCTAGATTAAAAGCACCCTAAAGGTTAAGATGACACATGATCTCAGGGCTGTAATATGAAATGTAATAATGTAGCACATGGCATAATGAATTAAAGAATCTGCTGGACACTGAACTCATAACAAAGAGTGCAGAAATAACCTGCAGAAGAGTTTCATTCTGCCAGATGACTCCACATACTTATACTAGAGGTTATAAGCAGGTCAAAAGATTTCATGTTTTTCTTAAACTGTCTAGGTACTCCACTAACAGTAGGACAAAATCTGTCCTCAATTATACCACTGGAAAATCAGGCATTTCATGGACTTTGATGTATTGGAAATTCCACTGGCATAGTCAAGGGCAGCACTTGGCCAAATATATCTTAATTCAGAAGCAGCATCTATTGCCTGCAATAGCTTTTCCTAGAGAATGGCTGGGAAACTCTGCTGATACTATATAGTAGCACAAGTTTTTTCCCAAGTTTTTCATAAGAAAAGTGACTTGAAAACACCCCCATTCAAATAAAATTGCATTTCCAAGTTCAACTATTCRATTTTAAGAAATTATAGGGAAGTAAACTGGAGTTTTTTGAAGGGGTTAAAATTAGTTTTTCTTTCCTCTTCACTCAGTCTTCTGATTTCTAGATTTTCTGTAAACCACTTGAGCTCTAATGCTACCTAACAAGCTAAATGTTACTGTTTTATTAATAGTGATATCATAACATTGTGCTGTGACAGTATATTTAAACCAGTTTCCTAAGCCCAAAGCATAGAATAATGGCAATTAGGAAACAAGTTTATGCACTATTGTTAGCTCTCAGTCTGAAGAGGTCTTACAGGACTGTACCACTAAAATGTCTGCTGTCATCCTGCAACACATCAAAGCAGGTCAGGCATGTCTAGTTCTGAGATGGACAYATTTCAGAATGCAAATTTCCCTCAGTTAATACTGTTAAGGAACTCATGGGCCAGGCAAAAAGAAAAGCTTTTCTACAACAGTGATACTTTGTTCCATCAAAAAAAAAAAAGTGGAAATAAACCTTTTTTGGGGTTTTTTTGTCCTATAAAGGCAGGGAGAAAATGTTGACATCCATCAAAATAATTTTAATTTGTTCTGGGATTTAAAAAAGAGCCTGATCTTCTTACATGTTCACATCCTACTTAGGCAGTTTCAAAATCCTTCCTTCATGCACAGAGCAGCTGACAGATTGACAATATAATGACTTGAATCTTTTATTCCCCAAACAAGAACACCACAGGCAAGGGATGAGGCCAAGACTTTTCACTCTTTCTTTTCTGTGCCTTAACCCTCACCTGCAGGGAGCCACTCAGTAGTCAAAAGGACATTTTATCTTGCAAACCAGTGTGATTTTCAATCTTTTTATTAGCCGGAAAGATAGTGAACATACAGAATTGTCTACAGTTTCTAAATATAATGGTTTGTAGTGATCCTGAGCAGAAGACCCGTTGTATATAGAAGAGTTAGTGAGCCACCAAACACTTAACCAGAGTAGGATGAGATGTGTGCTGTGCAGYGTGGCGCTGTGCCACATGTAGAGTTTAGGCTCCAGGTCAGTGTGTACTGGACAAACCTCTTGCCTGCAGGGTAACCTCAGCCTGCTCATTATAGAGGAGGATTCTGCAGGTAATTCCCCTTTGGTTTCAGCAGTTACACCTCCTGCATCACTTTGCCTTTATCTAAAACTGCAGCAAGAAGCTCTCATGTAAACATCCCCTCTGTTCAACTGTAAAAATTATGAATGGAACTATTTTCTAGTAAGGGAATCCAATAACAGCTCAAATTACCAAAATGGGGTAAACCCTTCCTACAGAGAGGGCCTGCATGATGTGCTGCAGGCTGGCAGGAGGCACATTTGGTGCTGCACAGCTCAGGGTTCCCAGCATCTGAAGGGATAGATTATAAGAAAGGCAATAAAGCTGGTGAAAGAACAAGATTTATGAGAAGTGTCTGAAAGGACAGCTACCTGAAAGGTGGTGGTAGCAAGCTGGAGGTTGGACTTTTCTCCCAAGGAACAACTGACAGGATAAGAAATGATCTCAAGTTGCATGAGGGGAGGTTTAGATTGTCTATTAGGAAAATATTCTTCACTGAATGGGTGGTCAGCTGGAACAGGCAGTCCAGGAAAGTGGTGGCATTGCATCTCTGAACATACATCCCTAGAAGTGTTCACAAAAAGTCAAGATGTGCTGTTTACGGATGTGGTTTAGTGAGGAAGTTGCAAGTGCTAGGTTAACAGTTGGAATCAAAAGCCTCTGAGGTCTTTTCCAACTTAAATGATTCCATGATTCTATAAMTATCCATACTATTGTCTCTTTCATCATGGTGCTAGTTCTCAAAAATAGCTTTTTAAATGATACTTTAAAGATACAGATTTTATAGAGTCTGATCGCCTTTCTTATTGACAACATAACTGACTAGCACCTCCTGGTGCAAAACACTTATTTTGAAGTGTTAGATTTAAAGACACTTTTCAGCATTTATTCACAATTTCACATAGCAGTACTATTTTTCTAAATCAACATGTACTGCTGTAGAACAAGTATGAAATTAGTGTGTAGGGGAAAAGATGAATCTCTAATTAATGGAGCTTTATTYAATTAAGCTAATCTAATTAATCTGCACTTTGACTCTTCTTCAACATCCCACCTTCTAAGCTTGTCTTAGATATATAATACTTAAAAGGCAGTGGTGCAAGAAGGCAGCTTGAAGAATTAAAGTGGAAGAAATAGGTAAGAAATGGGCAATGCCAAAATTTGCCACAGGTGAAATTCTGCCTTGATGTTTTTCAGTGGACTCTGTACCCAAATAGAAAAAAATTGATACATTATCACCTGAGGCAGAATCAAAAGAATATTGCAAGTATTTTTAAGCTACTAGTTTTAAATAGGTGCTTTGAAAGAATACAAGGACAGCTCAATCACACCTCACTATAAAGAGTGCAAAGAAACTTCTCTTTTTTATTTCAAGTACATTGCACAGAGACACATGAAAGTTTATAGTACAGCACCTAAAAGAGAAACAGGCTATGTATCAACACTTCCAATAAAATCCAACCAAGAAAAATAAGAGATCTCTGCTGAGAAAAACAAAAAAAATAAACAGGGAAATATATCTGCCAAGGTCTTCTGGGACTATACTAATATTACTCATCTGAGGAGTAATGACTCTTCCTGCCCCAAAGCAGAACTATTCACATAAAAAATACTAGAAAAAGGGAATCTTAAAATTATACCCAAACAGAGCACTTGACCACAAAGCTGTAACTAAGGAGGAGACCAGGTTCACAGAAACATTCTGCCCTGAGACACAGACTTAATGGCCAAGCCTCTCTCTTTATTATTTTCCCCAATACTCTGTTTTGGCCACTTAAATTGTCAGATATACTTAGAGAGAAAAACCACACCTAAAACACTCTGTCATTTCCAAGATTCCCTCCATGTTTTACATCTTTATTTTTAGCCAGCCACTATTGTGTTCTGACAGGGATAGTCTCAGCACAAAAAATGAGAAATGTGTTGTCATTTTACTGCAAGAGTTCTATTGCCATTACATTGCAAGGGTTCCATATCACTAGATTTTCATACCTCCTTGATGTTTCTTGTAAGCAGCTCCTCTAGGCACTGACTCTTCCTTGTCCTGACAGCAACCAACTGACTCCAGTCCCCCTCAACCAACCACTCCACTCTTTTATAACACTCTTCTCATTGGCTACAGGTGTGGCCTGTTAACATCAGGCCTGCTCCTAATCTTTCGTAATTGGTTCACCTGCAACTCTTTAGGGGGTAAGATTACATTCTATACTACCTTTATTTACTCATGTTCTATCCCCCTACAGAAATGTAAAAACAGAAATGAGTACAAATGATTTTATGAAAAATCAGTATTTTTTGAGGAACTTCAAAAAAGGGACATAGAACATCATTTCAGGATCTAAGCTGCAATGGGACAATGGTTATTCCCAGATCCTGAGGAATGGAAAGCTCACAGTTTGTGCTTAACGATGCAGTAAAAAAGGCCAAATGTGGGAGAACATCCAACTCAAAATKAAACTGATGTGAATAGGTCAGTTTTGCTCTGTAACCAAGACAGACAAGAAGAAACACAACAAAGAATCTAAAATGCTACCTGAAATTCTTCTCAAAGACAGAGCAGATAGAAAACAGTCTCTACACTACAAGAAAGGCAAGAGAAGAAAGAGTATTTGGGAAAGAGATAAGATTGACAGTGTATATTATTACTTTACAGTGTTCAAAAACGCCCGTCAAGTTTGAAAAATCTGGAAGGAAAATTACTATAGTGAGAAAAAGTGTTCATGGGGAATGATGGGCATTATTACCTTGGAGGCAGCATCAGTCTTAAGGAAAAGCAAATACTGAATTGAAGCTAGCAACAAGAATACAAGGCCACAAGTTGCCAGAATAGCGCTACCTAAACTGAAAGAGAAGACTGAWCTAAGGTAAATGACTATTTTCTCCAACATGAACTGAGCATATGCACATGTGACAGAAAAGACATCTGTCAAAATTTTACCTGGGAAAAGTGCCCATCTGAAGGGTATTCAGCATGACCACCAGCTTTCTTTCATTGGAACTGTGCAAAAATGTTGTAATTGACAGAGTCAAAGAAAAATCTTATATGGGAAGGGGAGTACTTAGTTGAGTGGATRATGTCCAGAATGAGTATAGCTACTATGTTAGTCACAACTCTGGGAATGTTTCACTTGCCCTGGGAATAAGGCTGGACAAGCTCAAAGCAAGAAATGAAAACTAGCAGAAGGTAAACACTCATGATACAGAAAGAAAAGAAAAATAATAAAAAAKACCAAAACCAAAAAAAGGACAAGAAATTTTCTTGTCTATATTGAATTAAAGAARTACAGTTGTTATATATGAAGTGAATATTTTCCACTACCTACAAGAGTGAAAAATTCCAGAAGAGTTGCTTGATACTAAATGTTTTCTTATACCTCTTACATCTGCAGTAGTCTGGCACATGTCTTTAAAAACACATAGCACACACAAACATGGTGCATATAACACTCCCTTTCCAATATGCTTTTTCTCAAACTGCCATTTGGTTTAGGTCCATAAATAAGGCTGATTTAGCAGAAAACACACATCTTTTTCAAGGTCTAGAGTATATGAACATTTGTATAGGTGACATTTTGATATGAATTTGGAGTAAAGGGGGAAAGTATATGACCAGGGGCTTTAGTTTTAGAAAGAACTCAAGCTGTCAGGTTACACCTATCTTGAACAAAAATACATATTTATTCTATGCAAGTAAAAGTTCTAACAATTATTATAGCAAGAGGACTGGTAATCAATAAATAAGGTTAAGCCTATTACAGGTATCACTTGCTTAAAAGGCAGTAARATTAATGAAGATTTCCAAAGTATTGTGAATCATATATGGAAAATTACATTTCATCTAAGAATGTCAATCCACAGAAAGACCTACTACTATGTTACAATGACATAAAATAAAAATTTTAAATTACCTTTTTGAGAAATTAGGTAATTAAATTAAGCTATCAGAAGATCTCCCTACTTTATCATTACAGTACAAATTGTATTAAAAGTCAAATTCAGATTTGCTGTTGCCCTCTAAAATACACTGCGGTTGTGCAGTGAAAGTTTTACCTTTTTGAGTTTCTTATCAAGGGCGACAGTAGGAAATGCCAGGCATTAAAAAATCTGTTTATGGTCCAGTCTATGTTAGAACCTGAGCAACAATGAATTCCAGTTTAGAAGATTCTAATTTGAAATCTAGATCCACTCACATTCTTCTTTCAAACAAATGAAACTTAAGAACCTCCTAGACATTTAATTATTATTACCTTATATAATTTTATTTAACATAACWGATTTTTATATTTAAGATGCTAGAATTGTTTTTTTTCTTACACAGATACATCTTGGCTTTCTTTCTGAGTCTGACTTTAAAAACAAAAAGATAAGCTAACACATAAATTTCCTGTAATTAGGCCAATAAGACTGTTTCCCCAGARGTCTTTCCTTGCCATRGAAATACTCTGATCCAAATAGACAAACATCAGTTTTACAGTCAGAGAAAACTGGATCACCCATGATCTCATTAAACCACTGAAGAAAACAGATTATGGGTAGGAATAGCCTAGGACGTAGCCACRTGATCAAAGGAGGAGCACAGATGCTTCCAGTAGCAGTCAAAGAAATTCCAAGATGAGAGGAAAATAGTTTAAATTATGTAGCTTAAATTCAGAATGGATCATTATGGTCCATAACCTTTTCTATAATGCAGGTTGCAGAAACTTCTACAATAGCCTTATCTCTGAATTCACAGCATCTGTCTGCACTGCAACATTTTATCTACCCTCCCCSTCACACACACACTTAAAAAAAGGACACAACATTCTTCACAGTTGTCCTTTGCTAAGTTCTTGATTTGGCCACATAAGCTGCAGAGTTATCCAMACCAGAAGATTTTTTTCTATGGAATTGTGGAGTTAAACAACTTTAAAAGCATTTCCTGAGACTTACTTTCCTCTCCCTGACTTTCATCTAATTAACTGCTAGAACTAGTTTTTTATTTCACTTCAGAGGAACTTAACAGATATGAGCAATCCAAAGATGATTAATAGCCATTAGTGAGACTGTTCCAGAGCTACTATAAACATTTATGTCTGCATTTGTAATGATCACTCACTGCTAAGCCTCGGGGGAAAAAAAGGATCAATTTTTCTGTTACATTTAACTCAGAATCCAGAAATA
Source organism: Cardinalis cardinalis (assembly GCA_014549065.1). Taxonomy (NCBI): domain Eukaryota; kingdom Metazoa; phylum Chordata; class Aves; order Passeriformes; family Cardinalidae; genus Cardinalis; species Cardinalis cardinalis. The sequence continues at coordinate 867,366 of JACDOX010000073.1, forward strand.
ATTATTTCCAGATTTCTCTAGAAACAATAGTAATGAAGAACCTACCGGGTTTGATATTGAAGATGTTTAAATTTTCCCATTATACGGAGGGGTGAGGAGTACCATGCAACTAAAGAAAAAAAGAAAAAGCCAGCAAGAACAAGGGAGAGAGGGAGAACAAGACAAAGACTTACTATTTTAACAGTTTAGAAGTGTATATTCTCTTTGGCATGCAAATAATCTCTCTGAGGAGAACAGGTGAGTCACTGGGTTTTTCCATAGAATGAGTTCTTTGTAGCAGAGCAAAACACCTCTAACAAAATGACCCAGAATATCCATGAAAATTTAATGTACAATTGGCATAAAGCTCAAGYAAGCACCCTGCTAGGAACTACTGATTAAATATAATGTAGGAAAACAAGTATTTTGAGCAGTTTCTGCCAAGGTACTTCTTACACAACTTAATGTGCAAACATTGCTGGCCCATTACTGCTAAGAAATGAGGAATTTTAAGGACTATTAAACACTCTGCAAATAGATCAGCTGAAAGTTATTCAGCACAGGTGTTCTTATAATTAGGTAACATTGGAAAAATGCAATGTTCAATGGTCCTTGTACTTTGCCCTTTTTCCTGTGTAGGGATGAATATTACCATTCATAATTAACCAACATCTCTTTTCCAATAGAAATAAACATTGAGTGTAAAAGAGTTACACTTTACTTTTATGCCATTTCAAACTCGTATTTTTTATAATCAACTTTATATTATTTAATTAATACTTAAATTTACTAACTTTTATTGGAAACAAAAGTGTTATGATAGTGGGAAGAGCCTGCTGGGGTTTTTTCCCATTTTATCTAACCAGAATGGATCCAGGAAGCACAGAAAATGTTAYTATTTCATGTTTACTAGTATAACCTTATTATTCCAAAGGACACAAGTCAGTCCCTGGAATATTAAAAGGCTTGTTAGAGATCCTTAAAAAATATATAAAATTAAACACACAGTGATTCCATGCAAAAAACCCTAGAATTTGTATTTTAGTGAGCCTTGACAATAATCATGAGGTCTGAGAAAATTTCAGGCCTGAAATGTTGGTGAATACTCAGTGAACCTGCTTCCAGACAGCTGAAGTTTCAGTGGATTTATAAATGTATCTTTTTTTCTTCAAGTTTATTTATTCATTACAGTTATTGACTTATTAAACAGCCATCTAGATAGAGACAGAACAATTTCTTTCTCTAACACTTTATGATGCATGTGTTTTCACTCTGGTAATGGGATCAYTAGTACTTTTGTTTAATCAAGGAAGTAGCTACATTTTGGAAATTATCACAGAACTGTAAGGTTTAAGAAGTTAGCCCTGCAAAGGGACAGCTACCCTGAAAAAATATACATGTAGAAGATAACATGTTCAGATGAATTCCACATGAAAGACGTTAAAAGGCTTTCATGCTTTGTTTTGAAATTTGGTAGGAGAGATTGAGGAGAGGAATTTTGGGGGTGAGGGTGGTGTGTGAATACATATTACAAGCTTTGATAGCTGTTAAAGGAGGATATTACCTGTAACTGATACATAAGTTACTAAGAAAAAGCATTTTTCTCAGCATGTGTTTGATACTCTGCAATTCAAAACTGCATTTAAAGATATTGGAAGTGGTCAAATAAAATGAGAAAAAGTGAACATAAGCAGAAAGAAGCCTACTTAGTAATTATACAATTGTATGTTTCTGTATTCAAAGAYCAAATCAAGAGTCTGGAGATCTTGAACTGCAGTGAAAAGGTATTGAACTGTCTCTTCAATTCAACACCTGTTTGTTTAAAGAGCACTAGCTCCAGAGTGAGGCTATGAGAATGCATCCTTGGAGGCATATGAGTAAGATATAGAAGTATGCATGAAGTTAATGTGGAATATGACATATTCATATATACTGCAGCATATTTAATACRTATATTCTGTTGGAATGACACTGTAATGACAAGGTTTTTTTTCAGAAATCTGATACACAAGAAACACTGCAATGCTTTGAAATTTATTTCAAGATGTGCTGCTTGATACTTCCTCTCAAAGTTCTATGCTGCAAGAAATATGATGAATTGTCCTCCTTATCAAGGACATATGAAAGGAGGTCCAATAGTTCCTCCTGCCTTTCAGCTCAGCACTGTGTTACCAAGGAATCTTTGAGGACAKGCATATCCCAATGTAGACATTTGAGAGAATAAAAACAAGAGGAATAAAATCTTGATGTCATAACATTATATATAAATTATGTATATACATAAAAAATGTTTTCCATATTTATAATTTAAAAATTTTACTTTCCTGAGAGGTTACTCTGTTTGGGGATTATAGTTAAGGCTTTTTGTTGGTTTGATTTGGTTTGGTTTGATTTAGTTTGTTTGGTTTTTTCAGGTTTGGTTTTTTGGGGTTTTTCTTCCTTTTTTTCTTTTAGTTGTTGTTGTTTGGTTGGTTGGTATTTTTATTGTTTTGGGGGGGGCTTTTGGGGTTTGTTTTTCATTGTGCTTGTTTGTTTGTTTGGGGTGGTGGTGTTTTTGTTGCTTGTTTGTGGCTCTGTTTGGGGTTTTTTATATACAGAAAATCCCAAAGGAAACGGGAGGATATCTCACACCAATGTGAGACCCCTTCAGAACGCTGTATATAGCAAATGAAACTGAGTCACATGTCACTGATTTTGGTTGTGCTTTCACAAAGTGCAACAGGTTTCAAAGAAAGTAAATTTGCCTGCAGCTATAGTATAAATAATAAACAATCCCCCAGAAACCAGTGCAGTTTCTTCTGTGTGAAGACAGGATATGAAAGATGATGCAGACATAAATTTGCAAATAGATGAATATCCACACTTGTGAAATTCATGAAATTCTTATTAAAAGTCTAAAACAATACATAGACAAAGTATATCTATCAAGGGAAGAACATCATAATGGATAATATTCTTTTTTGTTAAACACCAAGAGATAAATCATCTTTCTGAAGGATAAACATAATTACAGAACCAGTGGGTTTTGTAAATTCTGTGGGATAAAAGCATTTGAATTACTGCAATATATTTGTGAAATTTAACTAAGCAGCTAGATTTCAAGATCAAAACAGCTTGCAAGAAACTGAAGACTTGCATTATTTGCCATTCTCAAGTACTTACCTCATAAAAGTTTCGCAGAGGTACACAAGGAAGTACACCTCTTTTTTTTAAATAGAAAATCCATTCTTATAGAGTGAAACAATCTATCCTCTTCAAACACAGCATATCCCTGAGAAATCAGAACTTTAGGATGGAGAGGAGAAAAAGAAAAACCCTTAGTAAACTTTTAAAAATAGCAGAAGGTGGTATTATGCCTTTAAAAAAWTTTTGTATTTATTTATAGTTTTGAAGTACAAGTAATGACAATTCAGATACCCATAGATTATACTACCTTTGTATAGATTAATGCACTAACCAGCCATGTGATACTTCCTTGCAGAACACTGTTTTGAAGAAAGTATCCAGTTTCCAGCTGTGCAAATGATACAGCAAAAGCATYATACCTGTGTGGTGGTAGGCAGAAATTTAATGGAATCAGAAAGGGATTTGCATTTTGCCATGCAGACAGTAAGTCAGAGATGTTTACAGGAAGAAAATATTTGTTTCTCATCCTAATTACACCAGTTGGCTTGCAAGATGGTGGAGTAGGGCAACTGATTTTCCAGCTTGCTTTCTCTAGAACTTACCTTCACACCAGAAGCAGTTACCTTATGGGAATTTCTGTGCAGTGGAGATCACAAAGCTTAAATACCTCAGTCTCTTGATAATCACTTATTTTTAAGTTTAGGAGGGAATTTCCTGCCCTATCCTACACAAAATCCTTTATTTTCTTTCTTGATTTCATATTGCAAGTTCAAACTCTAGTCTTTAAACTTAATTAAGTTCTAAGTGACTATTTGAACTTTTCTTTTGTTGTCCAACTTGAGATCCATACACTTTACAGATTGAACCAGTTCAAGCAAAAATAAGGTAGAAATGGATCCATTAAGATGAAAAAAGAGAAGTAGGTTTTCAGCTTTCTGGGAGCTGAGTCATGCATCATGTACACTCTAAATCATGAGCAGGAAAAGAGATTGGTGCTGCAGAGATGGATCCTCACTCCTTGTCTGTTCAACAGATGTATGAGCCTACAAACTATCTTCACAACTCCTGTAAGCCAAAAACATTTCCACAGTYCTATAACAATACTAAACCCATATCTGTGACTTTTCTTATTGGGATGATGATGTGCTGTGAGAGAGCTGATGAGCATAACCAAAGTCAAACTCATTTTGTGAAATCCCAAATGATACTAGACCAGTGTAGCATGCTCCCTGTGTCATAAAATTGGTAAAATCATAAATAACCAACACAAGATGCACGTGGAACTGACRGAGCCAGTCGAGAGGCTACAAAACTGATGAGAAGACTGGAGCATGAAGACAGGCTAAGAGACTCAGAGAAGTTTCCAGGAAGAACTTAAAGCACATTTATGTACTTAAACAGGGACAAAAATCTTYGGACTTTTATTGAAATTTTTATGGGTGATAACCCTTTAAACTCTTCCAATTCAAAACTAGAAGAAGAGCTCCTACTACACAGACTGAATGGCTATGGGAAAACGTATAGAGAGAGATTTGGTGTATCTGTTTAGAGCTGAATGCTGGTATGCTAAGACGTTGAAGTCTTCATCACATAGCTGCTTAGGACTGAACCCCAGATGTCAATCTTAATATGAAAAAGACTGGAATTAGGAATAATTTTAATTTCTGTCCTAATAAATGAACAGAAAGGGAAGATAACACTTTATTATTTAACTGCATGCCCTGAATGAAGAGAAACTGTGAAAGCAGTCTACAGTGGTGTTAAAAAAAAGTTACCAGAATATTATTTACATTCTTAAAATCTGCAGACAATCACAATGAATTCTGACTATGACTTTATTACTTATTGACTCTGCTTATTAGAGAAGGAAACAGAAGCAACCAGCAGCAGATGAGCTGMAAATTCACTGTTGGAATCAACTGCAAGATAAAATATTTTTAATAYCATTACTTTGAAGAAATAGAACCAACAGACCTCTTATGCCTAGATTTAGCTTCCTTTTACTAGGTTATAAGTAGCTCTGAAAATATTTTACTTGTTCTACTAGTAAGACAGAGTCAGTCCTTTTTTTTACTTGTTCTACTAGTAAGACAGAGTCAGTCAGTTACAATGTCCATATTCCTCCAGCACAGAGCGCCCAAGGGGAAGTGAACAGGCTACTGTACTGGGCAGTGCAGACTGCCAGCTTGGCCAAATAATTTGGTTTTTCTTTCACAGAAGCCTGCTAAAGACAACTGTTACTTTTAACAGTGAATTGGTACACTTATCTAACTTTGCCCCCTTCCATCTTGCCCTGAAACACCTGAGCTCACATTTGTCAATCCCATTATAGGCTGTGCTGTAAGATGTTGTAGGCATATTTTCTCCCCTTGAAATCTGTTTCATTATTGGCTRAAATGAATGTTTTATCTTTAACATGGACCTAGCCTCAGTTTTTATTTGGAGTGTGATTTGCTTCCTTTTTCCTTATTTTCCTCTTCCCCTCCTCTGATTCCATGGAGTCTGGAGGTGCTCCAAATAGTGCATTATAATCGAAATGCATTCAATTCAGATTTTTTTTTTCTTAGACTGAAAGTGAAATTTAATAAAAACTTGACTTGAGCATTCTCCAATGTTTTGCCATCCAGAAAAATCCTGGAATAAAGATGAAATCCTAAACAAAGAGAATTCTATACCAAAGGTTATTCCTCCTTGGAACATTATACCAAAAAGCCTTTGTTCTTGGATTAGTTACCGTCTACAAGGTGAAAGCAACTGAAAGATTATTCCAAGACCATTGATCCCTGTTGACTATGTTGTTGGGCTGGAGGTTCTCTTCCCTTCAACAAAGACACATTTACTGTCTCAGCTAATACATATATTGCATAGTATTGTAAAATAACTCCATGATAACCTTTGCTAGCAGCTCTGCTGAAACCCGAGAACCCCAGATCTCCCAGTCTGATGAAATGAATAAAGCTTTTACGGTTGTGGGCTTTTTTTTAAATTTGACCTTGTCTCTCAGATCATTATTTTACTTACTAGGAAATCTATGCCCTGAGGCTTCGTTAGCTTGAAACTGAAATTTTATGATCCTTTAGCAATTCTCAGTAAAAACGTTTGATGGGGAGTAGTGGGAAGGAAATGCCAGAGTAGGAAGAGATTATTCCGGTAATATCTGAGGGGAGTAAATGTACTTTGTGGTAGAGATACCATGGTAACTACCACATAGTGTAGAAAATAATCTATGTCCTTTCTGTGTCTACTGTTTTCAAACAGCCTGTTTTCACAGATTTTCAGCCTGCACACACATATTTAAAACTTTTGGGAACATAAATCAGTGATCAGCAATAATCATACAATAGATTTTTTTCTTCTCTACTGCTGCTTATTGTAAAATTGCTCAGGTGCAAGAATAAAAAAAAAAAAAGAAAAAACTAAATTAACTATTTAATTGCCAGTGGTAGCAAAATAACAATGCAATAAAATCCGTCTATAATTAAAACAGCAAACTGGCTTTTATAAATTTTGTAGATGTAAAATTAATAAAAATAAATCAATTGCAATGTTATGTTATGTTATGTGCATTAATGGATGTTKAGCTTTTCCCCATTGACCAAAAATTGATCATTTGAAAATAAAGAAACAAAAGAAACTGTCTTTTGTTTAGAACAAGTCCTAATTCTTTTAGTAAACTTCAAAAGCAGATGTCTGAACATTTCTCTAGTTCTCCTTTCACTACTGTATTTTAATTACCTTTGTAACCTCTGAGTTTCCTCTTATGCTAGTTTTTGACTACTATCCAACTACCACTTGCTATTCATAAAATGTTGTCATTTTGCTTCTGAATAAAGCAAGCATTGAATATAGTAAGAAAGTAATCATCCCAGACTTCATTTATTAACACAAACCATACTTTTAAAGATTCTTGAATGCAATCTGATTGATAGACTATTAACCTTAGAAACTCTCTGATTTTGATGGTATGCAGCACATCAAATTAATAAAAAGTGACTTGTAAAGATAAACAAATTGTACTGCCTTCCTGTTTCTGCTTTTTCTCTCTTATGTAAACAAGTTCTGAAATGGTTTTTTACTTTTTTTCCTGCTTGTTTTTGACCTTTACAATACAATGAATATCAATGTGGGATTTGGCCTGCAGGATTACTTCTTTGAAGTATGAAAGAACAAGAATGTGAGGTGTCCTAGCTCATCTCAAATGTGAACTTTTCAACAAACACTGTTTTTGCCAAAGTGTTCACCAAACTGGCTAGAGAAGTCAAACAAGCCCCACATAAAACCCAAAGTTGTTTGGGTTTTAGGTTTGGAGACCTTCTTCTTTTAATATACCAGGGGTGTTTTCCTGGCAGCTTCCCTTAATAATACTACACAGAGTAAAAGAAATTTTTCATTGAGAAACAGGTGGTAAATAAGACTTTAGAAAGCATGGAAAATGCCTTTCTCTCTCCATCCWCTCAGTGAACCTATCTGATTTTTAGGTTTTTTAGTGATTAAAATTAAGTAAGCTGTATCCTGCAATCTCCTTACACAGAGAAAACCAGGAGAGGAGGAAAATTTTCACTCAAAAATGACTAAAATTAAGATTCACATGTTATCTACTGGGCAGTGATTAAAAATTTAGATTGTGTGTGAACCAGTTACCCTTCCATATATGATGTTAATGATTAAAACCTGAAGATGTGGACTCTACATTTCACTGGAAAATGAATAAATTAATTCCTTCTACCTTTAAGATGTTTTAAAACATATTTTATACAACTAGCTTCATGTAACAGACTATTTACATTTGRAAGAGAAGCTTTCTAAATGTTTGGTTATAAAAGATAAACCCTACCAGTTCATTAAGTATTTTRAAGAGATGTTGAAACATTATGTTGGTCTTACTGTGGAGGAGGAGACCTTTGAAAAATTATTAGTAAWGTGGACTCCTTCTGATTGTTTAACGCTGATTTGAATTTCTTAATTACTGTTTCTTAGATTTCTCAGACATATTGGGGAGAAGGCAAAGCTGTACTTAAACATTTCAAAGAAGAAAGGATTCCATGGGTTTTTTAGATTGAAATAGAAATYCATTAAATACTAGAACAACATATAATTTTGATCTAGGAGATGCAGCCATCTATAAGATATTATAATATGTAAATATTTATTCTTACAAGTCTGACATAGAAAATTGAAAATTATGTACACAACTTCATTCATCAAAATGTCAAAGTACTGTATGTATTCTTGCAGCTCCTGTCTGCCTTTTCTGTGCAAGTGAGTTCTGGGACCCTACAGAAAGCAGGAAAACCTCAAGAGTTTTCATGATTGAACAACCCTCATTCCCAACCAGACCTGAGGCTCAGTCTGCTTCCCAGTCTCAGAAGGAGGGGAGGGCTGTCATTTTTCACAGGTGAAGGAGGCACATTTAGGTTAAGTCAGGCTGAGGCTCTTTAAGTGAGGACCCAGGAGACACAGGGAGACCATCATCATTTAGTTGAAACAAAACAAAGGTCTTAATTGCAGAAAAAGCCAGTAGTGTATGAGAAGTCAGAGCCCAAGGGAATTGAGAGAAGTGATAATGAGAAATGAAAAGCATACCCCAAGCTGAAGGTCTTGTTTATTTTTGTGACACCTGTCTGAACCAACCAAGAGTTACTTGACTGCACTGATCATTGTTGGAGTAAAAAGATCACATATGTATTGGTTTTGCTATCAAAAGTCACAATTACTGATTTCRACCTATTTCTGTGCTCTGCTGCCCACAAAGAAGTCTTTGTGGCTGTAGGCTGACACAAGGGATCCAGCTATGCAGCAGATACTGGCTGTTAAATTACAATTTAGATGCTGTTCCTGTGTGCAAATTAACAAATGTGAGGTTTTTGTAATAAATGCTCTTTCAAACATTTCCATTACTTACTCTGCCTAATTCAGTGCAGATATCTTTAAAACTCTATTTGAAATACAAACCAGTCCTAATTAGCTTTATTCACATTATAACAGAGCCAGAAGTTTGAAGTAATTGAACAGACTAAAAAGGGGGCTATTTAATTTATAATAGGTGCTATAAGGTAAWCTGGACTTCCCTCAGGATTCCTTTCTGGCTTTGTTATCATGAAGTGACYCTGAGTGGCTGTTATATTCAAGAGCAGGCTGGAGAACTGCTGCAATATCTATATGTTTCCAGGGGAATTCTTTGTGGGTGGGCAGATCAAATGCTTTACAGCTAAAGCTCAACACCTGCAAATCTTGGCAATTTGGATCCATGTCAGCTTGAAGGGAGGAAGGGGAGAATGCCTCTTGACACAGTCACCAAAAGTGCTGCTAAGAAAAATAGTCTCTTGTGAAAGTGTACTGTGATTGAGGTTTACCTACTGGTGGAATCTTAGACTTCTCAGGTATGTTCATGGGAAGACCAAGAAACAGGAATGGCTAAAAAATAATTACATGGATATGTTAGGACAATCTTGTAGTGTGATAATTACATGCTCACATCTAGTAAGGTTCTCTTTTAAAAACAATATGATTTCTACAGCTTTTTTATGCTTCACTGGAAAAAGTGCATTAGAGGGTTTTTTCTAAATAACTAAAACTCAGTGAAATAATAGACAAAGGGACCAGTTTAATTGAACCCAGCCCTGTTTTGCTGATWCAGTGTCTTGTTCATCAAAGAAAAATGGAAATTAATAGTAAATGAAGTTTGTTTTCAGAAAAGCAGAATCACTGGAACTTTTTTCTTTTCATAATCAGTGATATTTTAAGGAGTTGATTTCATAGAGAACAACAAAAATGAGAGGGAAAAARAAAAGGTACAAGTGTCTGAAATTTTAATTTCTCTTCTTTTAAATAATGATTGAAGAGCACAGTCTTAAATGAACATAATGTGATTGATGTATTAAAGCCAACAGGGATCCAAAAGACCTGACATTTCTGATGCTATTTTTGAGAGCGGTGACACTAKTGAGATGAGTGGTTTCACTGCCTGAACATCTTCTTCGAGCAATGTACTCTAAATGTTGTCAGCAAAGATAAATGCCTTAGGCATGCCAGGGATTTCAATTTGTACTTATTATCACTCTTTGTTTCATGGATGATTAGGTGCTACAGAAGTGCCTGTTATCTTTATCCCAGTGATCCAAAACAATGTGGAATAACCTTGCTGATTCTGTAGTTAACAATTGATATTTAGTACAGATTACTCTGCTGCAATTACTATTGCAATAAAATTATTATATTTTTATAAAGAAGAATTAAGGTAATCAATATGAGCAAACTGGTAATAAATAGAAACAGCTGATGTTATAAGTGTGATTAAGATGGCAGTTTCATGCTTAGCAAATGAAATGCTTTAAAGAAACCAAAATGTCACCTGCAAAAGTGCAAATACTTTCTTCAACTAATAAAAGTCTAGTTAAATTTAAATGGCCAMATTTTCATCTTTCTTCTTTTTTTTCAGATTCAAGACGAGAAAAATGTCATGGCTTTGTCTAAAATATCACATTCTTAGCCTGTATCTCCCCCAGCTCTTGCTTTTTAAATTTTTTTTCTATCTTGGTTTGATATTGGGTTGGGGGGGTGTTGTTTGTTTATTYTGTTGTTTTTATTGATACTTTGGAAGGACTATATTTTTGCAGTTTTGCAGTAAGCTTTTGTTCAGAAAACCATTTCCAAAATTCAAGATGAAAACCTGGAAGAGATGATTTAAGTGAGTTGAGCCTGGGCTCGGATTTCTCTTCCTGCTCTAGCTGTTGCTGAATAGTGACTGTGTTTTGGTTTCTGCTGTAATCCAGGCAGGGGCAGGAGGCAGAAGGCTGATTCYCAAACCTCTGCTGAACATACGTGGAGTTTTGAACCAGATCTGCCTGTTCCTGTCCCTTAAAACTTTATATTACCACACAATTTTAATGTTTACCCTGATGGGAAGAGGGAAATATTTTAAAATATAAGTGATAAAGAACAGGGGAAATACATTTCCTGATTATCTCTGGCTCTAAATCTACTTGTGGTTGTAAGGTCAGAATAACAGTGCTGTTCCTTTCCATCCTCACAGCCATCAGCCATTATAAATGCTTTTCTGTACTGAATTTTATGGGTGTTAAACCTACATGTTCCTTTCACTTCATCTGGAGTTATGAGCATTTGCTGACTTTCCAAATATTGGAGCTGAAATGAAAAATTCCACTCCACTCTTTACTGCCTAGTAGCATTCAGTGCCAACACAAAGGTTGGTAAAATATCAGGGGGTGTGCATGAAGTCAGTTTTAAGTGTTATGAAGGTTCTCAAATCCAAACAGATTTTCTTGTAACACTGGAATGCATGGGTTGGATGCCTCTAAACAWAGGAACTTAATTGATATAGATATAATTAAAGGTTAAATTCCAAGCTACTGGAGCTCTTGTTTTTCATTAAACAAAGCATTCTTGACTTTTTAAACATAGTTTTTAAAGTTTTTTAATGTTCTTACACTTTTTCTGCATTTGAGATTTTCCCAAGTATTACATTTTAAATTTCMGAAGCTGCCTACTTGAGCCATATATGCAAAAATCTGTTCAATTCAGTCAGTTGTAAAAGTCATTTAACAAGGCATTGTTCTCTGCAGGCTTAGCAATATAAATGTTGTGTAAGCTGAGGAATGAATCTGGGCAAGAATCTGCTCAACAAAAGTACATTGAGTGGACACAGAATTTTCAAGCATTGGTGCCTGAGGATCTGTCTCACTTTTAGCTAATCTAAAGCTTGACATAATGAAGGGCAAGTTTTACACTTGCACGTACCACAGGGAAACAGTARGATTAAGGTATTAATACAAGAAAATAGCTAATTTGTCTTGTAAACTGTTTCATCAGGGACCACACAGTMAAATTCTCCAAGTGTCTGCTTATTTAATATTTAGTCACTGATCTTGTTCCCATCCATAAATTCAAAGAATGGATAATTTAAAAATCCTACTCCAGCCCAGTGAACTTCTCTGCTACTCTCCMATATATAGTTGCCAGAACATCTGCTTTGGTCCTCGTTTACAGTTGTACATTATGACTTCATGACACTGACAAAAAGAAATAACAACTGGTATCCATGCCATTTTTGTCAAGTATTATCTCAACTATAATGTCAGTACTTTGACAAGTGATGGGAGCAGATGTATTGCTGGGCCTGACAAAAATATGACAGCACTCATGCACTGTTTGTTTGCTCTCATCTTTGTGACCTTTAAAAGCACCTGAAGCAGTGAGGTATCTAAGTCCACTTGAAAGCTGATATATTCAACTGGCCTTCTTCACCCTTCCACCCCGTGTGTGTCAGCTGTGTGGAGGAATCAATAACTAAGACACACCTAAAAGGTAGGGAGCATATGCAAATATGGGATGGAGAAAAAACAAATGTAGACAGGAGAAAAATGAAAGGACTGGAAGTTTTTGCTAGGTTAGTGCACAGTAATAATATAGAAAACATACTATGAATTATGTTATTGTATGGTTATTTCTTTCATTTTGTGATGTTACTAGTCTTACTGTCCTAAAGTTTTATTTCTCAAACTCAAATTTAAATACCCGTTGTGTGTTTGAAGAAAAGAAGTATAAACAGCTTGAGGCAGAAAATATTTATTAACAGTAGGTTTTATATTCAGTTTTCTCTTTTTCAGCACAATCATCATTTGCTTTTACTCTACTGTTTGGATATTTTTTAAAGCTACCTGTCGATCCTTATTTCCTACCAWATTTGTTTTCCAAGATATATCTGATCTCCAATAAAGGTACCTAGAAATCTCTGTGTCCAGAAGAATACTACCTCAGAAGAAATACTGGTTTTATTTTTCGTTTTCATACAAATCCTCTCACAGTACCGTTTTACAGTTTTGTGCGCCGAGGAGAGGATTCCCCCTTTRTCTTTAAAATTTGTTGTAAAATTTAACCCAATCATCATGAAATAACTGTAGGTGTTAAAAAACAGAAAAGGTGTAAACTCAAACCAATTTAGCAAGGCATGGGTCAGAATTGCAGCAGGGTTTCACCTTGGAATCAGAGCTAAGTACATTACATRTACCATCACAAGCTGTTCAGGCATCCTTGACTTTACAGGATGTTCCTGCGCAGCAGTTGCTGAAAACTTGTAAGCTTAGCTTCTCATGCCCTTATCCAAACTCTTCAATACCACAGAGATTGGTGACACCATTGTATCAAAGAGAAATGTACTTAAGTGTAATGGAGTGGAAATTCACTCCAGCAGGTTTAAGTCCAAGTGTCAGATTGTCTGAAGATGTGTTTCAGGATTCAGCTCAGCTAAGTGTTTATCTAGTGACAATGTTGCTAAGGATACAGCCATCCTCCCTGCTTCTTGCCTCAGCCACTGAATACTTGTCTTATTCTTTCAGAAGGTTTCTACAAAAAATWTGACTGCTTAATGGAACCTGAAAGTTGGTGGTCATAATTAAGTTACAGCAATTGTGTATGTTATTTCAGTGGAACATAGCCCTGCTTAGATCAGGGAGTGAGATACAACTGATTTTCAGCATCTGATTTAATAGAACTGCTGCTTTCTTTTTTTGTTGTTGTCATTATACATGTTAAATCAATATTTTAAATTGGTTAGTGTTCTTCCAGGGGCATCTTTTTTGATTGTCTGTGCTTGTCAAAGATACAGTAATCACTGTCACCTAACAGAGTTAATAATTTGTTAAGTTTAGAGTTGTAGCACTCACTGAAAATTGGTTTGCATCCCAAACTTAATGTTATAAAAATTCCATTTCATACTAAACTAAGTGACATATTGAGAAAAAACTCCATTTCAYTGATCTTCTACACATTGATGTAGGATGCAAGTTTCCATTCCAGTCTATTTAGAATGAGATAACAACCCATTCCATACACACAGTCCAAAACCATCTTCAGTTTGTACTGTAAATTTATAAATGACAGTTCCACAAATTAGACTTGAAAGGAAAAGCTGAGCAGAGGGTTTTAGAACTTGCAAAATTCAGGACAATTTGTACAGGAAAGAGCCTGGCTGCTTATGTTATAACTGCATAAATCCCAGAGATGTCTATGACCAAAATGAATGAAAATTATCCTGCCATCTTCTCACTTTTCAATCTTTTTTTGGACCCTGATGATTAATTGTGGCCCCACACTGAGTAAAGTATCCATCTATTTGTAATAATCAGAGCTTTCTTAGACAAAAATATTTTTGGAAGCTGTTGTAAACAGCTGCTGGGAAAATACCTCTACAGAACTCAGAGCTAAGTTTGAAATGGATAAGCCTGAATTTTTCTGTCTAAATATTTTCTTATTCCACAGTTAAATTACCAACTGTAGCCTTCCTTGATCCTGTGAAAACATTTGAGATTGTTTAACTTGTGTATAAATGCATGCAGGATTCATCTGACTCCAAACTTTTTCATTTCAACAGGCTTACCAAAATACACCTGTATTCATGGTCCTGAGACACTGCCACTATATTTCCTAGATTAGATTAAGAGACTGGATTCCACATTAGTTCTTGTAAAGGAATGTGTTCCACTGGTCCAAAGTCTGGTGTTTGCTATTTTATATTCTACTCAGTCCAATCTTTCTCTGTTGAAGTACCATCTGTTTTCTTACACTTGGCCTTCATCATTATGTATCTTACTTTTAAGGCCTTAGTTTTCCTATTTCAGTCTCTCTCTCTACAGGCTCAGATGTATTTTGGACAGAAAGTCTTGATGTCCCTGGCCAAATCTCTTCTACTCCAATTGATTGCCCACAACCAGGCTGATTCTAGCTAGCATCTGCATTTATTCCTTGTTCCAGATATGTTCCTAGTCAGAACTTGTTTCTCACCACACTGCAACACACAGTCTTGGCCCTTAGAATCAGATCTTTCTTTTTAGGCATCTTTCTATCAGATTTCAAGGAGAAGCTTCCAGCCTTTTGCTCTCCTTCTCAAAAATTGCAGTTCTTCTCCTCTGTCCTGTTCTCTCTGTTCTTCCTGTTCTCTCTACTMCTCTATTCAAACTCAAGACTTCTTTAATCCTTTCTCTGAAGGTTTTATATGTTACTACTGATTTTTTTTAAATAAGCGCGAAATTTAGGATTTAAAAAAAAGAAATTCCTTAAGCTCTTATTTGGTCCAGTAAAGTTAGTCAAAAATCAATTTTTTTTTTTTTTTCACATTTTGGGACTAGAGAGTGCATATTAAAGCCAGACACTTTGGTAACTTTATTTACAGTCATGTCAGCAATCTAGTGTAGGGAGTTTTTCCAGTGCTCCAATCTGAACAGATYTTTACAATTTTAAGAGAAAAATAAACAAAAAACCAAAATCAAATGCATATGCAAAAAATTATAATATATAGTCCAAGAAATATTTCCAAGCAATATTTTCTCTGCTTAAAATTCTTGAGGATTTTGGCTTTATCTAAAGTTTTTCAAGTTAGAAGGTTATGTGTATTCTTCTGTCTTAAAAAAAACACCACCTTTTACTTATTTTATCATAACTCTACACATTTAAGGTTAACGGTTTATTGTAGCTAAAATTTRAATTTACAGATGTAAATCTTTCTTATAAACACATATTGTAATTTGTGAAAATAATGGAAAAAAACATTGATTTTGGAAAAARCCCTCATTTTTAGGAGCTGTGACTGATTTGTTATTGGGAAGCATGTCCTCCTCTATCTGCTTCTGAAGCTGAACTAGAAGAATGGTCAAGTTACAGTTATGTTAAGATACTTTTTAAAGATATAGACCTTTCAATAGGATTATGCAGTGTGTCCCCTTTGCCAGCATTTAGACTTTGATTAACAAACATAATACCTTTCACTCAAGTGAAGCAGGCATAAAAATCTTCTGTATATACTTAATCTGCTTACTGTTATCAGGCATGCAAGCCTATCAGAAATAAACACATCTATTTTATATAGYCCCTTAAGAAAGATTGTCTGGTGCCATTTCATAAAAAGATTCTTTCATTTTTTTTTCTCTGCTTTTCTTTTCTTTGAGTTATATCACTACTGAGAGTGAGTGTTATCAATTTCCCAACAATCTAAGCACAGTACTTTAACTAGAGAAGAATCTGTAGCATCTGCCAAAGTTCTGTTTCAAAAGGAAAACAGATTTAAACAAACAAGAGTATAATTTCAGAATGTGAAATCATTCTGTTTTCTGTTTGCTGATGTCATTCCTTTTTAAAGAAGGATTTCAAAAGGATTCTTATCATGACCAACATGTTTGAAAACATAAAATCCCGTTACCTTCTAAAAATAGTTTGATATACTGAAGCAGCTTCTTTGGCAGCTATGAGCTACTCTGTTGTTCGGTTTTTAATGAAAAATATCTTCTGCTAGGGTGACATCATGGGAGATATATGTTGCATTGTTCAGAGTATTGGAAGAAGGCTGCATAGTAATTAAATTATCGCTGCATATTGTTATCTATTTAAATAGCCTATCTTAACATCTACCTGAGCACATGCCCATTTCTCTCTTGATTGCTTCATATTTTCAGACACCTTCCYTTCCTTGCTCCAATATGCATAAGAACCAATTCCAACACTCAGAAAAGTGAAACCTGTTGTGCTACCTAATCCCACAGAATTGTGGCAATTGTCATGGAGAGTAAAAAAGAAAATCATCAGTATTTCCAATTATCCATACTTTCAGTTTCACATAAGCAAACAGGAAGAATTGTTCCTTAAAATTAACCTAGCACTAAAACTTCTACAATAGAGAAATTTGGGTCAAGAAGATTGGAGGACATGTTGGAAGAATGATTCTTTCCAATGCCAGCTAGCATAGTCAAAAAAGCAGATCTCACCATTTAAAACATTTCAAATCTTAAGAGCTTTCTTTTACAAATCCCAAATTTGATTTTTTTTCCAGACCAATTGTTTGTCAAATCAGAAAATATCTTGCCTTATTTTCAAATAATTGAAATCTCTTAAACTAGATATCCCTCATACCAGCTGTTCTGCTTGATCTGTACTTTCACCTAAGACGCTTGCTCCTTCCAAGCTGTCACATTCTACTGCTTTAGTAACCCATGTGTTGATCCAATTTTGATGAACAGTATTTCAATCCCAAATTTACCTTTTTTATCTCTACTGACATAGAGATAAAAAACTTTTGTATTCCCCTCTCAAGAAATGCTCAGTCTTTTCTTTCAATTAAAAAAATACCTTTTGTTTTATAACAAAATGTTGTTTCAATTGTGCTGTCAGGATGCTGTTTTGGGAAAAGGAGGAGTGGTCTCAGAGGGATTAAGAACTGAATCAGGAATTCAGACTGTGCATTATTATATAAAACAAACAGGCACACCATGAATTATGTAGTTTTACATTTCTATCTTGGGAATCTAATGACAATGTAAACCACTTGAGCTTCAGTTGTATGGCTTATGATGTCAGCAGAACACCTCAGTGGAATTCTAATCTCATAATCCCAACTGCCCACTATACAAAAAGCATCTAAACAGAAGAATGAGAAAAGGAGATGATATTTCGCTTTGTCATCTATGTTAGGAATATGAAATCCACTACATTACAACACTAAGCCTCTTCTTTCAGAATGTAATCCTAGAACAAGAAAAAACTATGGATTTTTTACTCAGGTAAAGATTAATTTTGCTTTGAACATACACATTAATATGAAATACATCCACAGGTTTTTCAAATAGCAAAATAAATGTGGTGTTGATGTTTTTAACAAAATATCCTGAGAACAAGGGTCTAAATACTGAGCAAGACAGGATGACTTGAACAGAGTAAGTTTGAATACTAACATATTACTCGGCTTCCCAATGTCGCACACATCAAAGAGAAGATTTATCTCAGAGGATGGCTGATGCTCTTTGTCATCTGGGGAAGTTGTTCTGCCCAAGAGCATTGATAGAGAAATTTGCTATAGCAAAAGCAGAATAGTTCTGACACGAGGACCCAGGGGACCCTTTTTGACTTCAGTACATTTTTTAATTTATTCCCAGATAAAGAAGGATTGGCAAAGCCCTCAGTGATTTTTTTTTCACAGACAGCATGGTGAACATAAGAGGAAATGTAAGGATTTACCTTTTTCTTTAAATATTTTTTTGTTCCAGTGTGAACATATTACCTAAACTCTCCTTCCCATTTGGAGGGGGTAGCTTCTTTTTTTATTGCTCTTTGTGAAACTCATCATTTTAATGATAAACCACACCCATTTAACAAAAACTCAGACTGTCATTCACTGATATAACTCCATAAACTAAATAATTATTTATCAGTTTGATGAAGCATGAGGGGTTTGTCCCTACTGTAAAAAGTCACTGAATCCACAGGGAGCTCAAAACAAGCTGAATATACTCAGTTCTGCACTCTCCTTCATAAGAAACAGGTTCTATTGCCTACTGCTCTTTGCCTAACTGGGCACTATTAAATATCTCTTGGGGTCATTTGTTAGACTCTGCTTTCAGACCTGCCTAATGGGGTTTTGGTCTTTGTTCATTATTCATCTCTAATCAGCTTTTTCCCATCCCACAGATATCTGTTGCTAAATCTCCAGACAGGAACAACCAGCTGGCAAATTGCGGACAGTCTTTGAATTTAAGCAGATTTAGTAGGGTTTCAGTGAATGTTTATAGGGCTTAAGCTAATTGGAAATAAGATTTACAGTGCTTCTTTTAACCAATGCCATTCTATACTTAGAAAGAGAATTACTGGTATATCTTAAAACAGTAATCTAATTTACTCATGAGTATAACTTCCTTGAGTACAGACACAGCCACTGCCAATTTAAGGCAACAGACCAGATTTAGTTTTAACTTCTACAGTGTAGGAAGAATTCAAAGGTCATTATCTGCAGTTATACCAGATATAGACAAATAGCAAAGTCACACTTGACACATCGGGATCAATTAGAATCAAATGGTAGTTCTTTCAAAGGAAAGTCTAGAGTCTTCAAACAAAAAGTACTGATTCTTAGAGTTGTTCATTTCTAAGGAAATTTGGTGGTTAAAKGCCTCAAAATAAGGCTTACTTACGTTCATGGTAACCACTTGGCAATAATACAAAATATTGTCTATGTTAATTTGACAAGACCAGATAAAGGAGAAAAAAAATTCCTAAAAAGTAATTCCCAAGTCTCCTATCACTTATTTTATGTCCTGTCTTAAGGACATTTCCACAAACCTCTSCATCATTCAGTAGGCTGGAGAGAACAATTGTCTATATAAGTATAAAGCCCTTCCTCTCTGGGAACTGAAATGGATTTTCATCCTGCTCATTATTTAGTTAATTAATCATTTAAAACAGATCTTAATTTCTTCACGCTCAGGACTAAACAGGTGCATAATGTCRCTGTTGCATTCCAGCTGTCTTGCTGAGTTTTCATTTCTTTTTTTAAAAGTGAGATGTTTGAATAGTTCCTATATTCCCCTTACTCTTCTCACATATGCCTCACAAGGCTGTATTTATAGTATCAATTTCTTTACAGAATTTTGAACTTGTTTTCAGTTGAAGGTAAATAAGTAAGGCTGGGTCTATTTACTGCATGTAAAGTCACTTAGGAGCACAGCTGAAAATGGTTTATTTAGGTTAAAGCTGACAGGTGAGTTTTTTAAGGTTCTGCTAAAATCACCAACCAGCATGAAAACAGGTTAAAACTTATTTTGACTATGATAATTTTACCAATGTAATTTCTGTTTTAAATGGCTGCTAATATTACAAATATGCATGAATTCACTGCAGAAAATAAGTAATAATAATTATAATAAGAAAAAGAGCTGTCACCTGCAAACAGCTGCCATGAATTAGCCTTGCAATTTTATATGGATTGATACATRTCTGTCTGTGTCAGCAATGACACTGCTATTGCTTAAGATTCTCAGTAATYGTAACTTCTGATCCTGAGTCAAATTGTGGACTCAGCAGAGAGAAAAGAAAACATTCCTTCCTCCCCAGCTTCATGCGTAATCCAAAAAACATTTAGAAGATGCCTTTCTGATGTTTACATACCCTAAGCCTTTCTGCCACAATTGTATCATTTTCTGGTCCAGCTGCTACTCAGCATAACCAGGTTAACATCCCTTAGGGTTATACCCCTTACACCACTCTCATGAGGAGTCTGAAACCCAGGAGGCRGCCAAAAGCAAATCCCCAAGCAGCCTGGGATTCACAGACATGTAGCAGGTCTCAGAGCAGCTRATGAGACTGTGTACTGTGCTGATTTGCTCCAGTGGTGCGGCTCTGGCATGGACAAGCAACAGGCTGCTGCATTTCCTGTTTTTTTCTCCTACTTTTAAAGTGTATTTGTCTCTTCCCTGTTTGGAAAGAAGTGTTTCAAACCTAAGAGGAATATCAGCTTCAGACCAGTTTAAATAATATTTTCTCTAGAATAATATCTAATAGCATTTGAAAGATTTGCAAGCAGCTTTTAATCCGCTTTAGGAAATCACCCAACAAAGGAAAATAAACTRTAGGGTAAAATCACAGCTTTATTTTATGCTTGAACTCTAAGAGCCTTTGTCATGCATCATTTTAAAAAGATAAAGTGTTGAATTAATTTTTAACGTAAAAGACTGTTGTTCTTGTGGTTGATTATGAGGAAATCAATGACCACACTGAATGCTCTAGCAATGGGTAAGAATTATTTCTTAATTCCTCATTATTATTAGATGGTAGACAAACCTTTTAGAAACAGCAACATGTATTTAGATGACCTGATTTCAAAACTGTTGAGCACATGGAGATTCCCTCCAATATATATTTGTGTTATACTCACATAAATCCTTCCTGTCATGAGTAACACATGGAAATCGTGCTTACTGGTAGCTATGTACTATCCTTCATTATAGCCTTTTTTATTCTTTCTTTTCCTTTTCCTGTTTTTACATCTGAAACTGAGAATAGCTTGTCCCAATACTAGTCAACTGGATCGGGTACTGGAGARCTGAAATGAAAAACTATGTGTGGGCTTGACCGAAGAAGAAATATGGGACTTTGTGGTTACTCACACCTTGCTCTTAATTCCCATTCATTTGTAATCTGTGTATAAATACAGGGTGGTGACAAAAAAAGAGAAACTATGATTATCTCAATCAATATTTGGATTTCTGAAAGAGGTATTTAGAGCCCTACAGGACTTCACAAAAAATTTGTAGTGGCAGATACAATTTTAGCTATCTTACATATAGTTGTAGACTTGAACTTAATCTGTAAAAGTAGCAAGTAGTGGTAATTCTGAGATCAAAAAAACAAAACAATCTACAAAGAGTTCTTTTGYTCTGTGGTCCAAAGTATGGTTACCTGGCTTAAACAAAACTCAAAACTAATAATTTATAGACTACACTTACATATTCTTACACTTACATTGATACGCAGGCAGTGACTGCTAACTTGATAAAAGCTGTCCCTACTCAGGGACATACCTATGTAGGGTGTGTCCCTGAATACAACTGAAGACATTTTTCAGACTTTTAGATTTTCCCTACTACAAAATATCACTTATTATCTGGCCTGATGTCCATATTTCACTCATCTTCATGCAAATCCTACTTGTTTCTGTGCTTAAATAGGGAATTTGAAAAAATGTAAAATGACTTAATGATATGCTGTTAAATGAAACAAGATGTAAAATGAGGTATCACAGAGATCTCAAGAGAAAATGCATATGGGAAGGGGAAGATCAAGAAATCACAGCAGATTCCTAATTTTCCAACTTCCTTCACTGAGCCTACAGTGTACATTTTTCTCTATGACCCTGAAACATTTAAACCAAAACTAAGTCCTACTAACACAGGAAAGTTTTTATTTTGAAGGCTTAAGGACATCAGTTGTAAAGAGGAGAGATGATATCATCGGCCTGACTAGGTAATAGTTATGATACTGTAACTGCAATCTGGCATGTCCAAAATTACAGCATGGCATTACCTATGTCTCAAAAAATCTAAAAAGGCTCCTTGAGAAAACATACAAAACTTTCTTTGTAAAAAAAMCAACTTTTTCTTATAAACAAGGCAACAGTTTTCTTCTCTGGATAGGCAAAGAAATAGACATGCTTCCGTCTTCTCAGATGATGTTTGATTGTCATTTTTATGGTGTACACTAATATTTGATTCTGCCAGTTGAAAGCCAGATTGCCAGCACACTCTTCTGACTAAATAAAAGGTTTCCTCAAACAAGACAGAGCTTATCACATGAACAACACAGAAGAGAAACAGGATAAAATAGCAACATTGGAAATTCAATATAAAATAGTACTTCTACTGTTCCAATCAAGATATAAAACAGATGTGACATTGTGACGAGATAAAAAATAATATTGTTTTCTTACAGACCTGAACCACCCATTAGAAATAATGCCTTTTCAAGACTGGCTTTGGTAGTACTATACATTTGGCTCAAGTGAGAAGACCCACAGTGGACTACCAAGTTTAGAATTCTTTCTCATGATGGAAAAATTTCAGAAAAAAAAATTCATCATAATGATATAACAAAGTGGTACTTTAGCAGATGTTTTATCTGAACAAAGTAGTTCAGAAACCTAAAAGAAGGCAGACAGGTTTGCTTCTGCTCATCAGTTCTTTTGTATTTAATTTCTTTTGGGATATAGCTTTGAGGAATCTATGTAAGACTATTCATAAAACAAAAAGTGACTAAGAGTCTTGTTACTCTGACATAGAAAGTGGGTCTCCAACCTGCTGATATGCTCAGCTCCTTTTGCAGCTGACATACTACCAGACACAGATCTGTCCCAGTTTGAACAGTTGTACAGGGAGAAGAGCTCCTCCTGGCAAGGCAAGTTCCTTGCTGCTGGAGGAAGCAATGTGGGTCATGCCCATCACAGCCCTTTCAGCTTAACCCAGCCAAGGGTCATTGTAGGAGGAAAAGCACAGAAGAGCCTGAGCTGTGAGCTGGTAGAGTGCTACTCCATTACACCACTTTCCATTCAAAGCTAGAGCCATACAGAGCTGCTCCTACTGGGACAGTGACAGATAATCTGCAAACAAGGAAACTCAAGGAGACGTCTGCACTTTCCATGCTGTACTTTACAGAGTTTGTCAAGGACCTTGCAAGGGTTGTAGATGGATACCCAGCATAAATTTTGATTCCAGGAGTTGCTGTCTGCCTGCCAATTATCCAAAAATCAAAGAATTCRTTATCCCCAGTCCTAATTTCCTAGCTGATCATAATACACTCTGAAAGACTATAYTTTCCTTTATTTTACTGAATAATGCTACCTGTATACTAAATAAATTTTAAAATCTTTCACGGTGAAAGCATGTAAGCTTTTGAATATTGGGGCAGCTGTGTCCATAGCATAATGGGATCTTTGATAAATTCCAATTATCTTGCTAACCTTGACTCAGGCCTT
The DNA here is from genome assembly GCA_014549065.1 of Cardinalis cardinalis. NCBI lineage: Eukaryota > Metazoa > Chordata > Aves > Passeriformes > Cardinalidae > Cardinalis > Cardinalis cardinalis. Next base: position 890,770 of record JACDOX010000073.1, read on the forward strand.
GAGAAGAAAAGTTTTCAGTTCTGCTCTATGGCATCACTGGTAAGCAGATTTAATCAAGTTCTCATCTTGCAAGAAGTCACTGGGGGGTATGTGATTGTAGCTGGCTGTGACCACAGATGAGCAGCCAACTGCTTCCCTTCTCACTGGGAGTGGGGAATGGAGTCCAGTGATTCGAATGCTCCAACATAATCCTGGCATTAGGACTACTCATGAGGTCACAAACCATCCTTTTGCATGTTTCTGCTTAAATTAAAAGTAAGAATTCTCAGATTTTAAGTGCTGGACAGCAACTACAAATAAACCGACAATTGTTATGTCAGTGTCCCACCAAACAAGATAATTAGAACTTAATAAACTCATCATTTTTAAAATGAAAAATAGGCATGTCTATTATTTTGAGATGGCAGTAATAATCTCAGAGACTTAAATTGTTTTGTTTGACTTTGGCTCTTCAAAATCAATATATGGCACCTGATTTCACCTGCCCATTTTTCAACTACCAGATTAAAAAAATCATACTTTATGAATAAAAAGTAATGCAATAATTAAGAAGCTTGTGAGTAGGCTAAGGAACTTTCACTCTTAAAACTCCTGAGCCTTTATTACACTGAAACTAATTTTTTCCTTTCCCCCCACCTCCTCTTGCTAACATCTTCTTGATGTAATTATTGAAATTCATACCATATRAAGGAAAGAAATAAAACCTAACCTTCTGGAAAAGGATATTGGAAACTAAGGCAATTCAGATTGTCTTGTAGTTAAAGCATTGCCTAAGAGTCAGATAATGCAKGGTTAGGATCTGACACAAACTTCCTGTGTGTTTTCTGGATGCTGTTTCCAGCCAAACTATGATAGTTTGTTTAACCATAGTGAGCTAAAGCATGCTCCCCTGTGATTCATTTGAAACTACTTGTGGATAAAAGCATCATGCCTCTTTGTGAAAGGGGGAAAAAATCTTCAGTCTCCTCCTCCCTTGTCCTTGGATCAATGGGATGGTAATACAAATAGGAACTTGCCTCCACAAAATGTTCCATTTATTTCCCCACTAGTGTTGTTCAGATATTTCAATGATGGTGTTAATGGTCTTGGTCCAGAAAAGTATATAAGTATGTTTCTGGCTTTAAACACAAACACCACCATTAAACTTTATGGCTTACTTAAGTGTAAGACCATTAAATCATGGAGAAGTCTAGGTGAAATCTGATTGCTATACTTAGCACCTCTGAACCATGGAGTTCTGGAAATACCTACAGCAGTGCTGAAAGAGCAGTTGGGCTCACTTCTACCTCCAATGCAAGGAGATCATTTAGACTTCCTCACTGATGAAGATTCYCCCTCAAATATTATACATTATAAAGAAAATATTACCTAAGTCTCTAAGTATGGCACTTATACAAAACACTTATATATTAAAGAGTTCTATCATGTGTTATCTAATTATATTATTTTGTTTTACAACTATGTCCATACACATTGCATGTAAGAGCAGTTTTATACCCCAGTTCAGAATAAAAAACATATTTCATTGAGCAGTGTTTCCTCACTGTTCAAATATACTGTGTATTACTCAAGAATTGTAGTCAACACTTTCTATAATCAAGCTTTTAAAATACTCCTTAGTCTGGGACAAGGATTAAATTTCTATCCCCTTCCTACTGAGAACTTCAAAACCACATTTGAAACTTGATATTTAAACCGATTATTTTACTTTCACCATTTCTTTGGCCAGCTTCTTATTTAGTAGCTCTTGTTTCTAAATGGCCCTCCAATTAAATGAAACTGAAATGAAACTAAACTAAAACTGGGTGATATGTTACCCCAAACCTTTAAAAGCAATATCTTCAATTTTATCTGTAAAATTTTGTTTTACATGAAAGAAAGTATTCTGCATAAGAAATGTGTCAGCTTTTCTGGGGTTACATTATCAGCAGCACACATGAATTTGTAGTGTTGTGGTCTACACTATTCTGGAAGTCAAAATAAACTTCATAACTTACACAGCGTCATCTGACACAGCCACAGGCAGCTTCACACAAGAGTTCAAAAACAATTTGCTTGGTAAATTAGCTATTTAATATTGCAGCAATATTTGATTAATTAGTCTTCCAATTTATTAGTGATACATGGAAATTCAGAATTAGATTAGATTCCTCTTCATTATACATTAAAATTATGCATTTAAATTAGTTTCCAGTTAATGATGTAGATACTTGATACATCTACTAGTATTCAGTATCACCACATAWCCACATTGTTGATAATTCAGAACTCATAGCTGCAGTTTTTCCATCATCAGACTTGTATTTACTCGGTCACATATGAAATCATTCTGCCATGCAAGAATGCATGGCATTACCAAATGCTCAAGTGCATTTGAAAGTTGTTATTTAATGCATGGATTCAGATTGTGTTCTCCTAAATTTCTTCTCCTAAATTTCTTTTGCAATTTAGAGATGACCTATTTCTTACAATTCTGACACTTGATTTCTAAACTACCATGACAAAAGCTTCTGCTGGTACGTACATGTTGTATATCAGTGACCCTCTGTAAGAAAGACATGCAAAATACTTTGCTTGATGRAGCTGGACAGCAGCAATGTAATTGCAAATTGATGCCCTGACTCCACATTGTGGTGCTGTCTCACACTTTGGTCACAGTACTCGGGTAGGAGTGAGGGCAAGCACAGCAATTGCACCAGAAGGCGAGTATAATGCAAYATCAGAATGTCACTAATCAGTTATTTCTCAGCCCTCTGTGATTTTGCTCATTGGAAGCACTTCCCTTTTCCTTTCTCTTCCACCTAAGTAGAGCAGCTGCCTAGAGACCTGTTTCTGTCTCCTTCCCAGACCACTAGCTGGCAATCCTAGCCATGACATCTCCATGAAAAATAACCAGAGGTTTACTATAATACCTGCAGAACTCCCAAGCTTTCTGTGTTTTAAATATACCTGGGAAACGTGTGTCTGAAATAATACCAAACTCCTATTAATAATGCAGTAATACTCCATAATAACTCACATCTCTTTCTCACTGTAAACAAGTTTGGATGACTGGATGACTTTTCCCTGTTTTCCTCCCATAGATTTTGAGAAAATGGGYGTCAGGGAGAATCTCTTTTTTTCTTAATACCACTGTTAAAAACTGGTCTACAGTGCCTCAGAGTAGTATGTTTGCATTTTAATAAAATTTTTATTCGAGTTTCATACTTTATCAAGTGACTCATCTTTGTTAAGGATCATGACTTTTGAAAAGGAATCTGATCCTACCCACAGGACATATATTTAAAGGTTATTACCCTAGCAAAAAAGGGGAGCTATAACTTAGAAATTTTTTTTTTGTCCTAAACTGGGGAACAATGATATCTGTTAAAGAGTGACCTGTACTTTTTACTAGATGTAACATATCTGTATCACTACTGCAGGTTTAGCCTGTAAATCAGAACTCAGCTGCTTAAAAACAATAGCTGACCAGCACAATGTAGCAATGACATATTTATAGAAATATAAGTACATTTTTTTGTTGAAACATGCCAAAACCAGCAACAACTTACARACTTTCAGGGCTCCACATATCAGGTATTGGATTTGTCTTCATTCTGCATCAAGGGACAATTGTCTAATTAACTGAAACAGTCAAGTGCATTTGCCAGCCTGCATGGATTTACAGAAAGCAGGTATAGTGTGAACAGTGGTCCCAGCAGGGAAAATCATCCAGCTATCCTGATTGCATCCCAAAATATTTTGGGAGTTTGCTGAACAAGAGTTACATTTACTGTGGTGCTGATTTCACATTGCTCCTGTTTGGGTTACAAATGGTACTTCATGTTAAAATAGGAGAAGAAATATTTTGTTACGAGAATTAAATGGCTGTAGTGATTGGTAAAATTGCATATTTTTCTCTTGGTAGTWTCTTTTTTAAATTTTATTTCTTGGATTTCAATAAGCCTCCATCCTTTCAGCGTACAAATTTCCTCATCTTTTCTCTTTTTTCTTTCCTTTTCTTTTTTTCTTTTCTTCTCTTTTTCTCTTTTACATTTATAGGAGTTAAAGTAAGTAAAAAGAACCTGTCTCACCAGTACCTCACTTCAAGCAGCTCCAGGACCTTTGCGAACAGAACTGACTATCAATAAAAGAAAGTGAAATGAGTCTTTGAAAAGCACTGAGACATACATTTTGGCATGGTTTTTTCTAGACAGAACTTCCCTTTACTTGTTAAAAAAGATAGCCAGATGWAGTACTAGAATACATTATAAGGTAAAGGGGAAAAGCATGGCTATAGCCTCACAGACTTCACTGGTTTTACTTGGGCCATAGTGGCTAGTACCGTTTTTCAGATGGTAGACTCTTTAATGAAATATAAAATTTTAAAAACTGTGTATTATCTATTTTCAAAAGCCTCAAACTTATAATACTATCAGTACTGTCTAATATAGAGGTATTCCCACAGCTGTCACCTTGGACAAATCTATAGGGGACCCAGAACAAATTTTAATCTAGTTTTAATTACGAATAATGAAGGATTAAGGCCCTGGTATAGTAATGAACCACATTGGTGGCACAAATTTCTTTTAAAATAGCTTTTATATTATCTGTGAAAAATATTATTCCTATACCATTGCTGATGGTTTTCTTAATAAGTGGGAATTAAATATGGTATATCTGTTTCAATATATGATTTTACAGCACGTCCTTGTCTTAGTTCATTAATAAATTAGTTTGCAATTTCTTAATACTGTTTCTTTCATCCATATAAATCCTTTTTAAAAAAAGTGCTCAAAGTATAAAATTCAGAGACAGGATGATGATTTTACCTTGCCCCAGATTTGACAGGACTACAATAAACCCCATTTGTAGATGAAGCTCAAAAAGAGGCAATAGCTTTTCTGTCTGCCTAATGATTGAAGTGCACATAGACACGGAGAGTAAGAAAGATAATTCCATAGAAACCCTGATGGATTAAATGACACACCACTGGTTAGCTAGTGGGGCAGTGGAAGAGCCAGGAAATGAAAACTAGCTGCTCTGAATTTGAGAATACAAAACATAAGTCTGTTGTGAAGATACCAAGCTGATATGTTTATACTGAGTTACTTGCTGCACTACAGTAAAAAAGGAGGGAAAAAAGGCACAAAATACTCCCTCCATCCCACATTATGTCTCTGCAGTAAGTCAGCAGTGATGCTTCTGCGATAAACCAGCAGTGTGTTTCTCACTGTCTACTCACTTCTGATGTGTTTCTCCTGCCTTGGAAAGTTACTGACTGATTTGTACGATTTGCATGAATTTTGATATATTTTTTATAATGCTTGAAGTGTTATATTTGTCTTCAAGCATGTTATTTCTGCAGTTAACTGAAAAAAAATAGCATTTAAATGAAGATGTTGTTAAATTCTGTCAYGGAGAAAATAATGGAACTATTAGTAGAATATTTTTCCTCTGTTGAGACATGATATCACTGTAAATTAGGCTATGTAAACTAGAGCTGAAAAAGCTAAAACACAAACTCAGGGAAACAGAGTATCTTCTTATTGCTATTCAAGGTGTAACCATCATCCAGAAACCAATTACCTTGGTATGTGAAGTTTGCATATGTATGAAATAAAGAGGAGAATCTGCAGCATCACACCCATTCCCCATTCCCTAAGGAAAAAATTATCTATCTTCTTGATAATAATAAACTTTAAATTTTACTTTTAAAAGTAGGAATGGATCTTTCCATTCCACTGGTGGGAGATTTAAATTGTACCTTAAATTACTGACCTCTATAGCTGGATTTTGCTACCAGACATTCTTAAGATGGATATGAAAATTATTTTCTTCTAAGGATCTAACAGAGGAACTGGGGGRAAATGGGGAAAAATCCATAGCAATCATAATATTCAGTCATAAGTAAAAAATAAAAAGTAACTTCTTTTAAGAATGTATGTGGTAGAGCTTATTCTGCTSTAAATTGCACTGAATCCACTGTTTCTGAGTATTAAATTACCATTAGTAAAGCAAAAACATTTTTCAGCTTTTTAAAATACGTATTTTTAAAGCTCTTGTTAATTGGTTACATATCAAATCAAAATTGTCTGTATGTGGTTGGATTTACAGTAAAAAGGGAAATATGTTTTGCAGAACAATCTTTCACCTTAATTGCATGTTTATATATACTAACCAAATTTGAAGGCCACTTAGAAACGTTATATCTAGCCCACAATCCCAAATTTAAATTATCAAAATCCAAGACTGCCATTATTTAGGATTAAAATGTTGTTCTCACTAAACAGAAGTATTYATTTATGGTTTTCAGATTTACTAATATTAGAAATAAAACTCCTGAACAAAGCTTGCAAGCAGGAAGACCTCGAGGAAAGCTTCTATGGAGGAAACCCAAGGCAAATGAAATATGTGTTTCTTCTAAAAGATGATTATTTCAGGKTATTTCTAAGTTATGTTAGTACTATTCAAGCCATTAGTTACAAATTATCGATTTTGTAATGCAGTTATCCTATTTGAAAATAGATTTTAGAARCCATCTGTGCAATTCCCATTAATTTGCATRGAAGAGAATCTGAGCTTGAAACTTTAATTTTCAATCACTTTAGTGGCACCACTGATGAAAACAGCTATCACCCCACACAAACAAAATATTCACTCCCTAAAAACAAGTTCTTGGCCTCAAATTTATGAGATTTCCTCTTAAAGATTCCTCTAAAAATATTTCTTCTGAAGAGGATAATTTCCTATGTCTCCAAAAACTTGGAAATATCCTAAAATAAATTTCTGGTCAAAGATTAAAATAGCAATCTGTGGTAAAACATATTTTTGACAGGGAAATAAAGCAGGCTGCCAGACATCTAAGTGGATTTACTAGAACTTAATTCCACTTGAATACATGAGTAACCATGATTGGACAAGATGGTCTATATCAGTCTCTGATTTGGGCTTTGCAATGAAGATATAAACCAAATATCTCAACATAAAATTATTATCTTGGGGAAACAAAAATATCGGATACTAATTGCTTACCTGAAAGTATTTCATGYAGACCTTAAACTAAAGTTTGGCTGCAATGCTGAACTTCTGTTTTTCCTAAAGTGCAGGAGTAAAACATACTGTACATTACTGATACAATTTGTGGAACCATATCTACAGCTTTCAGGTTTTATTCCCATGCACACACAATTTTAAGGAAGCCAAAGCATTGCAGAGGCAATTACTGCTCGATAAAATTGCCAGATCTAGTTAAGGAAATATGGAAAATGAAAGGGACCTATATTTTTCTAAGAAATACCATGAGAGTTTATTGTAAGCAGAACAGTCTGCATTGGAGGATTARCACATGACTGAAAGAAATAACAGACGGAACAAAGATATGTGGTACAGGAATGCTAACTCTACTTCTCTGTATCTGGGTGGGTTAGTCTGTCTGTCTGTCTAAAAACAATTAGAAAACTTGACTGTTGCAGTTTGAACTAGGACAGTCTGTCAAAAAAGCTGCATATTTTATGTCAATATAACAGTGAACTGTGTCCTCATGGAATACCCCCAGTGAATGCTGGAAAACAAAAATTTACCTGCAAAACAATGTAGATTTTGTGATATTAAAAAGCTGTTGGAGGCAGAAATTTAAACCTAGTAGGAAATATTGAAACACCCAAAGTAAATGCTCATTTAGAAATATTCTGTAACTTCATTAAACTCTATAACAGTCTTAAGATCCAATTATTTAAATTCTAGCGATGCTTCTGTCCAAATTAAGGTGCAAATGAGACCATATGCCAAAGTCAATAGTATGGATTTTATTTAACACTAAATGTGAAGTAGTGAGGGAGATAGGGAAGTGAGAGGGAGGGAGAGAAAAAGTGCAACAGAGRAACAGATTAAGTAGAAAGAATACCATGACTCCATAGATTACAACTACATCCTAAGGGCTCTCTTCTCAGGGGTTGCAGACTGTATCCATCAAGTGATGGAAGGAAAGAGCCCACAGAACACCAAGCCCATGGGATTTATATTATGCTGAGGCTGGGTGGAAACATCCCTGTAACTCCTCTGGATGATGTAATACTGGATCAAGGGACATTTTGTGAGTCWTTGACACCTTCTAAGATGTTGTAGCTGTCTCATGTCAGGGTTAGTTGAATAGATCAGCTGAAATGAATAATACCTCCATTCCACATGTGAATGCCCCGGTATTCAGAGGGAAGGTCCCACAGTTGAGTCATTATGTAAGGGAGTACATCGACATTATAGGAAGAATTTACAGGACTTTCCTCTTATCAGCCTCTTCCCTTATCTGGGAAACCTCYTTGTAGGCTGAGGTGCACCTGCCCATCTGTACCTGGGAAGCCACTCTGAGCATCAGGGCAAAGCAGCCAGCCCATTGTTCAAGCCACGGGCACCAACCATCCAATGTCCTACAGCTCCCGGGTGATTACTGCAAGTGGGTGAATGGTTGAGTCATTACTCACTAATACTCCAGTCTCTAACAAACACACAACACTGCTCCAGCCTAAAATGAATTRCCTTAATTTTGGTCAGAATAATTAAACTTGAAAATTTGTTACATAACACTTTCTTCATCTATTAAAGAAGCAGTAGAAAGTATGAAACAGACAGTGGAAAGCAGTTTCTACTTTCATATAGGGGGTAGGTTGCCTTTGGATGTGAGGTGTAAGAGGACCTGGGCTGCATGATAGTCTGAACAGGTAAGAGAGGGGTGCATGGTGGTACTAAGTGACTCAGGAGAGAATCCTCAAAAGCCAATTGTGATTACTGCAGTAAGTCCTTCTAACAAAATGTCAGACAAAATAAAATACAGATAAACAAAAAGAAATGCACGTAGATAAAACAATCCCAGCTTTAAATACACAGTGCTGTGATATAAACTGCTGGGAAATTAAAAATTTACAATAAGGGATTCTAATAAAAACATTAGGCAACAGTTCAGAAGCATTTGATAACAGAAATAGGACACCAGGTATAGAAGGGATAGAAAATGAACTGAAGTCTGCCATTGTTCATTCACACCTTGTGCTGTTCAAGAAAACAGGAAAAAAACTGGAGAAAAGCAAGGCTGATTCAAAGTAGAGAAAGATCTCCATGCAAAGAGTAACTGAAATGTAGGACTTTTCAGTACTGGAACCACGAAAGGGAGGGATGTGAATAGCGTTGGAGTGATGAATAGGTAAAGTTTGTTCACTGTCTCTTACAGCAAAATTATCAATTAACAGGCTCAAAAAACCTCCAAAATAGGACTTTTTTTTTTTATAAGTCACGTACATAAATTCTGGAATTCCTCATTGCAACACATCTGTAGATACTAAATATCAGATTTTTTCCTTCATTAACTAGCCTATGAAGTATTACTAAATGTAAAGACAACGCCTCTGCCTTAGTGATCTTCCAAAACATTATTATAGACTCAGGGAGAGCATTTTGAGAATTTTTGGCTCCTCAGTGTCTCAAATCACTCCTCTTGATTCTATTCACTTGCTTTCAGTAGAGATTCACATTTGATATTTACCACTGTTGTTGGCAATGTATTGTACTAATTGTTATGGTCTGCTTTGATTTACCTGCCTTATGTTAACTTGAAATTATGCATTCATTTTCACTGAAGTCAGAAATTTCAAAAGTATCCTGTTGAACTAAGTTTTTATGAAAAATATTTGTCAAATGGAATTCAACAAAAACATGTAAATTCATATTTATATGAACTGTAATATCATCAGCTGTCTAAATACATCTGTTACAGCAGTTTCAGAGTTTTTTGATATAAACTTGTGGAATATGAGAATAAAATTTGTGGCCCCATTTAACGAAGAAGTCTCTGACAAGATAAAGCTTTTTTAAAGCCAGGTAAGTTAGAAAATATCATTAGGGGTGGTGTTTTACTTTAATTTGTACATTTCCCTGATGACACATCATTAGAGCTTCTGTAAAACGAGGAATGCAGAATGAGACAAAGCTCCAGGGAAATAAATAGTATYAGGTACAAGCACTGAGTTTTCTTACTGTGAAAGGCAAAGTATCTTAAAATAGACATAGTGATCTCGATTTTTGAACTTCTTCCTAGGCACAATATTGACACTATAAAGACACAGTAGAGTTTAGGTATATTATAGGTTTATAGGGTTATTCTTTCTGCACAGAGAATATATATATCATCACAACCTTTATATTCCAAAGAACGTGGATACTAGGGAATGAAAGGACGATGCAAGGTTATGATACAGCCTTTGATGGCCAACTTCGGTCCATCTTAAGTAATCTTTCCATCTGGTGTCTCTATTTTAAGCTAATGCAGGATATGTAAGACAAATATCAGTTATAAGACTAAATATGACAAAATAGTTTAAGTCATTCCAATTTCTCACTTCAGATGCTGAATTGGACATACTGTATTCTTTCCTTCTATCTAACAGATAGAATTCTGGTACTCAGTCTGGAAAACATCAGTGCTCATCTGGGACCACTCTGTCCCAGGCAACCTTTCACTTTTTGCAAAGGCCATGAGGGTAGAGTTCAACTGCTGAGCTGCTACTTCTCTATTCCCTTTCACATACTCTTAGTATAGTGTTAACCTTTGTTYGGTTTCTCTTTTGTTTGTTCAGCTTCCAAATTCTAAGAGAATGCTGCATATATTCTCTTAGATATCCTTACAAATATCCTTAGACCTTTGATGTACCAGACCAGACTGACACTACAAATACAGATAAAGGGGGTTTTCACAATTCTGTATTTATAGCTACAAAACGCAAACTTGCCCTTCATCAAYTCAGCCAGCTGGAATTCTGCTCAGTACATGACTGAGCATACAGAGTCCTGGTAGAGTTTAGCCATCACTAAACACATGTGCAATAATATTGTAGGAGATATACTGCCTCAGACTGACCTATGAGCCACGCTTGAAGAAGCTCCTCTTCTCTACCATTGTGGGAAGACAGCTGGGGGTAAAATGAGTGAAAACCAGTAAGTTATATTCACATTCTAACAGAAATTATAACAGCACAGAAATTAAAATGTGAAATGCAATTGCTACTTCCTGAATGGAATCCGGTGGCCAGGCACAAAATCTATTCCGTGATGATTCCCCACATACATACCCCACAGCCTGCAATCTTCAGCACACACTGAGGGATGAAATACAGGATGGAGCAGAGCAGAAACACCACGGCCAGGCTCTGCTGTAATTCTTGCAGGGCTGGGACTGTGATGGCTCCGTGTGTCTGATACAGCACACAGCAGCTGTCAGCCCAGGGCATGTCTTGCTGCTGAGTCAGCAACTGTGGGGATGTTGGTCTCTTCAGATGAACTCAGTTCATTATTATCTAAATGTAATACTAACTCACACCTCCATCCCAAAATTACCTGCCCCCAAGATACCTGCCCCCATCGTATGACCACCTTTCACCAACCATGCACTCTATTTTATTGSCTGTATCTTCAACAGTGAAGCAAGAGAATTTTACACCAATGAGTAACAAATGCATGATGGGAGAAAATCAGTTCCACTTAAATACAATGAAATAGTATAAAAGTGAGTTAAGAATGGGAAGAAGTTAGGAAGGACTCCATAATACCTTTTTGGATCAGTTGACTGGCAGAACCTATCTTTTCTTTTGTAGGGATATCTGTTGGTAAGAACCTTCCTCTATGAGCACTGAACTATTAACTCGAGCTGGCTTTCATTGGTGATTGGAACTTGCCTCTATATTGCTTAAAATTTACTTTTGCAGTCAGTAACCATCATCAGCAATCTTCAAACATTAACCCATCACAATTTTCTATTATCAACGTGTTTATTATTAAAGTCTGTCACTCTGTGAACAGTTTAGCATGAGTCCCTCAAGGGCAATAGCAGTCAACAGCTGCAGATAACATACTCAATGAAACTGAGGAGATTTGGGAGTGGGTACTTCTTTCTGGTTTGTAGTAAGATATTTGACTTCAATATGCTCTTGTAGCATGTCCCTAACAATATTTGAACTGCCCTCYGACASAAAACACTGTTCAGTGGAGTCCCCATAACAGGACACTGACAGACTGATCAGGCACAAGGGGCTTGACTTTCCTGGGGCACTGAMAGACCAATTAAACACAAGAAAATGCCCTTTGACATGACAATCATGAAGCCCTTTATGACTTTTTCCAAAGAATACAGAATTGTAAAAWCGCCCTAAATGCAGAAATAATTTTGCTTCCTTGCAGGAAAATAATTAGTAAAACACAGGTAAAGTCTAGACCTTAGACAAATCATAATTTTCAGTGTTTCAGAAATATAAAATMATGTGTCTGCTAGCCAAACCCATGCACACACTACTTGGGTGAACGCCTAAAACTGGAATTCTAACAGMGATAGAGAAAGTGTGCCATTTCTACTGTTCTTTATCTGTGGAGTTTAGACAATTAGCTTACACTAGACACCAGTTCTCTGATGGCCACGTGATCTTCATTAATGCTGCATTAAAAGTCTCTGTCACAGGCTTTTTGACTTGCATGTGTGAATTAAGCTATCCCTAACAATACAGAATTTAGCTTTCAAAGCTGGTGAGAACAAGGATATTTACTTGATTATGAGCATAAAGACTTCATAAAATTATAAACTGAACATCATCTYACCCATCACTCAAAGCTGCAAAGAAAGAACTATGTTGTACTATTCATAGATCATAGGCAGTGAAGTATAAAATTACACTACATCCATAAACCTAACATGTAAACATTTCATAAGCCAAGACATCCAGTTCAATTGCTTTTGGGATGTGTCAATGACTTACAAAATCATATCCATATTATGACAGATTTTAWTTTTTTTTTAATATAGACAGATCCTCCTATAATATTACCAATTTTTAAAAGGAAGTTATGGTTAATTGTGAGAAAGAACATTATGGGAGTGTATGCATTTTGCATAGCCTCACATCTTCACTGTTCTCTGAGCTGTGATACATCCAGAAAATTCATTACCACAGAAGCTGGTAGCTGCTATTTCACACACTTTTTACTACATTCTTTCTACATTTTTATGATATCACATAATCTTCTATGAAATACAAACTCAGAAGTTAGGTACTTCTGAAAGAAACTAAACAGTTTTTTACTAGAAATTATGTTTTTTCATTAAATAGAAACATTTACTGACATTTGAGTTTTCTATCATCTGCATGCTTTCCCAAGAAATTAATCTTCACAACATTAATATCAATATAGAGTCATTCTGCAACGTATGCATTATATTACATGGCTWTATAACATTGTTAACATTTTATACCTTTTGACCATTGAAAATATTGATTTTTATTGGTTGCTGTATTCTCTGTGCCAGAACTCTTCCAAGTTCTTGTGTGCRTTTCAGAACCTATGTCTTGTTCTGCCATGTGCTTCATTTCTTTCAGGAGTTATTTGCAAAAAGTCTTCGAGTGTTACACATCAAAAGTCAGACAGTGAAATCTGACCAAGTTCTTTGTGAGCTTTCAACTCAGGAAAGCMACAGCATAATGAAAAATTATAAACCATACACAAGACTCCAGAGCCTGTTTGCCCTGTCTGTACTGGGACCTTCTCAGCACTCAGAAACACCTGTGTAAAGCAAAAAACGTGTTGCTGCATCTAAAGGAGTTCTTAGGTCTGCTTTGGTTAAAAGCTGGTTGGTAAGAACACACAGTTTTGATTCCYAGTTTGAAAGCATTGAAAGCATTAAGGCATTGTCAAAGAAAAGGGTATGGCCATCACAGGACAGCACAACTCTTGTACGGCAGCTTTGATTATCATCCTTTATTGTGAACCATTTGGAATAGCTTCTGTCTCTGACAATTCAATACACCTTGAGCATGCAAAACCAGTCTTACATACCTGCAATRTGTAAATGCCTGCAGTCCAGGGAAAAATACCAAAAATAACTTCTTCTGGAGTCCAGTGTACAATACTGTGATTGCACAGAAGAACCTCGTACAGACATATGTGTGTATGGTCAATACACATATCCTCGCCTTTGAGCAACATATCTCAATGCTCTATTCTCCCCTGTACTTCTAGAAACCATTTATGTCATGACCATTAAAATCCACCAGGTTTGATCCTTATTTTCAACATCACAGAGAGAGGAAAATTACATGGAATAAAAGACTGTGAGCTGGGCTCTTCAGGGTCATATGGCGAATAATAAACAACCAATTTCAGGAAAAGAACAGTGCTATTAACAGGAAATATAAGATTTGTTAGAGAAATGCCTTAGAGGCCACTGTCTGAATGATTTTATAATATGTACTATGTGAATAAGCATTATAATGAACTATTAGACACGTATCCTTATACCAGGTTTTCAATATCTCATACTGATTTACTCTCACAAAGCTTTGCATGCCGTGTAAAACTAACTCTGCTTAGTTTTGATGGGCAAACTGTATGATATCCTTGGCAAACCAACTTATCAGATAGATACATGGACWATATAAATGTGTCAAGAAATTCCAAAAAGTCTTTGTTGCTTCCACTTAMATAAAAGAAATGAAAGAAACATCCCTCTCTGAAATATCACACTTCATTTCATAATGAAGTTCAACATAATGCCATAATCATTTCATTATTTTACCTATCTAGAATATTTCATAAAATCATACCATGTATAAGACAGAATATCTTTCCTTTATACTATAAGATTTATTTTATATTTCTTTCACCCTATTGAGGTAACCTGAAAAGTATTTACTGGCAGATCACCTGGTCTCTACCTGGCATGAGGTGATAACACAGATGAAAAACTGGCTGTTCCTCTGGGGAAGAAAATCTGTGTAGACAGTGGCCAAGGATTTAATTGAGTAGCACATATTTTGCATTGTCTTGGGATGATTAAAGCCAGATTGGTGCAATTAAAAAACCACTAGCACCACCTCCCCAAAAAAACCCCCAAGAATACCCCCAAAACAACAACAACTTAAATTCAGAAGTAGCATAGATTTGGCACAAAATGCATCAGCCAAGGCAGCATTTTGTGCAACTGAGACCCAGCTCAGCCGTCTGATTTTTCCAATATGGGTATTCTGATAYTGCACTGTGCCTTTTACGCTAAACTGAGGTCTCCTCAGCCTCTACTGATTCAGAAGCAGGAAAAAGGTATATGCATATCTGTTGTGCTATTTAGGAAACTGAAAAAAATTCTACCCTCTCATATTATGATGTRTTCCCACTGGTATTTTGAGGACARGGTTCTTTTTAGCAACCCAGGGCTGCTGTTGTGTTAACAAAATATCAGATGAGCTCATTACAGAAGCTAAACTAAGCCATTCAATTTTAATACAGAARAGAGAATATAGCTATGGAAATGTGTTCTTTTAAAACAACTTGGTTCTGAGCTGAGACTTAAGCTGTCAGTTTCAGTCTAAAACCTATTTTTACAGCCTGATTATAAACCCTTAGAAATGGAAATGTTGACGTATCCTTGGCTATAACAACTCTAACAGGAGATTCTGCAATAGCCTGTAAAATCAACTATTCTAACTAAAACCTCTGTTCATTTCATGTTACAAGGTAAAACTTCTGTTTATGACTGAAATAGATGAAACTTCTGAAGCATACAATACTGAAAAAGTAAAATAGGTGATCTTCAAAGCGTTACTCACATCACAGTATTTATACTATTTATACTCAGCATACAAAGTACTCCTAATATTTCAGTCTATTTAAGACCATCTTTAAACTTAGATATATCTGTTTCTCCTCTTAATAAAACTCTCTCATGAAACTCGTATTTTTATGTTATGATTTTATCAGACAGCATGTTGTAAAGACTGGGTCTGTAAGACTATGACAGCATGTTGTAAAGACTGGGAAGATGCAGTCCTGACCATGCACAGACACACTCATGATTTTGACATTATGTAAAAAGTCATCTTTACAGGACTTCCATTACTCATAGGSTTTTCACCATCCAACTGCACTCGAATGCTTTGCTTGACTGCATCTGGAGAGGATGGCAAAAAGCAAGGTGGAAAAAGGTAAAGAAGGACAGGCATTGAATGGATATATCTATTTCATGTGAGGGTCAGTCAAGAAATATTTTTGCTAAGGTTTTTTTTAATGTAAAAATTCAGTAGGTAAGGCTTGCAATAGGAGCAATCCTGTCTGATTGAAATGCTAAAATTCTGTAGCTATAAAAAGTTCATTTATTTCATTAACAGTATCAAATTAAGGACATATAAGAATATGCAAGGAAATTGACACATCTGATTACGCATAGGAATCTATAGTTAAATACAAAATTATAACTAGATAGCTGTTTTTATCTCACTATCTCTAGATTAATGTCTGCCAAACATTCCATGCAATGTGTGTTCTTATGAATTCTGTCATGAAACAAGGGCAGAAATAAAATGTTATAAAATTAATTTAATGAAATGTATTCATATACAGAGAGAAATAGATCATTTTTACTGAATGTACCTGTAGGAGTCATACAGATTCGTACATGCATTTTACAATTTTAGTGTTTTGGTTCTATATCTGACTTGAAAGCTATTCCCATGAAGTCAAAGACATTTTTCCATTATTATTTTCAAGTCAGAAAATTATTTTGGTTCATTATTTSAATTTCAACACTAATATAAGATCTTCCTATTTAAAGTGAAGAAAAACTCAGAATCTTTTCTTTATCTCCATTTGTCTCAAGTAGACAGGGAAGCAATAGAGCCCAGTATAGGAAATGATAGATAGRTAAGTCAGCTGTGATTCAAGCATACAATCTGTAAATATTTCAATTAAAGTGTTCCCTAAGAGAGAATTGAACCTACATGAAGGACTAGATGTATTTTCTATACAGTGCAATCAAGGTATGTTAAAAGAGCACACATTTGTGCCACAAGTTGGTACCCAGGCCRGTTTTTGAGGGAAGCAACCTGTGCACTGGATTAGCATAGATGCCTCAGCAAGGGATCCTGCTTCAGTCTTCTAGCAAGAAAAGCAGGGTCATGCAGCCTGCAAAACTGGCATTGCTGGGCCACTTGCTGCTGGAACCAGCATCACCTCGTTCAGAATACAAATTCAGGTCACACAGCAAAGCACACTGCTGCACCATGTAGCAGCCCTTGTGCTTGAGCAGGCCTCACTGAGTTCAAATGCACTCATTCACATTGCAAAAAATCGGCTGCTTTCATTTGGTTTTGTCTTCTGTGCCTTAATTTTTAAGTAGTTTTAGATGACAATGAGGAATGCTTCATGAAAAGCAAAAAATAAGATAAAATTAAAGGCAAAATTCAGTTGTTTTCTTTTTCTTTTTATTTTAAGTATAATTATCTTTCCAAGTTATTAATGAATATAAAAAGCAAATTATACATGCATAACCACGCAAGGTTCTTTTAAAAGGCTATTTTTGACAAAGCAAWATAAATTTTAGGTCCCTTCTGATGGTAATTCTCTAGGCGATGCTAAGTAAGAACGGCTCAGAATGCAGCTCAAATGAATTGTCTATGTGTTCAATAACTTTCTGTTAGTTGCAAGCTTCTGCACTTTTTTCATTATGTTCCAGCATACACAGGTTTTATGCTTTCCATACTGATATTTCATAAAGTCCAAATTTTGAACAATGAGTAATGGTATTACTTTTACTTCACCTTCTGAAAAATGTCAAATGTAATTTGAAGTATAAAAGTAAAGCCCAGATCAAGGTGTAATTAATAAAGGAACATTACTCATTTGAACAGAGTGAGAATTTCATTTCATGATTGTTTAACAGCTACAAGTAAGCATTCTCAAAATCAGTAGTAGGCTTTGAAATGCTAACAATTATCAATATTTTTGAAGAATTTGCAGTATGTCAACACAAACTGTAAGAATAAAATTATTCATATAACAGYGTTTGTGTTAATCTTTTAACTAACAGTCCACAGTTCTACGTGCATGCATACCAGAACTCCAATATTTAACAATTTTCAAAACTTCAGCCGCTCACCAAAATAAACAGAAACTCATTTCTCTTTTGGGAATATCAAACAAAGTCTTGCACCAAATTGAATTTAAGGTTTCAATCACTTACTCAAATATATGTTTATGAGGGCTATGCTGAAAGATGATGAGACATATTTTTGACTACAGAAGAAACCCAAGAATATCCCTTGGATAATATGACAGATTTAGAAATTTGTTGTTTRGCTGATGCACCCTTTTAGTTCACTTAGATGTAGAAACAAAATAATTGTTCTACTTGAACGTTCTTCCCATATTTTAAGGCTAGTTTTGATGAAAATGTAGTTGGTGTTCAATTGTTTAGAATTTATTTTCTCCTGCTATTTTTTTTTAATTCTTTTTTAATGTTAACTCATGTTTTCATAGTGCAAAGTGTTTCAGCTGTGGATTACAACAAATGTGTAGTGCCTAAATTAAAGTTGGTTGGTGGCGGTTTTTTGGACTGGAGTTATAAAGTAACTCTTCTCTACTTAGTATGCCACAGATCAGTGTTAAGCTGTCACATCAACAGAAGTGTGCTTTTTTATTTTTAACGTGCGTTATATTATGCTAGTAAGAAGTTGAGTTCTGGCTCTAGCAGAATTGTCCTACAGTCAATAAAGCAAAACTCATTTAATATTACATTTGATCTTTACTTTTGAATTATTAGACTGCCTGGTTTATGCTGATATCTTTATAATGTTGATATGCCTCCCCCATCAAAAGCTGCCACAAGCACATTCCAGCAAAATGCAAATATAACTACAAGATCATAAAAAAAATAAGACTTAAAATATATATATCTACTACTTAACATTTCTCCTACAAGAAAGAAAATGGCTGTATGGGCTATTTTCAGTTGTTTTGAATAGCTGCTATTTATATTTCATATCTGTATAATTATACAACATGAAAATGAGACCTAAAAAACTACAGACCTTACGACAAACACTGTCTGTGCAGTAATTAATTTCATCTAGCAGCAGAGTTTTAGTATTTGAACATTGATTCAGGAGAGACTAGAAGAATTTATGCTGACCTTTTATGTCAGTGTAATCATTCCACGTTGAAGATGGCCACAGAAAATTATTGTCTTGTTTAGACAACTCCAGAAATAGAAGAGTTCAGCAGTTGCGTGCATGTGCACTCGGCATCACTTCTTAAGGTAGTAATAAAGGCACTGTAGATAACACTGAGATTATAGAACCATACTCACCTGAAATTTGAAGCACAAATGTGTGCTGTCAAATATTAAATTTACTTGCAGACATAATGCCTCTTGCTAGTCCCTTAGATTCTGTTAGTATTTACAAGAATTTTAAAAGGTGAAAGCATTCTATAATGTAAATCCACTACACAATATTATGGAAGAAAAGTAATTTTTATATTTTCTTTATAGACAGCGATAAAGGAACCACGGAGAATAGAAGCTGAGGTATTTGTACAGTAGACAGACTTGAATTTAATCAAATAGGTCTGTATCACGCCTCTCATCTTTTGAAGTGGATTTCTTAAGGACTGCCATCCTGACTAAATGTTCTCATGAGACACAGAGGGCAAATTGTCTGTTACTGAAAGTGTATCCCTGTTAAGTCCAAATGAATCAAGCTATTACAATTCAGGAGTTTATTAACCCAGTTTCAGGTGATACGACATTGAAATTTTGTGACTTTTTCTTCACAGCAACTTAGCCATTGAGCAAGAATGATTGAGAGCTGCCTCAATGTATATGCTAAGCTGGCTGCAGAAGAGCTCTGTCACTCCTTCTGCTCTGCCACAAGAGCCATGGTCACTACTGCAGAACCACAAAGCTGTCACTACTATCACKGCTACAAAGACTGTCCCACTGTCACTACCACAAGAGCTCTGTCGCTCCTGCTGAAGAAAGATGGAAGCTGATGGCACTAACCCCATTAGAACTCTTGCATGACCAGGGAGCACTGGTTTCCCCTCCTTCCRTAATTTTATTTTCTCCCAATAGGCAGACTTATTTTTTTTCCAAGAAAATATCTATTTAAAATGTGACTCTGATCACAAAGAAATTTTACCATCTATATTTCGATTTCTACATAAATATGTGATTCCTAGGAGCTCTTGCTAAGCATATTTCCTATTCTAACTCAATAACCCTTCTCAATTTGGAAATGTCAGTGTATGGTTGCAATGCTTTATAAAAATAAATATCTACATTACTAAGAAGCTTTTCTGCTTTCTTTTGGCAAGTAACCTTAGATTTCTCTTTCACTTGACTGATCTTTATCCAAAAGTAGGGAAATTTCAAACACATAAACAAACCAAAAAGTCTAAGAGCAAAGCAAGCCTCCTTACTATCCTAAATTTAGCCAAATATGAAATATGTATTTGAAAATGTATCTGTCTGATAAAATGCAGCTATTTATAAGTGCCAGGGAAAAAAAATTCAGTCAATCACTACAGTCATCAAAGCCTTCCTCTCATGTGGTTTACTATTGAACACCTACTTTTATATTCTGCCATGTATCAATTTCTAATTCATGATTCTGATTGCAATCAGGGGACATCATTGCTCTGTATCTGCTGGGACTCATTAATGTTCACAGCCACTTTTGAGCTGTAAGGCTTAGATTCCAGCAGAGCAGACACAATACCTAAATTTGTTTTATAGCTGAAATTAGGGAAACCCTTCTAATGAATGAGTACCAGATCATCAAATCCCACTGCTATAACTTTATTTTTAGCCAGGATTTTTAATATTAATTCTAACAAACCTATGAGGATTAAAGATAAAAAATAGCCTGTCTCTTTTCCTCTATCTAAATCAYTTGATTTCCCTAATAACTGTCTAGGATGGAAGATTCATTGATTATTTGTTTTATCAGTGATATATATATATATTGCATAAGCAACCTTTGAAATGGTATTTTAGATTTCCAACTTTCCCTGTAAAATAAAAGATATTATATGTTTTTAGGCTTTTAACAAGGCCTTGGTCATTCTAAAACTGCTGGGTTAGGGTTTTCCTAATAGCTTTATCTTCTCCCTTGCAAGTCCAATTCTAAATATAGATTCATCATTATCTGATTTAGGTAAATGAAATAAAGCAAATTAATTTACCCCAGGATTTAGTGGTTTATTGCAACCTGGTTACTAAGAGCCAACACTGAGTTACATATATCCTTGTTTAAGTAACTAAAGAGACAGGTCAACACAAGATATCTGTATTAATAGTAAATAATTATATCCTTTATAARTATTTATTGCTATGCAATATGTCATTAATATTGAATGTCTCCAGTGGAATATTTTATTCTTTATTCAGACAAAGAGAAAAAAAGCATGTTCCGATTTTGTATATAATCAGGTTAAAATCAGTCCACAGGTGACAAGAATCAACCTATTTCTCCTCTTACAGTAACTCCCATCAGCAGCTTGCATCAAATGAATAAATATCTCTCTATAGGCAGAGGACAGCCATGCTTCCTCTGGGGCTCAAAGAGAGGCCTCAAAGTACAAAAATGTAATCCTTAGGRAAGATATCCAGAATCCATACATTTATTGAAAATGTTGTAGCTAATAAATATAGCATTATGCAGAATAATTCTAATGTCATTTGCTAAGAATAATTTTTCTATCTTTACTGTTCGTTGAGATCAAATATTGACTTGTATGGAATATATATCTCCACAAACAATAGTTTTAGAGATAAATATATCTCATATTCCATTCTACAAAAAAAAAATAGCTAAAAGCTTTAGTCATGAAATACATCTTCAAAACTTTAGGAATAAATTTGCCAATTATTTTATTGAGCTCTCTCAAGCAACTATTTCTTACGTCCAATGACTTTAAAGGTAAGTTACAGCTTTGTTACAGCTTTTGATTTCCTACCTTTGAAAGAAACATTTTTTATCTATTTTTTCCTATATTTTTGRTTCTTTTCCCTTGTACATAGGTGTATTTTAGGTGTTCCTAACTATACAACATGTAATGGAAATAACAAATCATGACAGAAATCACAGACAGGCTACATATCTCATTACCTTTTTCTCTGAAAATGAGATTGTCTTGATTTCAGTTACTAACATGTAGACTGGTACTCATCATTGTCACATAAGTCACATATCATTGGTACTTTTCCAAATATTATGGATATTGAAATAGCTCTTCATGGATGAGTGAAATTATTGTTCTACCACTGTATGAGGCAAGCCCTGTGAACACACAGGAGCCAAAGCTTACGCTAAACATCACCCTATTCCTTTGAAAGTACCATAAATTAGAAACTGAARGCAGGAAAAGGATCATTGCAAATATGAGTACTAGTGCCTAACTGGAGACAGCAGAGTGGGATGGGATCACTTAGGGTTACTGAAACTAGCACTGCCCACTGATCAGAATAAAAGGAAGACATGGTGGACAGTTGTAGCATATATATATTCTTTTATATATATTTAAAGGAATATAAGTAAGAAGCTTGAAGACAGATTTGATTTCACTGAGCCTTGGTGAGACTCACTAGAGATCAGTGATGTAGCTCAGCTATGAGATATTGTTCTGGAATGAGGGGAATTCAGTTTGCCAGGACCATGACCAGCAAAGTTTATTTTACCTCTGAAGTGTGACTGTACAGGTGCTTTTGCTGTTTGGTGCTTAAAATCCATTTTACAAATCAGAAGGTGCTCTGAATGTTCTTTCCTGACAGATATGAGTTGCTATGAATTTTAAAATCTTATACAATTTAGAAATTAGATACTTGTGTTCCATCTGTTTGAAAGGAACAGGAAAGGTCARAAGTTTAGGAAGAGGAAGAAGAACAAGGAAACAAAGATAGTGAAGCATTGCTAGTGACAGTAAAATTATAGGGAAGTTATCAAAACCAGAGATCAAAGGAAAAGTAACACCTTAAATCAGCAAGGGTTTAAACAGGTTAAGTGGATAGGTACCACAGGTAGAACACTGAAGGAAAAAAAAGCTATCTGAAAATCATACTAGCTGACAGTATTTGAGTTTTAAGAACACTAATTAAGAAACTTACCAAGTCCACCAATATTTTTGAAAGACTAATGGATAGATGAACACCTTAGGTAAGAATATGAGGACAGGGAAGCAAAAACATGGATTTGATATACTGAAGCCTAAATAATCTGGTTTTCTTTGCATCCTTATTAAAAAACATAGCCAGCACTGTGAGTTAAAAATAGGAAGACATCTGGAGAATAACAAAATCTTAATATTCAGAGAGTAAAACTTATAATACAAATCACAGTRACAGAGAAACAGAACTACTTTTTGATGTTACAAGCAGAAGTGGAATAGATGAGGGGAAACAGTAGCCAAACTATGTCAAGATCTTATATAGGCTTACAAAAAGATSTCTGAGCAAGATCTTACATTAGCTCAGTAAGTACTGCCATGTGAAGTAAGATTCCAAGTGGAATGCTAACAAAAGATGCTGATAAACAGCAATATGTATAAACTCAGAGACAGGTAAGCAAGATGTCCCAGAGGAAGTGCCTAGGTATTGTCATTTTCCACAACATAAAAGTATGAAGAGCATTAGGAGCACTTTAATTACATTACCACAATACTGACTGCTTTGGAAACACACAAATGTATTAAGCTCTAAGGAATAATCATTGCAAGCAAAGTGGCTATTTTCTTGTTCCAGCAAAAGTGAATCAGAGTGTGGAGCAAAAACCAGATAGAGCCAGGACTAGAGTATGTTATAGTCATGCTTTTATCTAGATACAAAAACGGAACTGTAACTCTGAGCCAASCTCTTCATGCAGTGCAAACGACACCACTGGGAACATAAAACTGATGTTCATTTAAACTATTCCGTGAAGCCTCAACCCTGACTCAAAGCACAGCCCTAACCCTAAGCTCACCAGTAAAAGCAGCCTTTTGCTGAGGCTGGTGCCAGGCAGAAAGTGGAGGGAGCAATGCTCTGGGGCAGGGCCTTGCTCCCCTTGGCATGCCATTTGTAGTTGCMGTGCTCCTGGAGCTCTGGACTTCRWGGTTTTTAAGCCTAACTCCAAAAGGCATGCTAGACTGCACCTGATAATTTTKTTTCACAGTCACTGAGCCATACTGACAGGCATGAGSRAGAGCAGACTGCACTATGTCCTTTGGGAGATGGTGACTGCTCTCACAGATCTTTGTGGCTTTTCAACTCCTTCTCATGACTTASAGCCACAGAACTTCAAAATGCCTGTCTTCAAAGGGGAACCAAATATCATCTTATGAGAGCTTACTCAGCACAAGTAGAATAGGTGACAAAGAAATAGGAAGGAATGAAAAAACAGGACAAAAAAGCAGAATTTTATTTCAAAAGAAAAATGAAGCAAAGACTTAGGTTCTCCATTTTAGTGTCAATGGACATGTGTAATTTCAAACGCAAGTTCAAAGTTTGACATAATTGGTCACGATATTTAAAACAGTCACATATGCATGTTCATTGGGTTGTGTCCATCCATGTCTCTAGGAGAAAAATACATTATACTATTCAAGGAAAGGTACTAATAGACAGACTTTAATGATTAAATAGAGACATGTATAAAGGTAAAAAGTTAAAACTACAACCTATCCACAGCTTACCTACAATAATAAAAGACTCTCTCTACCAGCTTTGCTTTTCCAATTAGCTGAATATTTGTCAAGAATGATTAATGAGCAATTGATTATAGTTTGCTTTTAACCTGGGATTAAAGATTAGGAAGCAAATCCTGAGTTAAATCTTTGTGCCTGAGAGGCACAAAGATTCTGCAACAGTGTCTGTGCACAAGGACATACAAGRTACCAAAGGAATTGTAATGAGGAGGTGACAGCAACACAATTTGGAGTGGGGAACCATCTTCTGTATGCAGCCAGTTTAGGCTTAAGGCAGGATGCCTGAAGCATCCTTTGCTTCACAAAAGGATGAAAACTTCTGGAAAGTCTCTCTTACTGTTCTGCTCATATAKCCCATTGCTCAAAAGACCTACAACTGGCTTTGAATGAGAAGAAAAGTACTGGTCTTCAGGAATTCAGTATTTCAGGAAATGCAGAAAGACAGAGAAAAATATGCTAAGGGATGTAAATGGTTGTCTCTATATATGTACTTYGTATTGGGAAGGAATCATACTGCCAATATTCCATAATTTCTTGCCTGGCATAATTTTCAAGTCTCAGAGGCAACTGATATGAAATAAAGTACAGTGTCTAGTAGATCTGGACAAAGACTTAGAAACTATATCATGATGACAAATCCATATTGGAAGAGAGATAAGATAGAATATGCAAATTTTTCCTTTTTGCTAATTTCAGTCTTTTTGATAGAGATACTTGGAGATTCCCTAGCAATTATTCTGTATGGTKCCAGGAAACTAAGCAACAATCTCCACTCAAGAGCAGGTTCCACTGCTGAAGTAATCAGACAGACCTCATCCAAATTAGTGAAATAATTTTATTTCCATCMATAGGGCATCCAATAGGTATTTCTTGACTCTTCCTCTCCTCCGCAATTTTTTGTTCTCTTTGCACTGTGTTTTTTCAATATTGATAAAGAAATTATTTTCTTTTCTTCCACCTGCCATATATAATTTTGAATTGGTTCGATTTGCCAAAACAATACAGTCATAATTTTCTGGTGATATGGAAATGCATTTCGAAATTAAATATGTCCTGCAGCAGCAAATTTTTTCTCTGCCGAATTAGACATACAGCTAATTTTAGAGATCAGTATCCACTCTCCAACTGGGCTGCCATGGCCATGATTTTGGCCTTATTAAAACAGGAATGTGTTACTTTTAATTGTATTGTATACTACTACAGAACACCAGGGTTTTCACAARGATGTTTTTCTGCAGCAGACAGAAACTGCAGAGTCAGACACTGACAATTGAGAGAATGTGATCTGATGACATTATTCAGTGAGTACTCAGGCACAAAGAAAGAGGAACTGTGTTTTAATGTGGTATGTACTGCCACAGGACTATCAAAGGAAATTCAAGTGGGAGACAATATGCAGCTACATTAAACCCCTTAGCATTTGAGTTCCTCAGTGCTGTGCCWTGTAAGAAGAAACCTTTTGGAGCATCAGCAGCATGTGGCACAGCCTGCATAAACTAAAGCAAAAGCCTTTGTGAATGCAAATATCCTGTGGCAAAAGTGCAACTGTTCTCRCCCCATGAATTAACTGCAAAGTTGAAAGTCCACTTCATTCTAGAACTCAAACYTTTTTGCTATTGAATGTTTTGTGATATTGGGATTTTTGCTCAAGGACCCTCTTAATGAGTGGGATTTTTTTACGGCCGTAAGAAATATCAGCCTTTGGTCCCCATGTCTTGTAACCTGTAACTAATCAAATGCCATAAAAATTTATAGGTTATAGCATTTATAGGTTATAACATTAAAGGTTATATTTTTTCAAATATATTAAGAGGAATACACTAAAAATTAATTTTATGCCATATGGCATTAACAAACATTTGCAAACACCCAACAAAACAAGTTGCTGTTTTAGAAACAGGATGAGTGCTCAGGCACAGATGGTTACCTTTTCCTTTAAAAGGAACCTTCTCTTGAAGATCCACAATAATAAACAAAAACAGTTCTAGAGACTATCAGGAAACTTTCTATAACAAACTGCTGCTCTTCTTGCCCACTATGAGATCTGTTATTATTTAAGTAGATTGAAGAATATAACTCTTGTAAATGTCTACTGCATCCTCTGYTAATTTGAAAAAAGAAAAAGGATGCTGACTTGGTAAAAAGCAAATGGGAAGGGGGAAGAGAGAAAAAAAAGAGAGAGAAGACGGGAGGGATCTGAATGCCACTATTCCTCTGCTTTGTGYGTCTTTTTCCCTGCATTTGTAAGGTCATTCTATAAAATCAGATTTTATCAGGCACAATTAAGTAGCATTTCCCTGTATAATTTTACCTGACCTGGTCTTGTTTTTTAGGTAAACAAAACAGAGCAAAACAACTAAAAAAGTATTTAGACATACCATTCTGGTTAAGGCAAGTTGCAAGTTCAAGTTAGTTTCTCCTTGTGGTGTTAACCTGAGTCTCACAACGCACATTTGCTATACASCCATTATAGAGACACCCTGAATGGTACAGTGAAAAGATTATGTATCAGACAGATTTCAACTCAAGTTTCCAACTTTCAGAACTATTGAGATGCACTTGAAAATGTGGCCAAAGATCAAAAAAAAACTAAGGTAGGAAAATTATAATAACTGCAAAAGAAACCATGGAAATTTAGAATCCTTTAATCTGAGATTGATATTACTGATTAACTGGGATTAGAAATTCTGAAGGAYAGGCTCTACATTTAAGAACTGGATAATACCCATATGATTTAAGCAATGAAAACACATGATGATGTCTTCCAGGCCACTGTTTTACCCTAATGGTAGATAGCACAAAGAAAGAAAATTGCAGTTTCCAAAAATGACCTTGAGCTAAAAGAAGGTGGGCTCTGAGGATCTTACAGAGGCCCTGCAGGAAGGAGATCACAAAATGAAGCACTTTTCAGCTACTAAAGACCAACCAAGATGTATGCCAGCATAAAAGATTCTAGATACTATGCCCCAGATATTTCTGGATTTATCTAAACAGACCAACATAGTCGGGATTCTTTTTCTGATGCCTCTAAACTGAAGATCTGAAAGAAGCCACACATTTTTAGTGACACTGAAGTAAAAAGGAAATTTTAAAATGTAGAAAAGAAAAAAAAATATTCTCCTGAACTACTTCAGACTGCACATTCATGTGTTGGCAGGGAGATAGCTATTTATAATTTTAAAATAATACTGTATCATTGTGCATTATTTAATTGCAACAAAGGGAAATTATAAATATATTTCTTTTTTTCCTGGCAACTTCTGGAGGAGGAGGGCAAAGTTGTTATGTACTCGAATTGTATAATATTTACTGAATTTAAATTAYGCTTTGCACACACTTTAAAGATTTTTGTATGTAAACAGTACAGTTACCAACCAGTAACTGCAAAGAACATAATAATTTACTAGTATTAACATATTTTGTATATTTTTCAGCAAGTGAATTAATTTTAAGTTATGTACTTTTTATGATCATTGAATGCTTAGTCTGTGTTTAATTTGAAACATTACTGATTTGCAATATGTGTTTCAAATTAAGTGTTTGACTACATTCACTTTCCTTTCTGTCATTATCTGCTGATTAGTTTACCTATAATTAAAGTCAATAAAGTCTCCTTAATGTACTGTACTGCTGTGTATCATTAAATATTGGTTGTAATCATGGAACTACTTCAGTGCTTTGGAATTGCAAGAACATGTAAAGGATGCTCTGATATTCTCTTTCTTACTGAATAAACACTTAAGCATCCAAAACACAAATTAGTAGCAATTTTATTTTAAATTGTAATCACTAGTTGTAATGGTACCCCATTACCTAAAATTCTGATTTAGTTGCAAAATTACTATGTAGTCAGCAACTGGAATAAACAAGCCATCTTTAAGCAACAATAACACATATAAGGAGATTCCTATTCAAACAAAATAGAACAAAGTGCCATGTGGCAAAACCTCACCCTCCAGAGAATCCAACTCACATTTCTTTCTGCYCCAGAAGTCTGTGTGGCAGCACAATGGCAGAGACATCTCCAAAACATTAAGCATCTCAAAAGCTGTTCAGTAAAGAAAAAGTAAATAATGTGCTACTGTGTTTTGCTCAGTCAAGGTCTTAATTTGTCAACATCAGGTCAGCATAGTCCTAGAAATATTGTGAATGAAGGTCTCCACATCAGATACCTAAGCTTTCTTTAGCAGGCCTTGGAATGGGTAGGGTACCAGGAATGTGATTTAAAATGGCAGGCTGATTAGAGGGACTGTTAACTAGGCAGCTATGGCAAATGGAGCAGTCAAGGGAAGGGATAGTCACCTTCTGCTTTGCAATCACTAGACCACATCTAGAATATTGCATCCAGTTTTGGACCCGCCCCCCCCCCCACCACACCACTATAACAAAGGCAGGAGTTCAGGGGAAGGCCACCAGAACCGTAAAGATTGCTGTTCACCCTGAAAGGAGAGGCTGAAGAACCAGATCTTGTGAGTCTGGAGGAAAGATGGCTTCAGGGAAACCTAAAAAAAACCACTGAGAAGATGGAGCCATGCCCTTGAAAGCACTGAGTGGGAAGAAGACAAGACAATAGTGATAAGATGGAAAAACATCTGGAAAGACTGGAAATAGTGGAAACTTTTTTACTCTATACAAGCATAGTGGAGTAGTTTGTCCTGGGAGATTGTGCACTCCATCCTTGAATGTTTTTAAATATCCATCTGGATACGGCCCTGGGAAACGTGGTGTGCTTCTGCAGCTGACCCTGCCTAAATGGGAGGTTGTATGAGAAACCTCCTTGTTTCCTTACAACATTGTCTGATTCATTGTCTGATATTGTCTGATTCAGTGACATGTGTTAATACTGTGACCTTTCAAAAGGAGACAGTAGCAACTACAAACAATCAGTTCAAATTTGAGAATGCCCACAGAGACAGGCAGAAAAAAATATGTKCTTACTTTTCCATTGCTGTGAGCTGTCCTACCAGCAGACAAGACTGGGACAAACACTATTGCCACTACTGGACTAAAGCAGGTTTATGTTTGGCTGGCAGGGACTGCTGACAAGGGATCTTTCATTCTTCTACCCTCTTCCATGTCACAGAATCAAAGGATGGTTTGGCAAGGAGACCTTCACATATTCAGTCAGACTTTCTTTAAAACTGCTATAGTACTGAAAATGAACGGCACAGAAAATTGCATTTAAGCACTCTGTAAGTTATGAGAGTAGCTAATGCATTTTAAATCTTTAACTATGAAATTGTTCAATTGATGCACCTGTATAAATATATTGCCACAGGCTATACATTAAATATAAGATCAATGAAGTGGAAAACCGATTTGTCAGTATGATGTGATTTACTGACAGGGTATTTTTCTTCCTCAGTGAAAAATAAAAATGGAGRATATATTCTGCATTATAATCTGGTTTTGGTATCTGAGAAATTACTGATGAGCTTAACCCTTCCTGAGGGCTGCTGACATGTAAACTCAATTCTTTTATTATCTAAATAAAGGCTTTATTGGTAGATTTGAAAAGAATCACTTGTGTCTCCTAAATATTTATAATTGCTCTGATGAATTCACTTAGAAAATGTCTTCCTTGTTGAAGCTTTTTATTTAGTTTCAGTAGGTCTTCAGCTAGCAGAGTAAAMATTTTGGTCTGGCTTCATCACAACTATTTTTGCACAAAAATACTGCTCATAAATATGCTATACTATCCAATAAATGATAACTTCTGCTCTGCTTCCATTCATCAGAAAGAAAGCAAGAAAACTGGAAAATAAATCTGCTGCTCAGTTATTAGCCAGTTTGTAGCTAGTCAATTAGTCTAGTTTCCTGAATCTTCTTTTTTTGCCTTTCATGTAGAAGGTAATGATACATTCCTGTCACTCTTCCTCATATGTGGAATTTTTTTTGACTTCCATAACCTTCCAAAAATGAATGGAGTAGCTTTGCAATGACAAACATTAAACATTCTACCCCATTATCAGCCTCGGATGCACCCTTTAAATTGCCAATAACRTATGTCTATAGACATCACTGTAACCATTCTCTTAGTGGTGTGCTTCATCTTTTCTTCTTGGCATAGATCTAGGCTGACYTTACCTGTGAACACTACAAAAAGAGTGATATCCTGTCCTTTTCTCTGTTGTTTTTGACTAATTTGCCAACCTCMTTCTGCAGCACTTGCTCAAAAGCTCAAAGCTTCTTCCTTATTTGCAATCAGCTGAGCAGAGCACTCCTCCTTGTGAGCAGCACACTAGCTGCATTAGGACTCACAGAACTACAAAATGTCTCAAACTGCTTGTCCACCACTGTGTTGCTTTCTGAATTCCCCCACAAGAATCAGGACCTGCGGAGCTAAGGATTTTCCAAATTGCTACGTAGCTCTGAAGAGTGAGTTASAATGTTCATCCTGACCAAAATAAAATAGGAAGGTCTGTGAATGTCTGCAAGTTCTGAGCTGTGCACAATATAAATTCTGTAAAATGTAAAGTCTCAAAAGGGGAGGAAGATAAAAAAGGCACATCCTCTCTTCCTTTCTCCCTGCCTCTGAAGTGGGAGACATACACAGAGAAGTTACCTACACCATCTTGAATGCTTTCACTGTCCAAGTACTGAGACTATTTAAAGACTATTTAAAGACTTAATACCTGGCAAATATTCTGAGGTTTGTGTTTAATGCAGTAAGAAACACATGAGAGTGACAATTCAAATAACCTGTCCTTCTTTAAGCAATACTCTGGTATCACCTGATGCCATATGACTGAATGGGTAAGCAAATTTGGAACAGGTTTCCAGGGTGACTTACATTTGGATTTTTAAGTGATGATTCATTTTAACTGAAGTTATAGAAACACAACCACTGTAAATATCTATGCTACCAACAATGACATTTGAAATTTCCAAATATTTAGAGTAAGAATACCAGTTTTAACTTCTAATGACTGGAATCACTTCTACTTTGGAAAAGCCAGAGATTATTCTTGGAGAAAACAATAAATCTGGGCATTGCCCAAGAAAGTTTAAATTAAGATTTAATGGTTTGAGTMTTTTGTTCAATTTTTCTCAAACAGATTAAACTCCAATTGCATTTTATCTTTTCTTTTTTTTTTTTAATTTTACCCACTTTTTTGTATAATTGCATTTTTATTTGGCAATACTCCCTTATAATTTTCTCCAGTCAAATCATATCCCTTTCTAAGTCATTTAATTTCTACTCCCCTAAACCCACTAATAATGCATAATAGGAGATTACACCACCCCTCAAAGCCAACTTACAGGCTTACCAAAACATTGCCGGAAAATCTTAGCATTCTTATTTTTATGTTTCCCAACAGAAGGCCAATTAGTTTTGGAAGCCTTCAGGATCTCATAATACAGATAGGAGATTTTTGTGATTTATTTTTAGATGCAGAAGGTTTCAATTAGATAGTAAGGGTGAAAGAGTCACAGTCAAGAGGATGTGGGGGTTTCTGTTCTAGCTGCAGGCCGAAAATTATATGATGAATCACCAAAGCAGAAAACTCACTCTCTTACTTTCTTATCAGACCTGTATTCYTCTAAGATGGAAAATGTTGCACTAAAAGATGCCAATATCCCTGCCTATTTTCCATGTATAAAACAAGAAAGCCCTGTTCACTTGACTGACACAGAAAGTTCTAGAAAATATTTCAATGATATAAAGAATTATTATTTCCCCATTTTTTTCTGCTATTTTTTATACCTCTAGACACTTCAAGACAGAATTCTAAGTATTACACAACACAGCAGTGGCTCTTGCTCCATCTCTAGGGGGTAAACATATGTGGCAGCCCTCCATGAACTAATTGGCAGGGGTGGGGAAGTTGCAACAGGAGCGCTGAGCACGAGTCTGAAGGTGGAAAAGGAAGATGGCTCAGAAAAGCACTGCCCCAGCTCAATGGGACTCTCCATTTCCATCACTGCTTTCCTGTCACAGCAGTCAGAAAGGCTGAGACAGAACATGCTTATGCCTGGTCCTCTACATAATCAATACTATCTAGTTGCTTGATTTAGTAAATTATTCAGCTAAGATATACTTCACGAGTGAGTGCTGCAGGTTAAAGTCTGCCAAAAGGAAAGCTCCTTAAAGTGAGATCTTCACTACACTGCCCAGATTTAACTCCTTACACAACTGAAATGAAAAGTATAATGGTACACTTAATTTTCATTAGTACCTCAGATTAAATCAATGGTTAAATAACAGCAGTCTTTGGTTCMGCTACTGAAAACATCATCAGAAAGGCAAGATGCACAGAAAACATGGAAATGTTACAACTATAGGATTTATCAGATCATACATGAAACAAATGCTGCAAAGTAGATCTTAAATTGAATGCAATCATTGGAAGTAATTCTCAAGGCGCATGTATAAGAGGCTGGGACATGAGATCAGCAGGATATGAATGAGACCTAGACAGCTGGTTGTAGCTGAACATGTAATTCACTTAAAGTTCATTGTTGTTAATTTTTGTAAGAAATAAATGAGAAAATTGCTTTGTTACCCCCTCTCTGAAAATTACAGTCTAGATGAAACAAGTACTTTGAAGAGAATGGCTTCAATGAAGGAAGTTATGATTTTAAGGCAGGAGATTGCTTACACAGCAGGATACAAACTACAGCAATTAAAAAAAAAAAAAAGGCTTTTGGCTTATGTAGTGATTCTGCCAAGCAAACGAATTATAAGGAACCTGCTGCAGTTTGTCACCAGTACGATTTATTTGCAAAATCTATGCAATATGCATCTACTATATTCCTGAATGGTTAACAGATCAGCATAGAATTCAAGAGAGAAAAATCAACTGCGCTGTGCATACTGCTGTTTTCCATGCAATAGAAAGTTTGGCAAAATATATTAATATCAAAATCACCCAAAGAGAAGGAGGCACAGAGATGTGAGTGTCTTCAATCTAAATCTGCCAATTTCAGAAAACCTGCCTCTCTGATCTTTTCATTACTATCCTGGGGAAGACAATAATGTCAGAGTTTTAAGCCATTATGGTGAACATAAAATTTTAATGTTCTTGTGGAACTTTAAGTGCATTTTTTTTCTCCATGTAACAACAACACCAACAACAAAGAGAAAGAAAGAAAACAATAAAAAAATGTCAGTCTTACCCATCAGTGTGTTCCAACAGGTACCTTAATCTTTCATGCTCTCCTTAACTTTTGAGAAGTCTTTTWAAAAGCCTTTTTGATCCCCTTAAGTACAGCAAGAAATCATGAAGAGGCATTTAAAAACATTGCTCTGGAATCTCCTCTTTCTTTTCTTTTGAAGTTGAAAATACATCTATGTTAAAGATTTATTGTTCTACATTCCTAAGCAAGCTAGATGAGTTTTAAAGGAAGTCCTGAATTGTTTCTACATCTGAACCATCTGAAGCTTGATGAGGCCCAACTCTTGCAAGSGGGCACTTGAGAAGAGATTCTTAGGCAGAAAAAAAAATCCACCATGATGAGTAAAAATTAAAAAGCATACCTGTAGATTGTAGAACCTGTGACTGAATGATTTAATGCTGAAATTCTTTGTTTGGGGAGCGTTCTTTAAAACTGACTAGATAAAGGTTTGCTAAATGACAGCTATTACTGATGCAGTTGTAAGTAGGAAAAGTGAGATAAGATCATTATTTCAGTCTTATCAGAAATCTTCAYACCTTCATTTTTGTGACTAAATTAATAACTTTATTCCCCTCACCCCTCCTCCTATCATTTTCATCTTACTCTCAATACCTAAGGATGTTTTAAACTGATCACAATCTTCCCCTCCTGATGACTTCAGCCAATATCTTCCCTATTTGTTCTTTAAAAGATTTACTGATATATAAAAAGACTAAGATTTAAATCTAGTCAGCCCTGGCTCAGCYGAAAATTAAGCCACATACAGCCTCTCCTCTGTCCATGAAAAAGGACAAAGTGCCAGCAGATGCTCCATACCCCACTTTTTTTCTCCACTCCAAGCCATGCCCCCTTCTTCAAAGTGAGAATCCCTTATTTCTGCCCCTAGAGATGGTGTGAAGGGTATAGAATAAAAACCTGCATGCCCACATGGCTCCTAAAGGCTTTGGACAAAATTAGGGTACCAGGTCATGCAACAWTTATTTAATATTCCTTAAGAATATGACTTTAGTACCCAAATGAGTTCTGCATCAGAATCTTCAACTCCCAGAATGAGAATATTTCTGTAATTGAAAAYTCCACACTGTAGTCACTTAGTGATAACTAAATCTTTACTATTTTCTTTGAGCATCTATGAAATACMAATTCTTGGTTTGTCTGAGCACCTTTTACAAAGTCCAGCTCAAGAATTTGGTGACTGGGGCTGCTTGGATGTTTTTTCCTTAATAGAAGGTTTTCTTCCAATTCAGTCTCTCTGGAGAATTAGACCCAGTGTTTTCAGTGTCTGCCYTTTGTATTCCACACTTGTTCACTTCTCACTTCTCATTTACAGTATTTTTGTTCCAGCCACTAACCTGTACCTCATCTTCATTTATACTTTTTCTCCTAAAAGTAATTTAAATRTCATGATTAATGATTTCCTTCCAAGACAGATCTGAAAAGGATTATTCTTTATCTTTCTTTTCAACTGTGGAAGCTTCCCAGTGGTTCACTGTTGAAATATTCACATTTCCTCTAGGCAATCCCTTCCATGTCAGCCTGTTGAATGCTTTTAGGTTTGCAGACAGAAGCAAACTTGCAAGATATGCAGACAGCTTGTGAGCTAAAACTCCTGAGCTTTGAGGGSCTTGTTTGCCTGCAGGGTGAACACAGTTCACTGCAGATCTACCAAAGTTCCATTTTGTTAATAAATGTACAGCAAGTARCAGCTAAATGAAAAATGAAATTCAGTAGTAATTCCTGAAGGACCTCAGGGATGCATTACATCGACAGAATGTCAATTTGTATCTTTAATATGATATTATACTGGTGAAACATCAAAATCATTTTACATGGATGCATGTCACAGCATCCTTGTGGTTAGAAGAGTAATGTAAACATAATAAAAATCCCAGTTTTACCTTTTATTTTTCTAACTCGACTGTATATTTGATGGTACTAAAATACAGCTTCGAAAAAACAGATTTTTAGTCAAAGAAAATTCAAGAAATTCTCAAACATAAGATCTCCTAAAAGACACTCCTCCACTGACTCCATTAGCAAGGTTTAGAGTTGCCCATTCTCATGGAAGAAATACCATGACTACTTTAATGTGCATTACTTCTTGTGGAGACATGAGGCTTTGCTAGGCTTTTTGTATTGTATTTTCTTCAGCTGTTTTGTGTATGYAGCCAGTTTTGAGGGAGATTTAGGTCACCTTTTAAGTAGTCATGCTACATAAGTTGGCAATATTAACCACTTCTCATACCCTGGATATTAATATATTTTGGAGATAAACTGAGTTGTACTAACTTTAGGCTGCAGCAGTGACRGATTATTGATTTAAAAATTAGTTTACCAGTGTGATGAGTAACCCCAGGCAGCAGCCAARCATCCACAATGCTGCTCCCCCTCACCCTACCCAGCAGGCTGGGAGAAAGAATAGAAAGAGCAAAAGCAAGAAAACTCATGGGTCAAAATAAAGACAGATTAATCAGTGAAGACAAAAGAAGGGRAAAAAAAAAGGGATCATGCACAGCAAATCACTCATAACCTCCCTAAGCCCCAGCTTTTATTGCCACAAAGTGAGATTATATGGTTCAGAATATATTTTTGGTTTAGGTCAGTAGTCCTGGCTATGTGCCCTCCCAATCTCTTGCCCATGCCCAGCATACTCAATTCAGCAGAACAGAGAGAGAAAACAAAGAATGCCTTGCCACTGTGCAAAAARCCACTGCTCAGAGGTTAGCCCAGAAATGTTTATCAACACTGGTTTAGCCACAAATCCAAAACACAGCAGCACACTGACTGCTATGAAAGCAATTTAACTCTATCCCATCCAGAGCCAGTACAATCTTCTAAGCCAGCACCACTGTTGGCAAAGTTTGCAGGCACTGTACTGATCTTCTATCCACTCATCTTCTATCCTGCAGTATCAAAAATGTAAATGATGATTAATGCTGACACTTGAACTTTTTTTTTTTTGCTTGAATTGACAGCCTTTAAAAGGAAGCATAAACAAAAAGTTGCAATTGTGGAAAACACGAATCAATTTTAGCACACTGAGATTTTGGGGATTTTTTTCTGCTCTGATTTGGACCACACCTTTTTGTCTTCTCAGTATGAAAACAGTGTCATTCTCTCAGAATCCACCAATAAAAGTTCATCTGGGACATTTTCTAGATTATTACATCAGCATTCCAGCACACTACAGCTRCAAACACAGCTTTAGCAGCACTTTCCACAGATCTGCATTTACAGTCAACAGTCACATGCAGTTACTGCTAGATTTAAAATTCAAAAAATTCTCTTTACTTGTTTTCATTTAATAAGGAGAATTTTTCAGTTGTTCCCTCTTAACACTGAAATTTAACTYCTGGTGGCTGTAAGTGGATGACTCAGTAAGTTCATGCTTATAGTACTTTAACTCTTATTTCAATCCATAACCWTGGAGGAGAAAGGAAGAAGATGCACCCGCAAAGTTTCTCAAGGTTTCTTTTGAATCCAGTCTAGATTAATAATATGCAGAAGCCATTGCTGTGCCAACAGCTATTGAATAGTAACTGCAATTAATAGGTATTTTTCTAGCAGGTATCTGTCCTTGCAATTAACTCATACTCATATTTTAAGTSTCAGGTGGGTATATAAGGAATAGGGACAGGTTATTCCATTATCCTAAGGGCTTGTATGACCTAAGATTATGAATCWGCCTTTTGAATGCATTACAGTTCAAATTTAAACTGCAGCCTGTTCTCTTATAAATTGTTAGACTGGAAAATTTTAGTTGTGGACTTTTTGATCAAGCAAAATGAATTAGATTTCCACTTAACCAAAACAGGACTAATTTTTACTACTTAGTTTACTCAGGGCTAAGAACAACTCCTTCAGTCTTCCTCTAATGTGAACTAAAGATTAGTATTTCAGATAAATAAGTTTGTGTTATTTTATCCAATAAGATGGTGGTAATATGTATTATCTGATGCAGACAAAATTTTACATTTATACAAGAATTTTACATTGCAAAGGAGAGATTAAGCCTAAGAAAATTTAGGATGTACTTTAGTATGAAAACCTAAGCATGGTATTGGCTGAATATGACCATATGATTTAGTTGTCCCCTTGCACAGAAATAATTAGTATATGAAACCTACTGTTTATGGGAGAAGGTAGGTAGCAGGCAGTATATGGTCACCAGGGAATACTCTCACACTTTCAAAACAAAGCAGAAACATTCTCTATGCAAGGACTGTCAGGGAATGCCTAGAGAGCAGAGGTCACTGGCACCTCAGTTAGCATCTTGTTTCTAGTGGCTCTCTTAGAAAATGCATTCCTTTGAGATGCAACATAATCAATTCAGAGAACTACAGAATGGTTGGCGTTGGAGGGAAGCTCTGGAGGTCATCTTGTACAAACCTCCCYGCTCAAGCAGGGTCAAATTTTCACACACTGTTTTAAGTGAGAGAAATAGTATCRCAAGAAAAGGACCATCAACACTTCTGCTTTCCCCACCTACTTCTAAATTTCTCATAAAGAGGCGTAAAAGCTGGACAGATGAGCAYAGAGAGGTTTTTAATATGAAAACATTGTACACTTTCCTCTTCCACTTATTGTGCTGAAACAACTTCAGCTATTCTGRGATATTTATTCAGATCCTGGTCAAATGAGGACAAAAAAAAAAAAAGGGGGAATAAAGAATTCATTGTTTACCATTAGGAGAAGAGAAAAAAAAAAAAGTTGGGAAGAGAATGGAAAAAAGATGGTCAAGATAAAGGCAGTTTAWTAAAGCAAAGGCAAAGGTCATGCTTGAAAGCAAAGTAAAACAAAAGATTTATTCTTTACTTCYCATCAGTAAGCAATGCCCAGCCACTTCCACAGAAGCCAGGCAWCAGGGCAGGTAGTAGTTGCTCCAGAAGACAGAAGTCAAAAGTAACAAATTCCCCTTGCTCTCCCCTTTCCTCCTTTCTTTTAGCTTTCCTTGTTGACCAGACACCATATGGTGTGGAATGTCCTTTGGTCAGTTTGGGTCAGCTGGCCTAGCTGTGTCCCCTCTATAGTTCTTGCCCCCCCAGCCTACTGATGGGCAGASAGTGCTGATGCTGTGCCAGCGCTGCCCAGCAGCAGCCAAAGCACTGGGGTGATAGCAGCACATTTCCAGCTACCAATACAGGGCACAGCACTGTGAGAGCTGCTGTGGGAAAATGAACTCCTGCTCAGCCAGACCCAATACACTTCCACTGGTTTTCTTCCCTCTTCTGCATCCAGCAGCCATTGTAGTATAAGTGAACATCACTGACATAAAACTATTACATCCCTCTGTACATCATCAGTTTTGTTCTAAGTGAAAGCYAAATGTTTTAAGAATTGAATTGAGGGGGAGGTATATTAAGTATACAAAGAGAATATTTTTTGGTTTGTTTTGTAAATGTATGTTCTGGTTTCTTTAAATCTGATTTATCATATAAGAAATCAAATTTCCAGAATTTGCCTTGTTCCTGCACTGCTACTTTTTTCCCTCCATGTGGGAGTAGGACTCATTTCCAGGAAAAAAAATAGTGTGCCAAGCAATATTGAAAGCTAACATCTGTAGCATTTGAAATTATAACAGTATAGAGCTCTACATTTTGTATCAAAAAATCTGCATTTGAACTTGGTAGGGTCCCTTACACAATATCTRTTTGAAGCCCTGAGATGTAACAACAGCTACAGAATTAGAAGTAAATTCCAAGGTCAACAGTAGYAGAAAAGATTTCAGTAACAACTTAAATAATGTCCACTCATTCATTACTAAACATTACATTTAGCCATTGCAGAAAGTAATAGGACAGCAACGTATCTTTCAAAGATAAATAGCCATACTATAMTACAGTGATATGTAAAACATTTTAAAGTATACTTGTTGAGTCCTAGTATTTATGAGAAAGAGAAAGCAAAAGCATTATGCYACAGGGGAAAAAAAAGTAATTTAAAATACCTATACATAATGACATTCTTGAAATAGTAGGCTTCATATGAACTGGTCTGAGCCTGTGATGTACTTTTAAGTCTAATACAGCCACATTATTTATCCTTTAGTAAGGATAATTAAATAGGTTGTGCTCCATACAGCAACCACAGAAATTGCTTATTACATGTTTTACATATTATGTCMTGGAAACCACCTTGCTGTAGAAAACCAAACTTAAAGATATTTTGCTTTTTCAAATGACATTGGAAGATGGGGTCACTACAAATACACATATGTACTTTTAAATTACACTGAAGAGCATTTTAAAGGCCTTTGACTATGACTAGAGTCTGTTAATGTTACAGCTTTTTAAAGGTCTCTGAGCTCCTATACATCTTTGTGTTTCAAGTTGCGAATTCATCAGAAAAGAGGACAGAGAAAACGAGATGCAGAACAAATGTTTTGGTCATTAAATTGTCATTTTCCATGTATCCCACTGTCTACATCAATGTGTGACAGCCATTTCCCTGAAGGACTTCAAAATCACCCACAGTAAGGACAGCTGCTGACATTTGATAACGTAAACATGCAGAGAGTGGAATATTCTAATATTGTGATATATATTAGTGTTCCTTGGGTTAGCATGTTAGCTAGAGACTGTGGCTGTGACTAATCCCTCAGGAGACAGGTGTTCATTAATTTCAATCATAATTCACTAACAAGACTATTGATTAAAAAATTAAAAAATTAGAAGGTGAGGAAGGCAGGCAAGGTAAGGATGGTTGTAAACAAAATCATTTGCTATCTCAAGATAGATGGTCTTAAGTTTAATATTCTTTGTAAGTGGACAATCTCAGGAAGACTAGCTTGACAAAATAGCTCATTGAAATATTCCAGCTCTTTGATTCAATGCTTGACAAATGGAACAGACATGATTAGTTTTGGTCTGCAAGTGTGATGTTTGCATCGATTTTTTTTTGCTCTGAGTATCATTGCTGAATTTCAAAATGGAAACTGTCATTAACACTGCATTCCTTCATATTTCCCACCCTCAACCATAATTTCACGAATTGCCTTTATAAATGAAGAAAAGTGATGAAAAATAGTGAGCTGTCAGCAGCTGTTTTTCCAGCTACAGATCTATGCATGTAAGCACATATTTATTATTCATCTGCTCTTCTCTCCCAAACTGTCCTTAAAAATAACAATTTATTTTTGAACTACTTGTAGCAATATTTAACCACTGAACCCTTTAATTACTTAAACTACTGACAAGCAGGGCTCACTCAATTGCTGAGATAATAGTTTTGTACATGCAAGCTGAATTAAAAAGCTAAATGAATGAACGTTTCAATTTTTAATAACCTGCCAGTTTTGAGAAGAGGCTGAATTTTCCTGAGTGGTAAAGATGCCACCTAAATATATACACGTGTGTGTGTGTGCAGGTATGGATATACATACAGAAGTATCTGTTTTATCTATTTCCTTGGCCAAGTATTTTGTGTTCAGCTTTTTTTTCAGATATGCATCATCGTATAAAAGGTGTGCATCTAAACTAAGGTTGTCACCTACACGGCTTCCTGGTACACTGAAACAAATTGTCACCTGCAGAGGATGTGTCACATAATTTGCAATCCTCATTTAGCACAGGATTGAATACATACAAAAAGGATTTCCTTTCCCCTTCAGCTAAAGAGGAATCCTAGATTTCTTTTCTACAATAGACACCTTCTTTTAGAAGGATAAAATTCTGAGACAACCCCCCCAGCATTGCTTAGACACATATAGCCAAAAAGTGAGCCTCTCATTGGTCAGGAACACTTCCCTAAATCTTTATACTTTTCTTGGCTCTTAAACTTAGTGTAAGTCTGTTTTGGATTTCATCAGCATTATATTATTTATCAGTGCCAAATACTCAGGATACCATGAAAATAAATGGAACTGAAAAGCAGGGATACTAATTTTTATTCTGAGTTGTAACTTGATGTGAAGAAAGCAGATTTAAAATCCCTGTGTATGTCACATGGGACTCTTCAGAGCCATCAAAGCCCACAAGCCCTATGGACTAGGATTTGACAGAGAACAAGGGAGGCCAACCACACAGTCTGCCCTATGCACTCCACAGCCCTCAGGCTACAAAGAATTCAGGAATCCCAATATTTCAGATCCACTTTGCTCCTGCTGTCTCACAGGAAGGGATATACACGCGTTCTTACCAACTAAAACACACACAGATRATCTTTGAGCACCACAATCCCGCAAAAACCCGTTTTCCTTTTTTTCACAGAAATCACTTTTCATCCAAGTTTTCAGGCAATATAAATGCGTTCCATGCCAATGCCCTATTTATTTACCATTGCTCACTCTCTAGTGAGAAAATAATTRTGATAATATTAATAATAATGTCATGAGAGACAAGAATGATTGTAGGGTCTTCTAAAGTATACTTTTCCCTACTTCCCATAATAGAAGTGATGCCTTTTTAAACAGAACATAGAAAAAGTGTGCCCTAGCTAATTTACAAGATAAAAATGA
Organism: Cardinalis cardinalis; assembly: GCA_014549065.1. NCBI lineage: Eukaryota > Metazoa > Chordata > Aves > Passeriformes > Cardinalidae > Cardinalis > Cardinalis cardinalis. Next base: position 932,861 of record JACDOX010000073.1, read on the forward strand.
AAAAAATATTTTATAGATAAGGAGCCGTTCATTCAGAGCTAAGTACATAATGGAGACTGTTAATTGACTAAATTATAGATTACCCCATCTTTGACCTCCCAGACACTTGGATTTCCTCGAGGACTGATGTCATGTCCTCACTGCTCAAATGTCTCATTTTGAAAATGATGCTTTCCCTTACCTAACTAATTAACTGTAGGATCATGTTTGGCATATTTCCTAAAACCATTCSTATGAAATGAGACTTCTTGTAAAACTCTTCCAAAGAGAAAACAGAAGGTGCAAGAAGGAAATGTGGTGCTGCCATTTCAATCAGCTGGGAATTAGGAAATCTCCCTCGAGCTGAAGAACTGGGCTCCAACTACTTTCTTAACAAAGCATCCACTTCATGAGGACACGGCAAATTTCTTTTCTTTCTGCCCACTCCATCACTCTTGAATGTTAAAAATGGGTTCAAATCTCCTCACATAGAGAACAATCTCTTTCTTTCACCTCAGAAAAGATCTTCAGCAGTAATCTGCCAGAGAAAAGGCCATCTTCCAGGTTCAATAAAATTTTGTGAGAAAGGGATGAGTGATAACTAACTCCAAGATAATTTTACAGCTGTGAGCCAGAAATGGACAGAAGTACTTCTGTGAATTATAAACTGTGCATCAGAGAAGACAGCACTTAAACACATCCTTCAGAATTCCCTACTGACTATTTACAGTATTTTATACTTAGATCCAGGTTCAGCTTCATAACTTTATGGTATGTATAAATGTCCAAGTAAGGAACAAAGTCACTCAGTATTCCTGTTATAGTGCACCCAGAGAGACAGGCTACCCTGTACAAGTAGATTAATTTTTGAGTGATTGGATTTACTCCCCCACAGAACATGTATTCCTTTACTCTCTACAGAAGGAGCCTACAAAACTAAGATTCCTACTTTATATGTCTAATCTAAGCTTCTGAAATACAGTGAGTATGGATTTGGTTTTGCAAGATTTATGTTTATCTCTTTTCAATACCTAACTTCCAGAAAACTGAGTCAAATCATTCATGCCAGAGCTCTAGGTTACAACAGCCAATCTTTCAAACAGAAGTGCTGTTAAAGCTAGCAATCATATTCTACTTTCCTGGGACTGATCCGGCCTGTTAACTCAAAGACAGAAACAAGTTATTCTGAAACCAGAAACTATTTGTAAGTGAAAAATGCCAGGACAAACTGCTAGGAATATTAATGATGAATATGTCAACCAGTTCTAATAAACATAATGAAGAAAAAGCCTGGTAAAAACTCACTAKACAACATGCAATTAAATGTAAAACTATTAATGAATTTCAAGTTTTATGTTCCAGATGAGAGAACCCACCATTACAGAAAAACAGCTAATGACACATTTGCATTGTTCTTCAAAGATATTTCTTCTAATTAAGCTTTAAAATTCAGCGTAATCAGAGGAAAAAAATACTTGAGAACCAAGTTTTTGAAAAATAGGTGTTCGCAATGTAAATAGCTAGCAGACACATTAAAATAAGAAATGCATAATTATTTTTGCAATAAAAGACGGCTACTTATAGTTTACTTTTTGAACAGTCAAGTATCTTTATGTTCAGACAAGTACACATTTTTTTTACACGAAAATTAAGGATTTTTAAATTTTTGTTGAATTTAAAAAGACCCCTCTTTCAGCTGACATATCTACACATTATGCTACCACAGTCATAATTTATTTATCTTGATCAAAATAAAGAAAAACAGTCAGAAATACAGAGTTTTTCTGGAAATATTTTGCAGCATCCTTTAGTGGAGAGAGAAGCCTCAGTCCATTACTACAGAAAAACCAAAAGGCAAAAGCAAACAAAAGAGGACAAATTCTAAGGAGCATTGATTTGCAAAGAGGGCACCTGCACAGGTACTCAGCCACTATGTGGTTTTATCTTACAGTGCAGCCTGAGGAGGGAACAGTTTCAGGGAAATAATATGGCTCCAAATTATCACAGATATATTCCAAAATTCATTGACTCCATCAAAATGGTTTTTGAAGATATAGTCATATTTGCACTAGAGAATAAATTTATGAGTTTCCAGAGGAGACAAAAAGACATTAGGAAGCAATATGTGCATATATATGTCCAGGTGACACAGCCTGGGCACTTACTATCCAGTCAGAACTTTTTTAATAGTTTGTTCCAGAACAAAGTAGCACCTTCCTGGCAAAGATTTGTGACCAATAATAATGATGGTAACATTTTTTTAAAGATTTATAAAGCATTATACAAAAATTGACTTATTTTTCAAAAAAATACCTTACTAAATTCAGCATAGTTTCTTCAACAGAGCTTTATATATTCAATCACTGCCTAGTAAGTATCCTTTAAGTCTTGMTTAAATCTTACACTGGACTTTTTCATGTTCACTAAGGCCGAACGCCATTCTCCCAGAGAAATCCTTCTTTTTGCTATGAGGTCTCTTCTCTTTGAATAGACCTCCAGAAAGTTTTAAGCCAAGTTTTCTAGAGTTCTCATTGTGCCTTCATAGACTAACCTCTGGATGGGAGAAAGCCTTAAGGGAAAACACAGGTATGCATACACATGTTCCTAATACACACATCCCTACACCATTCCTTCTACATAATGTGGTAACTGTTCTTCACATAATGGCAGCCACAGAATTCATAAGTTAGAACCTACTGGTTTTGCCACGAATAGCTTCAATAAAAATGAAAGCATAATCCATGCCTTCCCTATGTCAAGCAAGAGTTCCCTCTGCTTCCCTTCTTCTCTGAGTCCTATTTAAGTTGCGAAGAATAGAATCTCTTTTTTTGGGGATACAGCACTCAAAGACAGCTCTAACTAACAGAACCACTAGCCCTAAAAATAAGAAAATCAAATTTTCTTTTTTTTTCACTACTGTGAGCTAGTATTTTACATTTTTCAGGACTATCCCTATGTTTCCAACTAATAATTCTGAGTCTGGCTAACCTGAAATTTGGTATGGCCACTATTTATGTCTTCAAACCTTAGCAGTTCTGAAGACATAACTTTATCTCATCATATTTGCTCAAAATAGACAAGTTGTACCTAGAGATCCACAGGGATTAAAACAAGCACAAATCTTCATTTTCTGTGCACTTGTAATGGGAAATCATTACCCTTGTSAGGTACTTCTTCCCTTTCATCTTTTAACTTGAAGCAAGGGAGGTGTCAGATGAGAGATGAACTTGGGGATAATTATTCAATTAATTTACTCAAAATAGTAACAGATTGGTGCTAACTAGTTCTGTTGTATGTTCTGATTCTTCTCCACCAGCTCAAAGAAGACTTTTAAATTGAATGGGAAAACAAGGGTTCAACCATCTGTGTGTTTAGTGTTTCGTTTTCTCTTAGCAAATTTACCGTCAGACATGTGATATGCAAATGAACTTAACTGGACATTTACTATCAAGTTCATARTAAGGTGATTCTCTCTGGTACATTTAACAGAATTAGTAGTTTAGAAATGCATATGGTTCCCTATTAGTTTCAACCTTCAACCAGTAAAGGAAACTTTAAGTTTTTAGATCATATSTCTACAAAAGCAGATCCCCTCTTTTCAATAAAGTCTCTATCTGAGAAGCTCACAGACACGTAAATTACTAACTTCAGTTCACTGACATCAAAATTAATTGAAGAGACAGGGTATCGTGAAATCAGGAGCAGTTAGGTAGCTGTGTAGACTTGAGGCAAAACTAAAAATGAAGGCCCAGGTTATAAATACAATTTATTAATACTTTTTTCAGCAAGCCAGTGCACTGAAGTAATATTTTCAGGTACCTAAATCAACAAATACATAATGTGTGTAGTTATCTGCTGAAATTACTAAAACTTTCAAACACTTAATTTGATGTTTAGCTTGGTAAAGTACTATCACAAATTGCAGAAACATTTACACTAGATGAAATTAATGCTAATTTGAAAAATAAAAACAAATTTTTAATATTTCACTTAAATTCAATATTTTTAAAACTTACTAGGCCTAATAGGGATATAAGAGGATTATGCTTTCAAAATAAAAAAAAATTGGGGCAGGAATAAGATGAGACTACTTGCATTCAGAGTTTATCCATACAAATAAGCATTTTATGTAGATAAGCAGTCTTCATTCACCATAAATTTGAGTCTAAAACAGCTGTCTTTGAAAGGCTGTGCTTCCACAGTCATTCTTGACTGTGAAGAAAAATATGCTTCAGTTTTTCTCCATATGACTTTGCCTGATGTGCAAACATAAGGCGCAATTCAGCTGCTCACTTCTCAGCTGTGAAGGGACTTTGCTGCCATTGCTTCAGGGAAAAATAAATTAGTCACAAATTATATGGCTGTTAATAAACAGCCATAACCAACTGGTAAAAGGCAATCTTTTGGGGGAAAAAAAAATCCTTCGAGAGTCCTTTTTATCGTATTGGATACAAACTGCACAGGGCTACAAGGTATCTTTCAGTGAGTGACCACAATATTGGGAGTGAGAATCATCTCTGTACTGTCCCCAGCTCCTGAAGGCAGAGAACTGGGGCAAGGAAAGGATAATTAGGCTGATTAAAGGTTTGTTACTCTTGATCTGCTCTGTAAGACTTCTCCATATTCTGGCTTTTGCAGCCAGAATATCTTCTATTCTGTGAGACCCTGCATTTGCTGTTCAGACACTAAAATGTTTTTAAAAGCCTGCTTTTTTAATTCTGTCATGTTCTCTCAGCATATGCATTTACACTAAAACATGAGGTGAGACCACCTTTTCTTAGATATGGGCCAGTCCTTTACCCTTATTCCACCAACCATGTCCCTTAATCATGCTGACAGTCACACCAGGTAAGACATGCTCTAGTGCAAACTGTGCAAATAAAAATCAAATAAATTGAAGTCTTCATGAACTGTTTTGAGGAAAAATCCAAGTATTTTCAAATTACTTCCTGGCCTCATCCACACTCYGAAAAAGAAAATTTCAGCTATGTGGCACAGCGTTATTAAAATTCACATTGCCCTGCAATTATGTATGTAGAATATGTATATTATTATTTTTCCCTTTCACATTTGTCAAGACACAGTGTGATGCTCTATCTCCTATGTCTTACCAATCTCTCATTTCCTGCATCCTCTCTGCCAGCTTCCCTTACCTGCTTATGGGTCTCCCAAACTTTCCTTGCAACCTCTTCCACTCAGAAAACTTTCCAAGCAAGATAGAATAAAAGCTTTTTTGTTGTCCTTCCAATACTCTGTTTGAATTGCTTTTTCTGTGGAACCTACACAGTTCTGAAGATGAGATCACCATTATCACATAAATCAGTATTAACACTTTGGAGTCCCTCTCACTGTATCTACCTGTTCTTTCTCCCTAGTGAATCTTACTGAAAAATTATCCTTTCACCATACTTGAAGACCACATCATGCACAAGATGTGAAGTGTCATTGGCAGATTCTACCAAGAACATAAAGAAGTTAACGGAAAAAGTTAGTAYTGGGAAAGGACATGAATGAAAAGGAAAGCAAGAGCACAGATGAAGCAAACAAAGTATAAGGAAAGGAACTGGAGTAAATATCTGAGCACAGGGAAAAAACATCCTAGGTTATAATTGTGAAGACCATTTAGGGAGAACTGTGAGAACCCGCTGTGGACTTCAGATTCCCCCATTCCATTTGTGACAGAGCTATTATTTGCAGGAACCCTTTGTCTCTGCTCCCAAAGACAACTTTTCTAGGCACAGCACCTACTAATTCTCTTTCACTTGAGCAGAACTTGATTTTTTTTCTTCTGGAAAGCTGGTCTGAATGAAGCATAAAGGCCTCAGAGGATGAAAAACTCTCCCAAATATTTCTGGATCACGAAATTGGAGAAAGAAATAACCCAATCCAAGTTGCAGCTTTCCCCTCCCACTTTTTTACAGTTTGCATTTGCTTTCCTCTCCAAAAGAAAGGTAATAGTCTTGGCATAAGAAACAGACTATAAAAAATGTATTCTACCCAAATGCTAAGCTTCCTCAGTGCCAAATCCTCATTTAAGGAAACATGTGTGCACGCTGGAATAAATTTTACTACAGTTAAATTGAGGGAAATCTTCTTAAGGCACACCAGTCAGACTTGAGGCAACATTTTGGATTCACTGTGATGAACCCTGCTGCTCTGACTCGGAGGCAAAGTTTACCTCCTGATTGGAAACAGCTTGGAAGTAATTTCAGACACAYTTCATAATACAAACACCCTAGAATAAGAACTAGAACTGAGGCATCCAAAAAATCTTCAGGAAATCTTCTGAATAGATTTCTAGATTTAAGAAATGCACATATAAAGTCCTAAATTTCCTAGAAGCAAAATCTAGAAATCTGATTTTCCAGCTGAGAATATTTAGCATTGTCACCTAAGAGCTACTGTTGACAAGGTGTTTATCCTCAGGCTAGGTGTTCCCCTTCCCACCTTCTTTGCCAGTTTCACTCTCACTGATAACATTTAAGTATCTCTTTTTGATAGGAGATTCATGAAGCACACAGTTCCCAGTACATTCAACAGCCCAGTGATTAAAGCAGTTCTGAATTTCCCTTCTAACAAATTCTTCATTTTCAACTTCAATCCAGCACACCTTTATGTAAGCTGAAGGACCTAACAACAAAGACATTGATGATTCTTCCAGAAAGAACTTTTAAGGATGCTCTGCAGTCTACAAATAAATACATATTTATAGGCTAGAGGGTGGAAGGACAGGTCATAAACTGACACAAAGGCTTACGGAATTGGTCAGGATACTCCTGTGGGAGAGTTCAGTTCAAATCCCTGCTTCAATAAACATTTATTAATCTATACCATTTGAACAGCTTGGAAAACAATGGGTGTTTGCTTCACCTTGCCTGACAGTTATGACATTCCTCCAGGCTTACTGTGACAGTGAACCAACGTAAACTAATTCTTACTGTCTTAGAATGGGATGAAGATGGCAAGAAAATGTGTTTTAAATACTACATGGGAGCAGATTCAGAGTTCAGCTTCTCTGGTGGAACTAATTTCTTAGCTGTCTTTCAGTAAATGGCCATAGGCCTCATTACTATCTTCAGTGTTTCTTTCCGTCTAGTTTGTGTTATTCAGCTTTSATATTTCTGTGGTTTTTGTCTCAGGCAACCAATTGTCCCCAGACAATGCAGATAGGGACGCTCAACCCAAGGCTGTAGTATTTTCAATGTTACAACATCTAAATCATTTTCTGAATTTAACCATGCCTGTTTTGGTTAGAATGGATATTACTGACCAGAGATTTATTGTATTCCTCCAAGAATATAGTAATGTAAAAATAGGTTTATACCAGATATTCAGAAACCTTGCTGTATGCTATTTGGAATCCTGCACCATTCCTAGCAGAATTACATCACTCCAGGAATTATTCAACCAGAAAAAAAGTAAAATCAGTTTTTGACTCCAAGTAAATCAAGCATGCATGAGGTTCTGGTCAGATTTTCAGTTCTTGTTTGCTTCAAGTTCTAATGCTCTTGAGAAAAGAAAAGTGAAAGGAAAACATACAGACTAACATTAAATAAAAATATTCACTACGGGTTAAATTAAAGACAAGATGCCTCTTTCACTGTTACAGTATTATGAGCTTTGCAGGCTCGTATACGCTTCATGTTACTACCAGATTCACAACCACACGCACATATCTTATATTTTTAAAGAATAAGATTTCTTCTTGCAATTAACTGCATTCACAATTTCCCTGCCACTGTTACAGTGAAGGATCAGTGCCACCTACAGACAGGGATCAGAGTGGAGTCCAACTCAATGTGAAGGAAAGTAAGAAAGCATCTCAAATGTTAAATCCTGGAACTTCTAGTTAAAACAATCCCTCAGTAAAGAGCAAGGGCTGACATCAAGATTCACAGAWATACTCAGATCTTTTCATCTGCTAATGCTTACTGATCACAAGCATTTCCTTAACAAGTCACTACAAAAGATGAATTCTGGATGCTGCATTTGGCTGTATCACATGTCCAAATGCAAATCTCATGCACATCTGAATAAAGCAGAATACACTGCTGTCAGCTCCTTTTCTATGCATCTAGCTAATTTTTGCTGGTTGTTATCTGAATCAGTTCAAAGGGGAAGAACTCTTCCCCCTCAATTATGAGTGCCAATTAGATTCTGGTTTAATGATCCAGATACAATTAAACCCAGCCAACTTCTCACCCCAGACTAGACTGTATTAAACCAAACCTAAAACTTCAGAAGAGATTACAGGAAGGCTGGCAGAACAGAGCTCATTAATCAAGCTAGTTTAAGTGTTGGCAGAGTCATTGTTTCTCTTCCTTCTGCAGAAAGGAAGATAGGAGCAGAGGGGACTATTCTAGTCTAATTTCTTTAAACCCAAAGCAGTTTGCCTACCCTTCCTGCCCTCATACACATATAAATCCATACACACATCCATGTGTAAACAGGACAAACTGTGATGGAAAGGCATTAAATATTTACATATAAATAATGGTGGAGGTGTGTGGGGGTGTGTGTGTGAGAGGCTAATCTAGCACCACTGATACAGCACAGAAAGCACACAATTCACAATTCACCCACCTCACCAAGAGACCTGTGGCCACAGTAGCACAAAGGCTTCAGTTCAGAGAAGGGTGGCTGCTGTAGGTGTGAAGAAACAAAGATTGCTGCAGCCTTTGAAAGCCAGCATATGACTCGTTGCTGGTGATGGATAGAAGAAGCACAGCATAACTAAGGCTCATGAGAATAAGGAAATCAAGCTTTTTATTTCTTCTTCTGCTGTACACTTCCTGCATAACCGTGTTGCTAGTCTCTCAGAGACTAAGTTTTGCTATGTGTTAAAGAGGGTTAGTAGTACTTACTTACCTGACAGATATGAGATTAGGTTAAACCACCTAAAGCCTGGAGACTCTCCTAGGGAGAGTTCATTTGCAGAAGTAGTTATTAACTATTAGTGCTGGACTGGCATATTGCAGGCAAACTCAGCAGCTTTGGGGATTTTAAAAGAGGAGAGTAGGAAGTCATTGCTGACCTCTCCTTTTAAATCTTACTTCAAACTTTGACCTTCTGTTTCACATAATAGGGCAAATATGGTTTTATGAGTTGCCAGGAATTTCTCCAAAATTATTTATTGCCATCATTCATTTTACCCAGAAACAGTCTGAGCACAAAAAGAATGAAGAAAAACAGGCTCAAAGATCCGTAATGTAACACAGCAGACTGTTAAAAAAGTGATGAGATTGTGCTGTAGAAACCATGTTTTATGCACTTCCTTTTTATTTTTAATCTTCTCTTTGAATAAAAAAATAAAATAAATAACTAAGACATAGAAAAGAATTTCTTAAAATTACATTACATTTTATACTTTCTCAAAAAGCTAAAAGTTTTAAGCAACTTTTTTTTGCAAATCTGCTAATTTTTTATCTATACCTTTTTAGAGAGATGTTCAACTGATAATAGCTCCCATAATCTTAGAAAAAAATTTAAATTCCTAAAGTCACTTTTCACATTCTGTTGATTCATGTTACTTTATTTGTGGTAGCAAAATATATAAAATATAATTTAGCTATCTAGACACCAATCAGCATATCAGTAGATTGCATTGTATAATTAAAATAGATGTTATATACTTTCACAATTTAGTGAATTAAAATTTCAAAGATTATTAAGTATCCTCATATCCATCTCACAAATAACAGTTAAAATAAGTTAAAGTGTCTTGTACTTTATAACTGGATCAAATTGATTTGAAATAGCAATTTCCAAAAGCTCTGCAGAACTGATGTAAATCAATTATTCCAGATGAATGAAACTCACAACCTGTTCATCTATCTTGCAGTATGGGAAAGTTCTTCATTTATTATCACCAGTCTTCTCTTGAATTATATACTCCAATTTTTTCTACTTTTGAATTATAAACTATTAGGAAAAAATTCAAAAACAAAGCCAGGTTCTTAAAAARTATTTTAGTTATGACAGCAGACATAATCATTCCTCAGCAGAGAGCAATGGTTTACGCTACAACCAAGTCCTACATTCTAATTTTTCCTGCCAACACATTACATGGTTGGACCTAACAGTTATCCTACTGTCTCAATTATTTCTCTATACAGTAGAAAATGTAGTATTTAAATCAAAGAGAAGTCATTATTTATTTATGTTGACCAAATACACTAGAATGGGTAAGGTTTGTTATTCAAGCCAAGTATCACCACAGTGATACTGTGCATATAATATTTACTAATCTTGAGCACTTCTGCATTTTTTTAACAAAATATGCCATGGGAATTTGGGGGGAGAAGTGAAGACGGAAAATGGCATACTTCAGAATTGAACAAAATCCAAAATAAATAATAAGCTTTATTTAAAWATTATAGGTTAGAAACATTGCTAACACCAGAACCTTATTCAGCAGTTAGTGTTATATGATTGCTAGATGTTTCTTTTACCTAATAAAAAGATTGTTAGCCTATTTTTTCATCTTCTACATCTCATTTACTTTTAATCTGACATCCTCATTTAGAATTACATCTGCAGTTAGAACCTCTCTTGATGCAAGTCTTAATTATGCTAAGGTTTAGAAGCAGGAGTTTAAGTCCAGTTTTTGGTTTCTTTAATGCATGGATATGCTCATTAGTTATAGATGTTTCTATATCTCTCATCACAGTAGATCCTTTGTGCCAAAAATTCAGCCTGCACTAYAACCCATTCCTACATTCCCTCCCAGGTTTTACAAATAAATACCTTTGGACAGTTAATCTCCTGTGAAATTTTGTACATTTTGTTATAAATTTTTAACTAAGATAACGTTCACCTATTTTGTTTTCCATTAGTACAAAAAGAAGACGGAAACACAGAAACTCAGCCCTGAAACAAATCTTGTCTCTGTTAAGTGAAAAGCTGAGCACTGGTTCCCAGCACTGCTCCCCACTGCCAACGAGGCTTTAGCCAGGCAGACTGAAATCCACCTCCCAAAAATGTTTTTTTCATGTAAATATAAGGCAACATTTTATTTCAGGACAGACCCATTCAGTGCATAATGGGTCAGGCTGTTCAACACATGAATCTCTTCATCTGTAAAATAAGATGATAATAATATTCTCTAATTAAACAGACACACAGACTCTTTAAAAAGCTGTAGTTCTCTAACATTCTTCAAAAGCAATCATCTTCACAGCTGAGGAATGAGAAAATGGAGTAGCAATTACAAGTTTTTCCCCGGTGCTCCACAGCAAATGAGTACAAGTACTGGATTTCATGAATGTTAATTTAAATCTTCACACACATTTGACAGGAAGGACACAGGCACATTAGATCTTGCCCTAGAACAAGGAGGTGGATTAAATAACAATTGAGGTTGCTTCTAATTCTTGGATTCCACGCTGGGCTGCCCTGTCACTCTGCAACTTTTTAAATGTCCGTGTAGATGAGGGCAGGTAATGGACTAAMAACTTGGTATTATGTGCATCCACTGTAAACGTAGGCAGAAAACTTGATGCAAAAAAATGCTAATGCAAAACCAGCTATTGGCATTTTCAAAATATGACAGGCAGGCTCTGACTTCTTTATAAAAGAAAGAGTTCTTTTCTTTGACAAATATTTTTGTGGCGAACTTATATTGCCAAGCAAAATTTCAATAGATCAGAAGAGCATAACATACTGTTTATCTGTTGGGTAATGTGATCGGCAATTTCTTGATATGTACCATCCGTGCCTAGGGCATTGAAAAGTTCTTTGAAAATTCAATTATTTGATTATGAAATATTTCCTTTTGCTGAATTCTGCAAAACTGCTTTCAGGATTGAATAGTAAACGCCTAGAAAATAGTTTGTTTCCCTGGACTGATACATAATAGATGTTGATTCCTCACAAAGCAGACAACAAGCATTCTGTGGGACAGCACTACAAATACAAAAGTTTGGCTTTTTTTTTTTAATATAGCACAGTCATATCCATTTTATCTTTAATTCAAGAATAGAACAAAAATCCTATACAATCAGTTCAGATAAAATGAAAGTGAACTTCAGTTTGTTTTTCTGTGACATATATCAAACCATTTTTAATGCCAGTATATTTTCTTTAATGAGTCAAATAATTTTGCCAGAGGGAATTATAGTTGCCTGTTATTATCTTTCTGTCTATCATTAGGCCTTGTACAAATATGAGCCAGTTGTAACTRCAAAATTGTTTTCTCATCTGAGCTGCATGTCATATCAGCTACCATAAATACAAAGAAAAAGCACCTGTACTTGCCTTTGGGTCTAAATCTGCACTTTTCAAAGGGCTCTAAGACATCCGGACTCCTGTGAGATTCTCAGAAGGCAATGGTTATCTAACCATGCTAAACCCCATGTTGGAGAGGAAAATTTGAAAACAAATCAGTCTAACACTGTGCTCTGAAGTGTTGTTGAAAATTAGTGCAAATGTCAAATATCCTTCACATTTTCTCCAAAGTAATTAAAATATTTGCAGAAAAACAACTTTGCAACCAACCACAGAGAAGGAAAGAGCATCTCAGTGGAGCTTAATTTACTCATAAACTTCTAGCAAATCAAGACAGTATTAACAGACATATTTCTTTTATTTTTGAAGTACAGAAAAAAACTGATGAAATTTTATGACTGGGGTCACAGAACATTTCAGTATGGCAAATATCAATAGGATATCCTCCTGTGTCTGGGGTCGCATAACACCTGCTACAATGGAATCTATGCTGGTCTAGATGATCTTGTAACATATTAGAGACAAGAAAGAAGGTTGCATGGATTCTAGGAAAGACCAGGCAAATAATGTGAAGCAGTAACCAAGTTCTAATGTATTCAAAAATGCAAGATAAAAATTTTTGGAGGCACAGACTATCTGGGAAAAGAGAGAGGCAGACAGAAGAAAGCACAAATGCTTTCCCTACTTCTTTTTTATGGCAACACAGGATGCAGAATATTATGCTAGAAAAAAATCCTTCAAGTGAATAAAATTACATTTTTATTTTTTAATGCAGTGAAGGAGACAGAAATATTAGTTCAATTACTAAGCAACCAAATAAAATTAAGAGGCCTCATTTTGTGAAACCTGTGTAAAAACTAAGAGTATGAAAAGAAAAAGATATTTCTAACATTTCCTTCAAGGAGACCTTTTCTGGCTATTTTGGCAATAATTACAKAAAGATTTGTTTTACTTGATAATTTTTAAAAGTCGGGTCACTGCAGTGGAATTACTGTCATATACTTTAAGGATAAACAAGAACAGAATATGAATTAGGATGAATGTTCAAAAAAGAATCTTTAAGGTATGAGATATTTCATGATAATAAATAACAGGGAACTTAATTTATACTCTGTATCTCAGTAAGATACYATATGTCAAGAAGTTGAATATACTCAGTTCTTGCTATGACAAGGGAAAATGTTTGTTCTAACATTCATGCCTATCCACTGAAGTTAACTAATGTCCCATATAATCTCTATCTGGATTGAAAAGCTATGAATTACAAAAGCTGAAATATATGAAGGCTTCAAATATATCCACATGGAATTTTAAAATACTGCTAAGGTTTGTATCTATACCATCTTATTTTTGGTCACTGTTTGCATGTGTGCTTCTCAGGTCATACATTTTTTTATTGATCTTCCATTACTCTGTAGTTTTTGGAATTTAACTGTTGCCATAAAGAAACACTTTACTAATTATTTTTTTACATTATTCCATGAACAGATATTTTTCAAAATCAGAAAAAAGTAGCCCAACAAATCCACCAGGGAAACTAATTATAGCTGTATTTACATTCCTTGAAGGTTAGTGAAAGAGAGAGCCATAGTAAAATTTTAATTAATTATTACAGCACAACAGTCTTAGTGAAGATCTATTGCTCTTAACTGATGGCTATCCTGGTTTTGGAGGACTTCTAAGATGTGTATAACARGACCTGATAACCTAATACACATTCTAAAGTGTTTGTATTTCAAGATTCAGAAGGCAGATTACTTGAATTTCTAAGCTTGCATTTTCCTTAAAATTCAATTAAATAAATCTTGGCATTAGGTAAAACATTCCAGAATTTTTGTGAACAATTTTTAGAGACTATGGAACAATCCTGCAGAGACATATGTCAAAATAAGTAATGGCATAAAAATGGAAAAAAAAAATCTACTCATTGTAGTTCTATATTCAGGACATGCATGGAAGTAATTGTGAATTATTTGCAGATAGAAAGGTCTAGACACTTTTTTAAAAAATAAGGATTTTTAAATGGAAATACCATCAGACATGAACCAGTTGTGACACTGTGAAAATTATTTGAACACAAATCAATATAGTTGAAATTACCTGCCTCTACTGTAAACAACATAATATTCCAAAATTTTTTTAATAAATCCTGAAATTATTCAGTTTGCTGTAGAATCTGCTTGCATACTGTTGGATTGCATAGGACTATAGCAAAACCACTGAAGACTATTGGTTCATTACTCACGTGGAATGAACTTTCTATTGCCTTTAGTGCTTTTTTATTCCATCTCTAAAGTTCCCCCCTCTGTCACCTTGATGCAAATTTTAGAATACATTTAATTCAGACTACTTTCAGATAATTAAAAATCTGTTCATCACATTGATATGGCTAACAATCAGCAGAGATGCTGTTATTAATTAAGTCGCATAAGATGGAGATGTGAAAGTTTGTGACCTAAAAGTGCTGGCAGATTATGTCAGTAATGTAAGAGATAAGGAGGTTTTGGGTTTTTTTAAGGTTTATATTAAGAGAAATTAAAGGTATTGGGCCCCTCACTACAAGAAAAACATTGAGGCACTGGAGTGTGCTGGTCTTTCCTCCCTGGTAACAAGCAATAGCATGAGGGGAAATGGCCTCAAATTTTGCCAGGGGAGGTTTAGATTGGATATTAGGAAAAAATTCTTCATGGAAAGGGCTGTCAAGCACTGGAACAGGCTGCCCAGGGAAGTAGCTGAGTCACCATCCCTGGAGGTATTTAAAACGTGTAAATGTGGCACTTAAGGATATGGTTCAGTGGTGGACTTGGCAGTAGGTTAATGGTTGGGCTCAATAGTCTTTTCCAGCCTAAATGATTCTGTGATTCTTTGTTTTATGGATATATACCTGCTTAATTAGACACAAATTGCTAAATGTTCTGTTGGTCCAAGGAATTCCTACCCCATTTATTTCAATCCACAGGACCAAACATTCAGTCACTATATGAAGAGCTAAGTGCCAAATTCAATCAGATTTGATACAGAAAAGTAGATGCTAAAAAGTTCTTGGACAGTAAGACCTGATTCATAGAGTACTAGGAAGTTTCTACTTCCACTCCCTTCTGTTGTAATATTAGTGAGCAGAACTTCAGCAAGGAGCATTTTCTCAAGCAGAGCTCCACTTTTCTATCAGAAGAAAACAGTAAAATTAGCCTAATGGGAGGAAGTTCATGAACAAAATACCCAATTCATACACACTGAGGTTTCTGGTATCTTCTATCTATTCTTTTAGGCTCATTTTAATGGACTAAAATGGAATGGGGGAGCAGACAGAATGCAAAGTTTTCTATGTTATTAAAATATTTGAGATTACACAGAGTAAGTGCCACATTTTGACAAATAGGTCAGGTGTTATCCAATGCACTGTGTACTTAGTAGTTGAAGCTTTGTAATTACTTCTAAATAGAAAACCTTATAACCATCACAAAATGTTCATGGCATTAGGATAGTCAACAGCACAACCACTGAATTAAATCAACTCTGTTTCCCAGGCTTTAGCAGCCACATTGATGCAATACCCAGAGATCATTGCTAGAAATCTAGGAACCCATGTTCACAGAAAGACAGACTTACAGCAAAAATAGGTTTTCATTTAATTCACACTTTTCCTGACAAAACAAAACCCATTCTGGCACCCTAATTTTCCCTAAGTGCTCAGGAATCCTTACAGTACTAAGACAGTTTGTCCATTGCCTATTCCCAGCATCCCTAGATGCTGTGCATTTTAAATATGAATAGTTACGTCAGAGATACATTTTTCTTTACATTTCTTGGCTATCTCCCATCTGTTCCTAGTCTTATCAACCTTATGATTTTCTTAATTTACTGGTCACTTGTTCCAGGAAATCATTATGTTCTCCAGGATTATTTATTCTTCTCATGAAGTGGTGTATGTTACTGGCATCTTTCCTAGAATTAATTTCACTTTTAGCAATATCTCCCCATGGCATCAATACATTTTTTTCCTTTAATTTTTAGAAGTTCTTTTTTCAATTCAGTGATTTCCTGTTTCTTTCTGATTCAGGAGTCTGTATATTTTTAATATCTTGTACAATTTTTCTTTCATCGTTAACTATTCTTTTTCTCACCAGTTTAGCAAGATGGCCTAATAGGTCCTGTGACTCCTTCCAAGAAAAGGAATGAATATAGCATAGATTTTAGGATTTCTATCTAGAGGGTGATTATTTTCCTACTGTCCTACAATGCTTACAGTGAAGTTAACAGTTTCTTGTCATGATAAGAAATGGTAGGGATTTTAGAGTAGATGAAGAAAAATAATGGGATGCAATAGAAAAATAGAGAGACTGTACCATGAAATAGAAAGAAAATAAACATGGTATCATAAAAAAATCATGGAAGTTTAGTTTTAGAGGACTGTGAATCACTAGCTGTCTGATTAACCAGACAAAAGATCATGAGCAGCCATGGAGATATACCAATCCAAGCAGTCTAGTCCAAAATTCTGTACCTACAGTGGCTCATGAGGAACCATAGCCCTTTTTCAGGCCACAGTTTAGCAGAATCAAACAAGTTGTATGCAGAAAAGAATTCTGCCACTGTCTTTATTTCACTAAAACCAAATTACAGCAGTGTGAACATTGTCTCAGAAGATTGTTTGCAGAGTTTTATCTTTATGAAAGAAAATTAGAGCCAAAGTAACATAGCCATTCACTTTTTTTTCTTTAGTTCTTTTTATTAGACATAATTCAGATCAAAAAATTGGCCACCACTGCTAAATGCATGCTTTATGCAKTATCTAAGACGACTGCAAGAACAACATTTAAGATTTCCTGATAATTGTTTGTTATGGCAAAAATGGCCTATCTGCCCTGAAAGTCTTATGAATTCCAAAAATTTAAAGTATTAGTAGTGACAAAATGCATTTGTAACTCCTCCAAACTAGGCTCTGTTCAGAGTGAAACGACAATGGAATTGTGAGATACAACAATAATGCTGGAACAGTCCAGCTGTGCCAAGCAAAATATGCTACAGCTGAAGAAAATTTTGTCTGATGATAGCTTCTTCTTCTTCTTCTTCATAAGCAAAGCCACATAGTAAATCAAGAAAAAAGAAATAAACCAAGACTACAAGGAAATGTTATGAAGGCATTTGACTTCATAGACAGAAGGCCAGTCTCACCTGTAAGAGGAGGACACTACCCAGAAAAAAAAAACACTCAGAAGGAAAATAAACAAATAAGTCCAAACAGGGCCCAAGGCCCATATTCCTTTCCCATTGCAAGCAACTCAAACATATGTTCTGTGGGGTTTTTTGTTGTTATGGATTAAGTGTTTTCTCTTTTTTTCCAGTCAATCCTTCCAACCTTAAGTWTCCTATTTGGTAAGAGAAAGTCTTAGATGTCCCTGAGTTTCTCTATGTGTTTGTATTGAATTAGATTTGTCTGCAAGTATTTTTAGCAGTTATGAAAATATCTAGCAGACAAGGAAAAAATGGCTGAAAGTGCAAATAAACTAGTCCCCTAATCTCTGCAGATAGCACATTTCCAGAAAAAAGCACCAATGTAATTTCTTCCCCATACGCACAACAAAAATGTAAAAGCAAAAATGAAAAGTTCTAAGCCAGATCAGTTAAAAATCATTTACAGAAAAGGGCTAGAGACAGGAATTGTTCAGAAACTGAGAAGTCATTCAAACTGCTAAGTGAGTCATTTATATATGCAGATGGCTTGCCTAAYGTATAATCTTGAAATATGCACTTATAACTCTGGCTTCAGTGAAAAACTTGAAGTTGATATTAAAAATACATGTAGAGATGAATTCTAACCAGTATTCATAAGCCCAATGTGCTATTGAAGGAAAAAAAAAGTAGAAGTACAGGCAGAAGTCAGAMATTTCTTTTAAAAGTATTTATAACTGGATTTTAGTTAATGTGGAACAGCAGTACTTCTTAGGAGCATATAAAGAAAAGATTATGAAAGAGACACTGGTTCTGCCATGTTTAATTTTTAAACACCTAGAAAATTAGGCRCCCAGCAGCAATATTCAAACTGTTCAACAAGCTGAATTTCAAACCACCATTGGGAAGTGAAAATTCAAAAAAAATTATCTCATCACCCAGATGTAATAAAGAAATTAAATCTCTAAGATTTTCAAGATTGAACTCTCTCTSAGGATTATTCTTTTTCAGGATATCCTTTTTCAGGAAAAAAAAAAAAACATAGTTCTAGAAACATGTTTTTAATATCTAAACAAGATTGCAATTACAACAGCATGCATTTATAGGYAATCAGCCTGATAGCCTATTCCACTTGGTTTGTAATTAGATCTAAACCTGTAGCTYACATGTTCTGACAATTAAACTGCACAAATAATCATTGCCTTTCACTCCTCTTTCCTAATCCTTCTTTGGTCTTCCTCTCTTTATCCACTTAGAGGTTTACTGCTAATCCAAAATGAAACAGGAGACATGGAGAGGTATGGTCTTTGTGAATGGAAGTATTTTGTGTAGCAGTAGCACTGCAGACACAATACTCAGGCTGCTGTATTCAGCCTCTACTTCTCAACATCATGTTGAGCAACTGCGCAGTATTTTGACACTCTCTTTGGCACAARGGTCAAGTTTAGATGTTAGGAAGAAACTGTCTATTGTGAGACTGGTCAGACACTGTGACAAGTTGCCCAGATATCCCATCCCTGGAAGTGTTCAAGGCCAGGTTTGACTGGGGGTCTGAGCAACCTGACATGGTGCCTATGACAACAGGCTGGAACAAGATGAGCTTTAAGGTCCTTTCCAACCGAAACAATTGGCAACCATTCTATGATTTTATGACTCATAGCTTTGGAGAAGTGCTAAGATTCCTCAAAACTAACCTTTAGAATTTGGGCAGCTTTCTAGAACAACAATTGCTAGACAGAAACACCATTTTCAGGGTGAAAAGCTGTATAGGTACTGTGGTTTTTTTAGTGGGACTAACATTAACTKCTTACATTACACACCTGTACCAGGTCTGAAATAAATAGCATRTGGTCTTATTTTGATAACTAACAAGTAGTTAATATAATAATGAAACAACAATAACGCTTATTTTTCAGATCCTATGAGAAGTATATTCAATACGTGGGGATTGTTTAATTGGAAATTATGTGGGAAAGTTTTATTTCAATTTCATTTTTATTATGGCCTCTTGTCTAATTTTGAACATATTTTTCATTCAAAATGGATAGAAGTATATCATGAGGGTATCAGGGTACTGAACCCTGGCTTGTTTAAAAATATATGCTACTGAATGACATAGCTCTGTAGTTCATTAATGTGACCAAGGGATGAGCTTAATGACAGCCCAAGGGCTGTCCATACCCTTTGGAATTTTGCAGGAACTGGTGTTTGCCCCAAAATTGAATTGTGTTTGTATTGTGTACTCACTGACCAACAATAAATAGTTTGGTAGCTATTTTTTCACTTTTCTTCAATCTAGAATTATTAGTGTGAAGTTTTTTTCGAAGCATGAATTAACATGTACAGGAGATTAAAATGGAAACTGTTCCCCTTGGAGCAGTTTTTGAATTTCACTGGGTCACTGTTGCTTCAACAGTAGTACGCAAGAACACTGTCCTTCTGATTTATGAGCTTTAGGCGTTCTACAGACCAAAGCCTGAACAAAATCCTCCCTCATGTCATTTCCTAGGAAATACTTAGCCACAACTTTGGCAACATTCTGATAAATGCTATTACCATAACAGTGGTAAATATCAGTGGGAGCCATTGTCTTACCAGTTAAATTATCATAGGAGCAAAACATTTCCAAAGTAATTTTAACCCTACACTTTATTATAAACACTTTAACCTTATTATTGCTACTAGTAATTTCCAAAAAAATTTCTTTTAGAGAAGTGTAACAAATGGTTTGTGCTACTTAATTTAAAGATTAAAGACTTAAAATATATTTTTGACATCTAGCACTGAAGGAGGCAGTGCAAGTTATACACAGCAAAAGCAAAATATATTCTATCAAACACAAGTATTCTTCTGCCCTTAAAACTTGTTAACTTCTCTTGTGCACTGTCAAACAACTGTTGTCATCCATTCTGAATCAGACAGGATGTTGTATACATTTTTGTCATCTTGGTTTCTACAGAGTATGATTCTCATTTGAAGATGTGTTCATACACACACATACAGCTGTTCCCAGCACCCTACGCTCAAAGTCAAAAAATGCAAAATGCAATACTTGAAGCAGACTAAAATCAAGGACGAGCAAATAACTCATAAATAAACTGTTTCTCAGAAAACCACTTCATGTTCCTTCCTTGTAAACACATTTCATTGCAATCTATGTCAGTCTTTAATTCTTTAAGTGTTTCTTAAGTTCTGACATACATAATGAAAGTCAAAATTGAAATGTGTGAGAAATGGAATAAATTTTAAAGTTGGAATGAATCACAGTGCTCAATTACATAGAGCATATGAAAGGAGTACATGATAATTAGAATAGGCATCCAAAAATTATGGTAGAGAGGGGAAAAGCTGTTTACAGCCTCATCCAAAATGTAAAAACCTCCACATACACTGTTGTCTTGAACTGATGAGATTTAATCCCATCTTTCCCTTACCATCTAGCTACTGTGAACTGTAAACATTTGGGAACCAAAAGAGAACCAGGGAATACWTTTTTTTCTTTCTGTTAGTGTAGGACATTTTCATAGAAGAGACTTAAACTTTCATCCAGGTAGACCACAAGACTACATATGAGCCGACTGCTTTAAATTTGGACAAATACCTGAGTTCTGACCCTGTTTGAAGGACAGTTATGTGCTGTATGCATATCTAGCAACTATAGAATATAAAACRTATAAAAAGCCTCTGAAATAGGAATTTAAGCATAAATTTTTGAATTCCGTGTGACTGATTGTATTTACTGGAATATTGTCTAGTGCTTTCTCACTCCTAGTAAATATTGAAACCTACTGTAAACTGGCACGGGCTCAACACAGCTGAGGGCTGACAGCAGCCAGTTGATTGGGACTTCCTTTGGGACACTAAGGCCTCCTAGAGCCAAGACTGAGTGATGTAGCTAGGAAGAGTCTGCCATCACTTACTCAAAAGACTAACTCCTACACCATCTTCAGAGGAAAATGCTTTGAGGACAATTTCAGAGAAATTCCATGATTCCTAGACCTGTTTTAAGTATACACACCCTAAGTATACCCTGTGGAAGTCCCTCAAAAAACTAAATGTTTTAAGTCCTCAGAAAGAGTTGCATATTTGTTGCTGAACCAGGATGGGGGGGACGACCTSAAAATCTTTCATACAGTTGTGAGTCTTTACCCTGAGTTAACTACCTACCTCATTGAAAAAAGAAGAAAGTGGCTTGTACTAATCACTCAGCAGTGTCATCTAACTAGAAAATGGTTCTCCCTGAGGCTTTCCTAACTTCTGTAAAAGACTGAATATCAAGACCATCAGAAAGCAAGAAAATCAGCTAGTGTGGTCAGGGAATTTCCAGGCTCCTTTTCCTACTCTAAGTAATTCAGTATATAAAATCTGGGCATATGACTCCTATGTGGTAGCAGTACTTTCTTTTCTTCATTTTTAACTGCTTAATTTCTCTTCCAGACTACATAGAAAGGAAATAACTTGACAAGATTTTAATTACACCTTACTTTATATACTTTATGAAGTAATTTACTGAGGGTACCTGGCAGGAGCTGTCAATGTGATTCACAGAAAACTTCAACACCCAGATCTGAGGTGTTCCAAATATGGCTACAGGAACTTTTTTCAGGATATCAGAGAACAAGCCAAATAACAGCATACCAGCCCAGTGTCCCGCCCCACTAGCATCCCCAAAAAACCCAAAACACACAAAAAACTCCCAACACATCACAAACACCAAGGGATAAAAACCCCCAAGAAACAAAAAAACAGACACAATAAAAGCTGTAGATGTCTTCTTTCCCCTATGACACTTGAAAATCTAGACCTGGGCAGACTGTGACATACATACAAGTTGTAACTTGCCTTCATACTCATAGATTCTCAATATTACCTTTCAAAGAGCCTTGACAACTTTTCTAAGCCAATCCAAGACATGTTGTTCAGTAAGGAAGATCGGCTGACATCTTAAATAATCTTGCTACAGCCATTGTAATCAAACAAGCCTCTATCTTGCAAAGTAGAGGTGGAAGAAGTTTGAAAGACTGGGAATCAGTAAGGTTAATCCTTCAACTTAGCACTTCTGTTCCAGGGCTGTACAGGATGCTCCAAAGTGTGACTCCTGAAATAGCAGAATTACTTCCTCTATGGGGCTTGCAAGGTGGGGTGGGGTTAGGTGTAGTTTGGACTCAGGAAATTTATTTTGGTTTTCTTTTCCATCATATTAAATGGAAAGACTATTTATTCCAAAGGGGATACGTTTAATTTTAAAAAATTAGAATTTGTTAGACAAATCACCCAGGAAACACATAACCAAAGGCTCAAAACTAAATTATTTAAACTGTGGCTAAATGACTAATAAACTAGAAAGAGGCCATTTCTATCAGCAACATTCAGATACTTCACAAGTCCTTTACTTCAGTCCAGTCAAAATACAACAGGAAACCATTTTAGAGGCCTAATCCTTTCCCTGGGTTTCCAGTGACGTGTCGAAGTCAGAAACCACTTTGGAAGGCTGGCCAAGCCACAGCATTTGTATCCAGCCTGTCTGCAAATAGATGAGTATTATTGTAATAATAAACAATGGGGGAACTGAAATCCTGGCAGTAATACTTCATCTGAAGGACGATGAAAATTGCAGTTCACTGTCCTCTGGCAGGGATTAGTTTCACAGCTTTGAGGAATTTATCATATAATTGAGTAACATGTCTCCAAAGAGGAAAGCTGACTATGATAGCAGGATGGAAGTTAGCATTAGAAACACCAGAAAAAGATAAATCCAAGTAAGCCATTTTTGGCACACAGAGATAGGTCCAGTAAAGGTTTGCAGAGTATCAGTTTCTTTCCCAAGTCAACAGAAAATGTCTATATAAAGACATACAATGTCTAAGTAAAATCTTGAAAGAAATTACGTTGAGCAATTTGATCTCTTTCTTGCAGCACAACCCTAACATATTTTCAGTCACTAACCATGACCCAGTAAAAAGAAAATTCTTCCTTCAGAACCAAACAGACTTACTATTATAGGATCCTGTGGTTTCTGAGCAAAACCATTTTAATTCTCTATAGAATACTGGGATGTATGATACCAATGTCTCTTCATTAAACCAAAAGTGTAATAAGTATTTAAAAATACAACAGCCACTAGTGCTCTGTCCCAGCTTACATGTAATATTATTCTACAAAGACAGCAAAAGCCAATGTAAATTCACAGCAGTGTTATGCTCTGTAATATTGTGCTCCTGTAACTGGAAAAGTTAAAACATTTCTAGCAAAAAGTGCTTCATATTTGTTTACAGCTGTTAGGTGGTATTATAACCTCTGCTTTTAAGAAATCTTCATTTCTATACATTCTTTTTATTCATTCCACCATTAAAAATCCAGAATATTCTGTGCTTTCAGTGTCTTTTCATCATATGCAAACTCACTATGGGGGGAAACCAATCTAATGATTGAGAATGGCTCCCCTATAAACCTTCCAAAAACTCACTGTTGCAAAAGATTTCAATGGGCTCATGTGTTACTATCAGCAAAAAAGTCAGAGTTCAACAAAGATTTAATCAGATAACCCCAGTGCAAAGCACACAATGTTTTTTCCATTGTGGATGCTCAGCTGAAGGACATTGGCCTAACTTGACTGGTGCCACGGAAACTTGCTAATTTATATAGCAATGTAGGTTCTGCTGACAGTCCCTTAWAACCTCAGAGGTATATTTCTGGTCCTTCTGGCACCAAATTTCCCCATGCCTAGCAGTTTGAGTGAAGACATTTAAAACAAGAGGAATCACCAATCTTCTGTCAGATAGCAGACAGGAGATAAATAGATAAATGTTCAAATTTTTTCAATATGAAATTTCATGTGCCTAAAGCGGAGAGAAAGTGAGAGTTCTGATTAGGGACTTAAGTCAGAAAGCCATAAAATTTCCCCACCACACATGGAAAAAACCTTACAATTAATCAGAGTTGTCACCACAACTCTGAGCACAAGTATTCCTTTAGAAGTGTGTGCTGTAGCAAAAGCGGTGTTAACAAAACATTATGCATAATAATTATCACAATACTGTAATATCAAGTTGAAAATATTCTTTATCCTGAAGTTAAGAAAATATTTTTTTTCCTTTAAAGAAGAAAACTGAAAGTTTAATTTGCATAAATTTTTCTCATAATATAGTGTATACACTCATTGAACAGCCCATGTGCTCTCCTCACATTTGTTKGCTAAGTAAAATATATGCAGAATTGTAGCTAGTAAACATTTCATTGCAGAAACACTTGGTTCAATCCCCTAAGTCCTTGCATCCTTAAAAAAAAATCATCTCATAGTTTTTATTCTGTCAAAATGAACCGCATTTATCATTAACTCAATGTCCACAGATGTTTTGACTTAGATTTGAATTCAACTGTCCTGTAATTATTCAAGAAGTTAATGGAATCATATCTACTTTTCTTATGATCTCAGATGCATGGTAATCAGTAGTTTAGAAGCAATTCTCTCCACTAACTCCAACTTGTCATACTTGTGGGATCACAGAATCCTTCCAGATCTAATTCCTCCATGATGAAGATAAAGCAGAAAGTGATTACAAGCAAAGAATCTAAAGCATAGCTACTGCTGAAGAGGCTCAGTCTACTGATTCAGACAAAAGCTAGTCCAGAGTGACACACACTGTGTGGACACCAGGACAGCTATTCCCTCTATAGGTCTGCTTCTTCTTTTTAATGTAACTTTTATAATTAAATGGACCACAGATGGTAAAAACATTGCCTTAACCTACGTGTATAACAATTTTATCTTTTTTCTCAAAGCCATTCTTCCCATTTATCAAAGTCTTAGTTAACAACCTGAGGAAGAAGTAATCCACGTAGTGCAAATGCAGGGCAGAACGCTGCAGTCTGACAAGTATCTGTCATTCACTCAGTTGCAATATTGTAAAACTGTCACACGTTCTGCAGATGGTGTCTGAAGATCTCTACAGCTCTCTAACAATTTCTGCAGATATCTCATGTTTTCATAGCAGGGTCTGCTTCCTGTCAATGGGACACAGTCTTGTGCAGTTCTGGCCTCTTTTGCACCTCAAAAGGTAAATCATAAAGCAATAGTTAAGAAGAAGGAGACAACATGCTACAGAACAACCCAGAGTACAACCAGATCCAGGCCACTCAAAAGTGTATCATTATACATAAAGCAAGCTATGTTTGCAATTAGTTGCATAAACTGAGCTGCAAAAATGCAGCTTCACTCTCTGCTAATGTGAACTGGGGAGTGAGCTGGAGCTCACTCCAGGGTCTAGGCATATAGAGATCACCTTGCATGAGGGGGATATCCTATACTGAGATAATTTTTCAGCTTAATGTTCCCTATAATGAGACATAAACCATATGTAACTCCGTCAAGAACTTAGCTTGGCAATGTTAAGGCAGCACAGTAAAATGAGATAAGGAACATTAAAATGCAGCCCACATCCTTGTCAGTCTTCACATTAGCTTCTTCACTTCATTGTGAAAAATCGAGTTTGTAAATCTCTATCTTGATAGCATCTAACTTTCAGGTCTATTATTCCTACCATGGCAATCGGGGACACTGTTGAGACTTCAAATGTTTTCTTGGCTCCATTGTGCTACAAGAAAACCTGAGGATAATTAAAAAGGACAGTACTGATTGGAAACTGTCAATCACAGGAAACAGCAAAGGTTTTTGTAGGCCAAAAAAAAAAAAAAATCTCTTCTGATATTTACATGATCCTGGATAATTCAGGATCATTTATAATTAGCTGAACTTGAGGATGTCATTTGAGTTTTTAGAAGGGCCAGTGTCATTACTTTGAATTCTATGAGAGAGCTGTTTTACATCACTGAATCTCTACTAAAGGTCAACTGACAACACTAAAGTGTTGCTGAAAGAGAAATCATTACATGTAGCATTATTGACCGGTGTGTAAGTGCCCCGTTAAAATTTATGAAGTTACCAATGATTGCTTTTCTCCAATAAAAATATTTTACTAGATAAGCACGCATTTGATATCATATCATGCTTAAAGGAAATTTGCAGCCTTCCTCTTCTGGTTCTTCTTTTTCAGGTTTTGTTTGGTTTTGTTTTTTTCTTAGTGAGACAAATGTGGTACTTTAGATTATCTAGTATTTCCATCTTTCAACATAATTTGAAAATAGCTTATAAGAATCAAAGTATGAGTATTCATTTCAATACTTATTTAGAAATCCCTTCTTGCTACCAAACATGAAAGAAGCTAACTAAGAGAATCAAGATTGGTCACCTTCTGGCATATTATGGCCACCATCATCAGAATACAGTCTCCCAGTCCTYCCATTTCAGATGCCAGAAATTAACTATATTTTCTTCAATTATTGGACCTCTAGACTGTGATTTCATCAATTATAAACTCTTTCCTCTTTCTGTCATTTTTAAGGAAACATCTGGGTAGGATTATTAAGCCTCTCTTGCTATTTCTCTTGGTCCTTGAGCAAAATCATAATTTTTGGAAAGATAAAACATGTCCAAATTTTCTCCATCTCTTTAAATGCTTAAATAAGCAACTGGGGCATAACATGTTTTGTTGGTCCAACAAAACATGAGGCCCTAATGGGCATATACAGTCTATAAAGGTATCACAGGCATGTGTCCCATCAAAGCTTGGTTTTCATGCAGAAGGTGTGAGATTAGCACCTAGGTGGGCCTCTGCCTGATATGAAATTGAGACATGAGCAAGATATGCAACCTAGAAGTGCTCAAAAGATCTCCAAAAGTGGATGCAGTGCTCTGTGGATTTCACCTATTCTTCTTGAAAGCATCCTATGCAATTTTTCTTTTTCCTTTTCAAATACTGCAATATTTTCCTGAAACTGTTTAGTGAATTTCTAATTTAGGAGGGAGAAATTAAATATATTTCATTCAAGTCATGAATGAAGAAGAACTGTTCCAACTGTGCTAGTTTTAGCTTTATCAGCTGAAGAAGTAASTGAACTCTTTTCATGAATAGCCAATCTTTTTATTCATAGATCTGTTACTGATAGAGGGCACAACAGTGATAGCAATGACTTTTAGACAGTATGCTTTTAAAGAATATTATCTGTATCTCTGGTCCACTTTTTTTTCTAAGAACTGGAAATCTGGTACAATATGGGGTACTTTTTATTTCAGCCATTTTACTCATTCATCAGTCAACTGATGAAAGGTTCGACATGGGCAAGAAAGGAAGAGAGGCAGAGGAGTTCCAAAGAAGGCAGATGCTATTGACAGGAAACAATCTATGATGCCCCCTCTGACACAGGCACTTGTCAAAACTCAGTAGAATCCACTCCTCTCTCACACAGATGCAAAAGAGAATGAAGTATTTATTTTCCAGAAACTTTCTGTCTTCTCTAGTCAGGTAGAATTTGCCTGTAGCATTGGATATCAAAAGGACATAAAGCAGAAGCAGCAAAAAGATCTAACTTCCAAAGAATACTTTTTCCTGTGCTTGTTCTATTTTTAATCAGTCAGAATCGTTGTATCATGCAACTTTCAGAACTAAAAATATGTTTACTCCTATTCTCCCAGTTAGATACGTTAAAAGACATCTCAAACCCAGCCAGTCAAGTAAGAAAACACTTAGAACACAGAGTAAAAAGCTTTGTGTTACATGAATAGTTTTTGTATCAATATTCATTTACTGTCAACTTGGAAATTCAGGCTGATTTCAAATGACAGTCTAAAATATACRAGCAGCATCAATCAGTCAAGCTTTATTTCATCTGCTTTTGTTGTGTCAGAATTATGTATCTTATTATAATATACAATAGGAAAACACAGTGGAAGCATACAACAAAAATACAAACTATAATGCTCAGTAAAATACAGCAAAAGATACATCAATTTATAGTATAAGGTAGTGTTGGCATAGCAAATGCTCTATAACAGCACTGCTGAGAATACTCTAGCTTCATGTTGCTATCCTCTCTCTAGACCCATATCACACTGTTACCTCTCAGGAATGTATGTTTATTTAACCTTTCAAGTTCCCTTAACTCAGCTAATGCTAAAAAGGAGTCTTTTCTCTCCTCTCAGCAAATATCTAAGTAAAATATTTATTTCCTTACTCTCTGTTTTAATATTAGAACTGGGTTCCATTCTCCTTTGCTGTAGAAAAGAAAATACTCATATCTGTACTCCTCGTGCTTTTACAGAGATGCTTCCTTTAACTGGCAGTCTTTGCTTTTATGTCACAGATAAATGATAACAAAGAGGAGGGGGTGGATGAAAAGCAGGTTTTTTTATCTGTAAGCAGCCATGGCCATATAATTTTTTTATTTTATTTTGTCTCCTTTATTGTCTTTCCTCAGTTCTAAAGTCAAAGTAGATTCCTGTACCTGACTTCTTTTCCTTTGAATACAAGCATAGCAGATCTGGTCCTCAAGTGTTTTCTTGTGCAAAGAACCCCAAAATTCCTCCCTCCATCCTCCTTAGCAGACTTTGGTACCCAGAGTTAGCAGAAAAACTCCTACTCTATCTGGGTTTTCCTTCAGAGAGTAGAACTAAGCCCAGGTAAGCTTTTCCAAAGAAGCCAAATCTTTTTCTAGTTATAGTGCAAAGCAGTATGTACCATTTCTACAAACAAAGCATTTAAATTCATACAGATAGATCTATGTCTGTCACTAGCCCTGATATGTCTAGTGGCTCTTACTGATTTACTGATATTTTGCACAAGCTCCAAATCTACATGAAAGATTCTTAACTGTCAAGATCCTCTGTTTTGCTCAAAACTAAAGTAAACATCATAGTTAGAATACCTTCTTCTTGCAACAAATCTGAGATGAACCATCTCCACTCTTCTGCCTACTTGATTTGCATTTTGACTGCCCCATCCAGATGTGGAAACACATACACATACATAGATATACCTCCAAGACTAGTCCATTTTCTATCAGCTATAGTGATTGCAACATTAGTTGTTCAAGCAGTTGATTCATATTACAGTTCCTAGTGATGTTAGTAAATTGGTGATGTTGGACCAGTCCCTGTATTTTATCAACAATCTCAAAAGGAAAAAGTATTGCAAGGCAATATTTCTTCTTCAATTCTGTGGTTGCCAGAACCTGGAAAACTGTATGTAGCTGAAGTACTAGCAGTATGTTGTTTGTATTGCCTATGAAATGTAATAAAATATTGATTTATATTTTTTTAACATTCTAGAATATTTTAGAATTATTTTCCAGGTATTATTCATCATTTTTTATTTTTCATTCTTTTCTTCTCTATCTTGAAATAACCAGAAGGCATAACACACACAAGAGTTTGGAAAGTAATTATAAATATCCTGAAATTTTCCAGCTGGATTTTAAATCACTTAAAATTCRTTCTTAGAGCAAATGTGTAAACTGCAGCCCCCATAATTAACTTCAGTATTATGGAGTATTTGGAGGTAAGAATGTGAATTTTGCACATGGAGAATATTAGATTAGATTTTGAATTAGGAGTCAGACCCACCTTCAAGATTTATTCTTCAAAGCCTTACAGCCTTTCTTTCAGTGATGCTAGACTATTTATTCAGGTGTAGGCAGACATGCACACCTGCTGCCTGCACATCACTCTAGCAAGCTCAGAAGCCACCCTGCTGCAGCCTGAGCTGCTTGATCCTGCCTCCCACAAAAGAACAGACAGGCTCTAGGACAGCCAAGACAACAACGTTACAACAGTTCCAAGGACAAGTTTTTAAATCTGAATCAGAAAATTACCTTGTTGGATAGACATGCTCTATTGCTGAAATAATTTTTTTCAAGGACAACACTGGAAAAATGTATCACATAAGCAGCTGTTTTAAGTTACAGTCTTAGACTAGGATTTGTTAGAAATTATCAGCTATAGTGGCTTGTTTAAGAGGCCTTACAGTCTAAAGATGACTTTGAAGTAGGGTTAGGCTGCAGCTGTAGAAGATGAAAGAATTCACAAGAGAGATTCAGTTTTTGGGGACATTACAGGTTTTTCATCTCAAGTGAGATTTAGCCCCGTTACACATCTTTGTTTGTGCTGGCATCTAAACTTTCTTTGCCTCCACGCCCACATGCTCATATACTCCTATCAGACATTTGGCATTTATTTTATGTTGTCCTTTACATGTAGAAGTCTAAAGTTCCTTGCACCCCTTAGATGACCCTGTACACATGCTCAGCTCGTAAAACTCTGACAACCTTCACAATTCAGATTTGCATTCAAGCCCTATCATGGTCTTTCCCCTACTTTCAAGATATTTACATTCCTCCACTGCTGTTCTCGAAGTGCTCAGTTTCATTATACATGATTACTGTTACTCCAGCCTACCAGGTTAGAGCCAACATTCCTGAAGCAAAGCGGAGCAGAAGCTTGAAGCAGATGATAGATGGAGAGCCTTGAGCACCAGATGATAGCACTGAATCCTTCAGGTCTTGTCTTGTTTGATATAGATTAGTAAAGAGCAAGAGACATGATTTAACAAGTGCAGGATTTTTCCAGATGAGATTAGCATGGAGTGGCTCTAAGGATAGGAATGGATGGCAAAAGTTGTAGGTGACTATGAGTCAAAGCAAGGCTATAGATAGTTTTATGGCTTAGAAAGGAAGCAACAGTGATTTCTGATTTTAGCGGGGGTAGAACTGGAACAGGGAATATGACAGTTCTTTGGATTTCTATCCACAAGTGTAGCAAAAGATGAGAGATAGGCCGCTGAGACAAGCCCATACACTAGTGAAGTATGTCACCTAACAAGTTCTAGGAAAAAAGCAAAAACCTTCTACCAGCTCCAGCTTCCTAGACTTCACATATGAACAGAGACATTTTTTTCTATGATGCATTCCTTACTGAAAATGTAAAAAGCCACACATGTCTCAAGTTTCAGGTGAAAAAGGCTTTAAGTATTCTTTTGGTCTCAGTCCAGGCTGAATCTGTGATACAGTCTGGGTTATTTAAATGATACCTGTCTTCATTTTCTGGGCAATTCCTTTCACTAGATGACTATTCCATATTTCACCTAAGATGAACACAACTCTAGTCAGAAAGACATGCCAAGACYGAGTGAAGCTAAAGAAAAAGAAAATATTTATTTTGAAATAAATATACAACGTGTAGAGAAYGGAGTTCAGAGTTGAGATCCAAGAATATCAGGTGCTGGTTGACTGTCTTGTGGAAGTGAGATGCATGCAAGAATTAGCTAATATCTGAGGAGTCAGAGTRACTTTCTTCCTAGACATTTCTTGACACCCAGCTCTGTGACCAAAGAGAGAAGTAGCCCATTTTCTAGCATGAGTCCAAGATCCTCRGTCAGGTAGTTTTTCCCCACCAACTTTTTCACCAGGAGCTAATACTCTAAAAGTTCAGAGGAGGMTATACAGATACAGTTATGTCATGGCTTGTTTATGCCAAAGTTACAGTTTTTATGGCCACAGTTACATGTTCCAAATTCTGGATCAGAGTACAAATTCTTCAGCTTGTACTTTCTCCTAGGCTTAATACAGGCTCTCTGGCAAAGCAGCTGAAAAAAGCAGGTKCAGAAGGTCCTCTTCTACACTGCTCTTGAGGAACAATTTCTGTTCCTTTTACTCCGGTCTTGAGGAAAAATTTTCTTGGTTACCGACTGGGACTGGATTCTAACAYAGATTAGAAGGCTTTTTGTGGGATTTTGTTTCTCAGGCTCCTTGCTCCAACAACGAACTGTGGGATCAAACTATCTTTAAGTACTTGATTTCTTGCACATGTAATGGCACTGGTCACTTTCTCCTGTATCTCCTCCACCTCTCCTGGTGCATTTCTCAGCTGTCTCCAAGCCAGCTTCTCTGAACAGTAGGCTGAATCCAGCTCAATCAGTTGCAGGGTGCAAGGATCAGAAACACCCAACAGAAAGAAGGAGAGGGAAGGCTGTAGTCACTGAGATTGTTTGCATATTTAAATTTGAACCTGTTTTCAGGTATAACCTCCTCTTGGTGGCTTGGGRATGTTTCTGACTCTCACCATTCACAATCAGAGTGCAAAACTTACTGACTCAAGACTGCAGAACTTACTGAACAGACTACTAAATGACCCACCCACTTCCTCCAACGTCAGTTCTTAAACAAAAGAAAATGATCAGACTGCAAAGTTAGTGTGACATGTTATGAAGAGAGGGCCTACATCCACACTGTGACATTCAGTGGGACAGAAAGCAATGTCTCATTGCTAGTAGTGCCAGTTTCTKTTATTTCTATTCTGAGCTCTCTTATTGATCACTGGGTCTTGCCAATTTCTTTGGAAGCTGGGGCGGTGGGGTGACTTGGGTCTTTTTACAAAATACAGTTTTGACAGCTATGATGAAATGTTGCATCTGAATGCAGAAGCAGGCAAAAGGTACAATGTGAGGGGAGCATAATGATTTGTTGGTGTTCTGTGAGCACCCTGCAGGCAGAACAATGCCCAAATGACAGGTGAACCTAAAAGRGTTGATAGATTTCTACAAGAATTGGGCTTTTTATCTTTGTTGTGTTCAAATTTCTCAGCTGTAAAATGGGGATAATTATATTTTCTTCCTCTCATCTGTTTTCTGTTTTCTTTATAAACAGAATTGTTCCTCTTTGTTTACCCCTCCCTGACATTTCCATAGCAACACACAACCCATATAAATACCTGTAAATATTTCTTTCCAAAAGCASATAGGAAAGAAAACCACTATTTCTATGAAAACATTAAGATTTTATATACAAATTCTTATTTTCAGCACTGCATTTCTACATGTTCAAAAAACTACCCTTTAAAAATAACTCAGCTAGAAATTCAACTGAACTGTGCTCTCTTCCCACTATAACAATCAGACTTGTGCTCCTTACGAGCACACATGCTCAGCACGTCCATTCTCAGCAAACTGCTAATATATGCTTTTAAGACTACTGACTGGTTTGTGGTGCAAGTGTACTTTATGTTAGGTGTGGGTAAATGCCATAGTGCAAGTCCTATTAGCAGCAGTCCAAAGCAGAAGAAATGTCATTAAAATCAGYTGCATGTTGTTGGTACAGTGCAAGTATGAGAAACCTGAATCAGTCCTCTCTGCTGTTCACTAATTACAGTGATGATTGATTAAACACTTCAGTTTGAATCCACATTTTATAGATATGTGGTATTGATGTGACCAGCCTGACTCCTAATTCCATTTTTACCAGAACTAAGAAAACTTTACTTCTTTTAATCCTTGCTCTTATATTCCCTCCGTAATTAACACAAAAGTATCTAAGCATTGTTTATGCTACACAATTTCAATTTTATGCTAAAAAATAGCTTTGAGGTTTTGTGTAGTTGTTATACARGGATGCACTACATCCACAAGGTAACATAGGCCATGATATTCCATGATATTCCATGCACTGTCATAGGAGATAACTGGCCTCTTCATGAGGCCCAGTGGTTACAATAGCTTGTCAGAARGGTGAGGTGAGGCTATCATAATGCTACATGTTGCTATATATATGCCCCAGAAGTCCCTAGGAATTACCCCAGCTAAAAAGTTTTCCACTGCCTATGCATGTAAATGAGATCATTTCTACCACTTAACAGTGTAGTGAGAGCATTTTTAGTTGCTTTATCTTTCTTCTTTGTATGTCAGTTCAAACAAACAKGCAATATGTAAAACCTGAGATCAAAGACTCCAGTTCCAGGTATGATAAAGGTGGATTTTATTGTTCCAGAAAGGCCACCTAATAAAGCAAGGCCCAACTAAGTTTGATGAACCGGAATTTGTAGGTTGGGCCTTATGACCTGACACAATAAACTTATTGCTTAGCACATAATTGYAGCTAGAAAATGGTTTCTAAAAGTTGACAGACACTAGACAGGCTTTATATCTACTTTTACTTACTTTGACAGCTTAGAATTGTGATATGAGGAAGCTGCCAAGGCTTTGTAGTGCAATTAAGTGACAAGAAAACTTTAAAGGGATTTAGAGTTAGGCTGTAACTTGAAAACCAGGCTCGTGTCTGGATTTAGATTTTATTTCAATGGAATGCTTTCCTGTTTTCCTGCCCTTAAGCTTTGGCTCCTTCTGCAACAGAGGCAGAAAATTAGTTACAAAATTGAGGTCCTGCAGAAAAGCACATTCACAAGAAAATGCTATTCACAAGGTTCTGGAAATCTCCTTGTTTTCTTTTGTTCTGTGTGATCTTTCCATATTTCTCACTCTCTGCCATCTATTCCCTTTCCTCCATTTCAATAACAGTTCTATAGCACATTTCTGATAACTTCAGGATTTTTTAGTTCCCAGGTTTTGTTTCTTGTAGAAACAATTCTTCTTTTCAATCCTTGCTTCTTTTTCTTTTGCTCTCTTTTTTACTTTTTCCTCACTCCTTTCTATAAGATTTCAGTCATGTGCTAGTTACACTTTATTTCCCCACTATTTCCATTTTCTCAACCAACATGTATTCTTTTCCTAGATTACTGTAGCATGTATTGTATAGATGGCTGTGCCCTGATGGGTCCTGGTTGCTCTTGATGGGCTGCAGCTGYGATGTCYTTCAGTGGGCTGCAGCTGTAGCTAGTCAAGATAACTGAGATGAAAACAGGGTGGGGTGGCTAGTCAGGAAGAGCCTAGAAAGAGCCCTGACTAAGAAAGAGTGATCTGCTGAAGAAGAAGAAGCAGCCAGTGCCGTGAAGAGCTGCCCCCAAGAGAGCACCAACAAGGTATGAGACTTGACCTTGTCATCCTTTCGACTCTCTGTAATACAACACCTTACCTTAGCACACCGTGATCTCTGCAAGATTTCAGCTATGTGCTAGGATGTTGCTTTTTTCCCCACTGCTTTCTATTTTCTCAACTGACATGTGTTTTTTTTCCTAGACCTTCCAGTTAGCCCACCCTGAGTTCTATATACCATTCCAGGGCTGTTTCCAGACCACTCTCAGTTATTTTTTGATGGTTTAGCTATCTGCACACAACAGTGTTATCTCTTACATAGATGCTATCTGTCTTTAACCTATTTAGCTCAGATAGCAATTACAGAGCATCAGCCCAAACAAYAGATGAGTGTTCCATGTATCCAGAGGTTTTGGCAGTCCCCTAAAGCCCACATTTTTTGTTGTACTTGATACACAAGCTAGCTATATCAGTTTAAATACAGCCCATAAGTTAGACCAGCTATAAGCATACCCATGACTACAGTGTCCCATGTTTTCATTCAAAATCGCCATAGGGTGCTCTTACCATGCTGGCCTTTTTCTTTAGGCACATTTAGCCTCATTTTTCACTAGCAATGTGCAGTATCAATGACAGCATCTGGAATTAAGCATGTTCTTAAGAGATCTTTAGGGCAAGTCATAGCATTTTCATTGAGTACCCAGCACCTGTCTCCAGTTTTCCCACTTTTACTTCTTTTAATTGTATGAGTACATATTATTAGGTATATTAAATTAATCCATATTATTAAAGAACTTAACACTTTTCAAATTGGAAACTGGAAGAAGTTTCACTGAAGTGACCTTAACATCTCCACACAGCTTTGCATGAAAATATGGGATATTAAAGTCAGGCTATTGAGCTGCAGGTGTGTAATTGTTACACTGAGGACAATGACAAAACTCTTGATTAACACCAGTGGACCCCAAATTCCTCCTAAKGAAACCTGAGATGACATTCTAGGACTAGTTGGAAGTTTCACATGATGAAGATGAAAGGAAACATAGGGCTTGTAAGGAACCACTAGAGCCCTGTAATTGGAAAATTCAACAGCTGCTCTCCTCAATTGCAAAATATTAAGTGTACATGTACCTACTTACAGAACTGTTCCTGAAGCAGACCCCAAATGTTTTCTTATGATAGGGGTGATTGAGTCTTTTACAGACAGATCTATTCCACACTTTAGTCCTCGATCCTCTCCTTCAAAATGGCATATCTTCAAAAGATTTGGCTTTGACTCATTAGAATTGCTCATGGGAAGCAATTCCCCATTAATATGGAGTAAGCAATAAACAGACAAGTAAACAGGAAAAACCAAACTTATTTGTCACAAAAGAAAGTTTAGCCTTCCCTGGTAAAAGTAAAGGATTTTTTAAATGGTTTCTAAAAATTGGAAATAACAGCCTCTCTGCTAAAGAAGGGGACTATATGACTTACATTAATCCACAAGGCTGTGAGAATGATGAAAAATACATCAAGCACTCTGAATGTCACTACTAAGCAAAGCAATGTAAAGTTCACACGGGATACAGCAGAGAGACTGGCACAGAGCCTGTTGAACTTCGAGTTAGAGCACTGTGGAACAGCTTCAAAGAAACTTTCATGCTCTGCACATAACATGAATCTGTCCCTTTAGCTTATTAACCTGCTTTGAGAGCTAAGCTTTGTCAGAGTTACAACTATAATTGGGTCAGGGAACTCCAGTCCAACCTGCCTGTCCCCAGATACAATTACAGGATTGTTTCTAACTTGTCTAGGCAGCCAGGGTTAACTGCATTCCCCTAATATGTCCTGGATATGGGGACATGTCTCAGTCCTGTGTGCTGTGTGGCTCTTAAACTGTGAGTAATTGCATCATGGAGCTGGGAAGCTGGAATCCTTTACAGCTGCAGTCCAGGACTGACCAAAAGCAACCTAAGAGAGCTATATTCAAGAGGAAGGGTATTTCTTTTCCTTCCCACAAGAGTTCCACAGAGCTCCAAATTTTATCTACTTTGTGTTTATGTAAGCTGGCTTTGAACTGTTCTTTCATACCTTAAATATTGCCACAAAAAACGCTTGTTTTCTACTTCTCCCTATATAGTAAACTAATCAGAGACTGGAGGAACTTCATSTTTATTTATTAGGCTCTTCTGATTTAAAGAGATTGTGAGTTCCATCACACATCTGGTAGATGAAAGCCTACCACAGAGACCAGGAGCATGAACAGCCTGATGCTGTTCCCTCCAGCACATCTGTCAGATAGCAGCTCAGGACTGAAGTGATCAACGTAAGTCCACTAGCAGCCTCTGCCAAGAAAGCTCCTGCCAAACTCAGGATGCAGAGATGTTTATAGGCTACTTGAAGCATTTCCTGATGCTGTAATTAAGACTTTGCCCTGGGAATGTGAGAGCAATCATTGTCTTGTGCAAAAACATCTCACCCCCATGAAAGAAGAAGCTCATTTGATTTGTACGCTTTAAGATAATGACTGTGASAGACTGAAAGACCTTAAACATAGAACATTAGGGTACAGAAACTCTCATTATGTASATTAGGGATGCATTTAATGTAGATCACACCCTTTTGAACTGACAGCATAAAGAAAGGTGTCAAAGGTAAACTTTACTCTCTATATCCTTTTTCTTCATTTTACAGTAAGTTGGTGGTACATTTCCTCCAATGGTAAAAAAAGGTTCTCTAARAAAGGAAATGCTTTTGTTTGCTTGCTGATTTGTTATAAATACTAAGAAACTTTTACAGACGAAAACCCAAAAACATCAAAGAACACTTCCCACAAACTAACATGTGTTGTGCCACACATAATTAAAGATTCAGGCGTATTTTAAAAAAACAGCRGTCAGATTCCCTGAAGGCAGCCTCTGATTCCAGTTTTATGAGAAAGATAGGGAGAAAGCAGCCTCCTCCACTAGCATCAACTCATTCTGGAATGCTGCAGTTTAAGAAGGCAGCCAACTGTCCTGAGAGCAGATATCTGCACCATGCAAAGTACATTTATCCCTTTCCACAGACAAGGGGTAGAAATACAAAGCCAAGCATGTGATTTCTACCTTCAGGGTTTCAGACATGTCTCTATTTTCACAGCAGCCATCAAGACAGCATGATTTGAAGCAAACCTGTTCCAAAAYGAATTTAACAACTCCTGTACAATGCACTGAAAGCCTTCCTGGATGACTTTCACATGATTTTCTGGGGAGTAGCAAAGTATCAGACTGCAACTTCCTTTTCCTGATGTTGAGCAAATACCATTTCCTCACATGAGATATTGACTCACTATAAGCAATGGTGTGTCAAGGTAAGAAAAGAAGATACATACAGCACCTCCCAAGCACTTTTTGWTATATGAAAGGTTCAGCTTGATCACTTGTAGAGTATACTAGTTTTATTTTATGTTTATTCTATCAGAAAGCACAAGTTTCCATAGTTGTTTTCATARTAGAAAGTGAGAAATTCAGTACTGGTAATCATGACAAAACAGATCTGTGAAAAAGTGCATTTAAGAAAGCTGTCTTTATAAAAGGAAATTTGCCAGGAACATCAGTCCTTAAGATGACCTTAATTAGGACAGTATTGATCCACAGGAGGAAAATTATTTTAGGTGACAGACTGTATTGAAAATCATGCTGTTTTCAATTCCTTCAGTGCTCAGTCTTTTTCTCTTCTTCTAGGGGAAGAGGCTGCAAGATCTTGACATGCACAGAAAAGAGCAAGAAAATTAATCTTGCTGTTGTCAGAGAATCACAAAATCCTGAAACTAAACTAGTCACATTCTGGACCAAAWAGTTTCTCTCACTGGCATGCTGTCCTCTGGTCCTTCCAGAAGCATCCTGCAGAATGAAGCAGGATTCTAACAGCTGTTCTGACAATTGATAGTGAATTTTTTGTGACACGCCCAACATTTTTCCCATCTACACTCTCTGGAATTGAAGTCCTGGCTCAGGTAAATGGCAGATTACCTGGAGACACTAACACCTGGTTTTCAACCCACGGTATAACTCCAGACACAGAGAAGGAAGAAACATGCTCATGCTGGGGAATACACTCAGTGCTGGTAGCTCTGTGAGCAGCTGCAGGGCCAGCTCCAGGTTCAGCTCTGACTTGTGAGAGCCCCAGAGAAGAGGCCATGAACTGGAACCAACCTTTGCACAGCAAAGGGCACGGGGACCTGTGGTGTCAGACAGGGAAGTAGACACTCAGAGACACGGCAGGAGCCRAGGACCCTCAGATTTTCCCATGCTTAGACTGGGAGGATACAAAAGCCCAGGGATCCCGTTGTTCAGGGTCCCTCCTCAGAGACATCAGCTCAACTGCTTATTCTGTTGTTGCYCCATGATTAAATTATTTACAGGATCCTGATGTCTGAGACTCTGCTATGGGAACCCTGGGGTCAAGCCAGTGAGGAAACCTGGTCTGACTGTGTGAGTGTGGGTTGTGTTGCAGTGAAAGGGCTTCAGTSCCAGCTCAGATGGTAGAGAGTGACCAACAGAGTTACTCCTGGATGGTCASACAGGGAAGTTTCTGGAACACTCAATCTCTGGCAAAGTTAGCTCCATTACTAAATTACATATTGATGCTTCTCATCATTAAAGCGGCAGTGCTGCAACGAGCATGCAGTGCTGTTGTAACTTGAAAAGACCACACAACCTGAGTGAAAAAACACTAAAACCAGTTGCACTAGGGGAAGTTCAAGTGCTGTTTTTTCTACTGTCCTTTCAATCATAAATATATTCAGTTTTCTCTGAACCTGATAGATGGCGAGTCACATCTAATTGGGCCTGAAATTACTTTTTTCTACAATTGATTGAGAGCACAAACCTGGAAACACAAACTTAAGAGCCAGGCTGAAGACCATTAAAAACTTGGCCCCATGGTGTTAGCTGTTCTGTTGGCTTCCTTTCAGAGTGATTTGAAACCAATCCGTTCTTCAGCAGTACAATGGAGCAATTTTCTATCTAGTTTTCAAAAACAGAAAAAGTAAACAGCAGTGTCTAAGAGGGGTTAGAAGTCCTTGTCACACTCAAGGTCACAGTCTGGGAGAATGGCTTAGCTCAGCTCCAGCAGATTTTAACAACCAGTGGCATAAAAGCATGTAAGTTTTTGTTTACTGATGGCCAGGGATAAGCAGCACAGATGAACAGAAGCCTCTACAGCATCACAGTCCAAATGCATATGTGTGTGGCACAGGGCATGCACTCACCTTCCTTGAACCTAACTGAGAAATGTGTAACTATRGCAATAGGTCTCAGGATATTCCAAAGCTTTATGGTGTTGAGACAGGCCCAAAATAGTGAGTAGGTCCTTTATTGCTTCATTTCAGGAATYAGTTTGGTTTATCCTCACTTCATCTGGGGCATTTCAAAATGGCAAAATAAAAATGGAATAAAAAGGATAATCAGCCAAAAAAAGCTGATTAAAAATGGTCTCATTCATATTGATTTGAGCCAGTACAACACACATTTAATTGTGTGCACCTTAATTATTTCCTAAAACATTGTCTAACAATGCTGTGCATTGTTAAACAGTTACTTTTTCCCTCCAAATTCCTTCCCTGAGAAAACTACATTTCATAGAGTGTAAATCAAAGTCAAGACCTGTACTAGTTTCTAAAGCACTTTCACATTCCTCAAAATGACAGGTGCTATATAGGCATCACATTATCTTTTCCAAATCTACTCTTCAAGTATTCTGAAGAATAAGGTCTTTATGGYTCAGACACTTAAAACAGCCTCTGGTATTTGACTCTAATGTAGGGAACTCATTACACCAAGGCATCATTTCAGGCCATCACCTCCCAGAATGTAAAAGCAAACACAACCTTTACCAGCCAGCAGAATAGTTAATATAAACCTATGAGAGGAGATCATCTATTAGCAGAAAACATGAACAGAAACTGGACAGAGAAATCCAGCCAGTATCACAATTAAACCAGAGGGAGAGACTTTAGAAAAACATTCTTACTACACCTTTCAAATCCAAATTATATTTCTAAAGTACTCACTTTAACTAGAAAGAATAGTTTTAGTCACAGTGAAATCCATTTTTCATTTTCAAAAAGAGTGAATTTTCTTTCAATGATAGAGAAAACCCTTAATACTGGCAGATGGAACAGAACTTTTATCCAAAGTTCAGATTATCTTCCCTCATACACACACCAAATGTTAGTTTTCCTCAGGTAAGAAAATGAACTGTTTACAGTTAAATTTTACAATCTACCACTGGACAAATTTCACAATTACTACATGTGTGTGTGTATATATATATATACAAACATATAAAAAAACACTTGGTGTTTATATATCATGTTTATATATCTTTATCTTCTGATGTGTTTTAAAGCAAAAACCATATTGTGAGCAAAGCCAGAGAACAATAACAATACGTACATGCATGTCTTCCATTACATTTAGACTTCATAAATAGTTCACGATAGGCAAAAGAGAATTATTTTCCAGTGAGAACATTCAAGAATTGTTATCTAGTTGAGATTTCTAACTGCACAAACAACAGAAACATTTAGTAATATCAATTTCTGTATTATGAAATGAGAAGGTTACCAAAGCCATCAGAAAACACTCTTCCAATGTGTGGGGCATGAGGATGTTATTAATGTATTTATTTATATGACTTGGGTAATTCTAAAGCATTTTATCTACTTCTGTTTATCAGGCAACTTACAGAAAAGCTAGGAACAATTAGTTCTCAACTGCTGAAGTCATTAGCCTTTTTTGCAAAATACATTTTATCTGCTTAAAAGGCAGACAGATGATTCTGTCTGCATCAGAATGCAGACATTCTGATGGCATTTTATTGCAGGTATAACGTAGTGGTAATGCAAGGAGAGAGCAAAGCTTACCATTGCTGAAAGACTACAGTGTCTCCTGAAGCATGGGAATCATAAAGATGATGCACAGAATTATGGGATGCCAGGAAGATCCCTAAAAAACAAACAAAAAAAAGCCATCTTACATAGCAATGTTGCCCAACAATGCTGCAGTCATGATAATTCTTGTGGTAGCTCTGCTCCATTCTTGCAGTGGGAGTTGTTTGTCCTTCCATTCTGTCAGAAGAAATGCTCTCTAGATCTACAAGGGTATTGCAATATATAGGCCAGGCTAGGTRTCTCCTTACTCCCTGGAGCCAAGCTATGTTGTCTATTCCTAACCACATATCTCCTATACAACTTTTAAGTCTTTAGAATATGTACTCAGACAAGGAAACTTCAGAGGTCTTATGTTGAAAGTGATTTCCATATGAAGSTAAGTGGCCTTCCTGCCAAAGGAGCCCTTACACCTACATTTGAATAAATGCATTTGATGTATATTCACAGAATATTTTTTTAAATGATAACTGCCTCCCAAGTTTCTTTTCAGAAACTGAAACACAAGTAATGTCCTGAATCCAGGACATAGGCTCATGCATGAAAATGCAACAGTTCCTAAGTAGAAACAGCTGGTACAAAATAGCCAACACACAGTTAAGACTTCTGCTATAAAGCCTCCTTCATCCAGATGTTGCAGGATTATTGGTTAGGATGACATCAATTTTTTCCTTTCCAAAGAATGCAGTTATCTTAAATATGCAACTGAGAAATTATAAACATAAGGAAAATAAAGGTAATGCAAATATTTTAAAACAAGAAAGTTCTTAAGTATCACATTCTTCTTCTTGCACATCAGTACCCTGTAAGCCTCAGAGTCCTATCAACTTTCTRATAAAACCAAGACTTTTCCCTCAGTTAGCACTGCAAAGGGCTTCCAGAGTGGAACAAATTTTGCTGTGTCAAATTGCAGGTTTTTTATTACTGGTAGTAATGTAAAAGGCACAAAAAGCAGCTCAATTCCTAGATCTCAAGAGCAGTTAGGAGTGCAAGCAACTACAAAAATCATCCTCTGGATTGTAAACTGCACAATTTTGATAAGAAAGTCATTAGCAGTGAATGAAGAGGGCCCTTTACGACGACATTG
Organism: Cardinalis cardinalis; assembly: GCA_014549065.1. Classification (NCBI taxonomy): domain Eukaryota; kingdom Metazoa; phylum Chordata; class Aves; order Passeriformes; family Cardinalidae; genus Cardinalis; species Cardinalis cardinalis. The sequence continues at coordinate 975,831 of JACDOX010000073.1, forward strand.
TTATATAGCTGCTTCAGAAGCAGACTTTAAGGTCACAAAGTACTTCACATCTTCCCGCAGTATAGACAAAATGCCATGTTTGAGGAAATCTGGTACAATTTCCTTTACTCTGAAGCTTCATGATTTCCCTTTTAGTTTCCAGGAGGTATTTCTTTTTTATGAGGCACTGACACTTTATTCCTGTACATATGTCATTTGTGCTTCTGTTCCTTTCTCCTGCTGTAGTCTGGGCTCTTTATAAAAAATTTTGTAACTAATTCAGCAAAGAAACCTCATTAATAGCTAGCTAATATAAAATGGTTTTGCTGTAACATTTCTCTCTCTGAATCCAATTAATGTCCAAATGAGGCAAAAAAAAAAATCTAAGAATACCCAGTTAGAAGGCAAAATACTGCTAATATAAGTGAAAAGGGCTGGCAAAACAGAAAACAGCAGCAGAAGGAAGAATTGAATGTTCAACATAATCTTGAGGTCCCTGGAGTACATCATGTAGCTCAAGGGTAAACTGAACCTTAAAGAAACGGAGCCACAGAGAGGCAGCTCAGGTGCAGCTCCTGTGAGAAGAGTACCCCAAGCAAGCAGCAAAAGAGATGTAACAGTCCAAGGTTGCTAGACACAGCAAGAAAACAGACAGCTCTGACTACAGAGGCTGGGTGCTCTAGAACCTAGTTCACATCCAGCTGCCAATCTGCCAAAATAGAGAAGTCCCTGAGGTTACACTGTCACTCCCTGCCCATGCACCAGTCCCAGAAGTTCTTTTTCCACAGCTCATCAGAAGACATCATATATCCTTGGGTGTCTCAGCCTCAAGAATACTGGGGTTTGTGCCTCTGAGAAACGAGATGAATGACCATTTTTGAGCTAGATAACAGCCACCATATGTGGTAGACTTCCCTAAGAGGGCAGCGTGATGCAAATCTATGCAGTCTGCTAAGAACAAAACTTATTCAAAGTATTTCTGCTAAAAAATTAATTCCCCAGTATCTATGTTGGATTTTTTTCCCTTAATTTTTGGGCAATATATGTAAAATCAAGTACACAAATCAAAGCATGGTTATTGGGATTTCTAAAACTGTCTATCCCAACATGGCACCAGGCATATGAAAAGAGGCATCTAATTTGCATGTGACAATATATTTACCCCCAATTTTTATTACAGACCTTTTCAAGGACTGATTCATATCAAAATATACTACTAGAAGTCTGAATACAAGTCAAAGTGCAGCCATTTAGCAGTAACTTTGTGCTGTTCTGAGCACATTCATCAGAGGTACACCGAGCACTTCAGCCTCTTTGACCAAGCACATTCAGCTAGGTTGGTCTGGCACCAGAAATGGGGTTTTGCCACATTATCTGTCTAAAAAGGCAGAAACCACCAAATTGTCATATGGTAAACAGACAAATGTTTCCAAACTCTCAGTTGTTTCCTTTAACATAACAAGCAGGATGCCAAACTTAGTTCTTCACAAACCTCAAGCAAGAGGATTAAGCTTCTGATTTTTTGTTGACTGAATGACTACTGGGTTCATTAAAAATACATATTCAGTAACACACAAATTTTCACAACAGGAATCATAGCTGCAGCTGATTCTACTGGAAATTAAAAATTGGCAGTAGTCTGCATCTCACATGCCAGATAGGACATTCACACACAATTAAAGCTGTGTTATTTATACAGCTATAATTATCAATTTATCTATATTTCAGCTTTAAATCCTGAATTAGATTAGCATATCACAGCTCTGTGTGTCTTAAACAKAGTTTTCCATGTAGAAATTTCCAGCTGCACTTCCCCAGGAGGCATATTAATTACATACATAGGAAACTTTTACACAAAATTCAGCTTTAGGATCCTAATGTCAACATTCTAATTTGTTCTCTTCCTGGCTCAATAACATGCCCTAAGATTATGATTAGCTGTTTTGCACATGCAGAACTGGAGGGAAGTAGAGAACCGAAGTTACTCCACCTCTMTCTGGCCAGCCTGAATAGAACTGAGCATATTGGGCCACCATTGCTTCTTTCCCCTCTTTCCAGAAGATGGTTACCATTGCAGAGGCTGGAATAAACCCAGCACAAGTCAGTGGCTGCTCACCCATGATGCTGTTAGATGTTGTCTTTCCCTGTCCCATTGCAGCATCCAGAGGAACATGCTGGTGTTCCTCAGTCTGTTCTTGGCTAATTTCTGCTGTCATTATAAGTGGGCATCTCAGCAACAGGCAAGTGAATGATCCTTTGTCTCTACAGCCAAATGCTACCAACAGTTGTGACAGCTGCAGGATAGTTAGAGCCAGGCACAGAATTTTTGGTGAATGCCATGGTATCCAAAAATGTGACTTCAGCTGACTTCAATAATAAAAATAATCATTTTATGTTAACTACATTGTCAGTCTTGGCTCAGATTTTTTTCTCTATGATCAGATTTCTGAAGTAGTGAAGAGAAGAGGCAGGATACTACGGTCACCCAGCTGGGTGGGAGAGGCACAGGTCCTCAGTGTCTCCTTGGGAGTGGGGGGGGATGCTGGAAAAACACTGAAAACATTTGGCTCCCTATACAAATGCTGCAGATTAAACATTTCAAGCAGGCACAGTTAAACTTTCTGCTCAATGTGAGAAATAACAAATATGATCTTTCTTCATTTGGAAAAAACCACACTTTGGTTCAGACATACCCTGTTATTACTTTCCTTTTTCTGGCTTGTAGGAGGAATAAAGCCGAAAAATCAAGAAGCTGCACATTTGCTTTGAAAATACATTTGACAGGTAATTGGTGTGTAGCACTGCCAATGCCATGAGCAATAGCAGCAGACTACAGCTTATCAGCATTTGAAAAGGGATTTCTAGAAGTACATGAACAGCAACCCATCACTGGCACACAGAATCCTGTTTGTTCCTGTACCTCCTTGTGAATGTTTATATTCTGTAACTGAAAKAACTGAAGCTGTCATTTTCCAGGATCCCTCAGTCCCAAGAAYTCCAACTTAACCCCTTGCTTATTACATTTATTCAGAGCAGCTCATTCTCAAATATTTAGCATTTGAAACAGATGACAGGMCAAACATTTTTTTTGCTACTATTTCACTATTATGTATCCTTCATGTCTATCAGAGAAGGCCTTCTTCATTAATCTAAGAATATACAAAACTAAAATATTTGCATATCTGAAACCCTTTCTTTTGCTGCTGTTAGAAAATAAAGGAATTGAAAGGAAAAAAAGCCACGCATTGATTGTCTTTGACCATAGRTCAACTAGACAGTATTCTGCACCTGTTCACTTTTCACAGAAACCTTCTCTGTCTCTTTAGTAGCCTTTCAATTTACAAAGAGTGAAAAGGGTGAGAGTAGCTGTGAGCCTGAGCTGCAAAATCACACCAGCACTAGTGCCTTCAACTTCAAAGTTTAGTTTTTTCAACCAACTTTTTGGCAAGCCCATTAGACTTGCTTGTATGTGTGTGCTGCTGCTCTTCATCTGCCTCCAGAAGCCAGGCTTGGTTGGAAAAGGTGTTGGGTAAAAGCTGGACAGTGAATTAAGCTTTGAAACCAGGAGGGGAATGGAGGGGTGGGGTGGAGGATGGTGCTGAGGAGTGCATGGAGGAGGGGGTACAGAGATATCTTTATCGTTATCTAAGGACACTGATATCCTTATCTTCACAAATTTCAGTATTAGATGAAGGCAACTCTCTATATCTTTGTCACATGGTTAAGAAGAGAAGAGGGAAAATAATGCAGAAGATACATTGTCTGACAGACTGGTGCATTTCAAGCTAATTYTTTGCCTCCAGATTTTTCTCACCCACACTCCACTTTCTTTTTCTACTGCTATCATGTATTTGTTGTCATTCAGACATCTAATGTGGGAGCCATCCAGATGTACTTYTCTTCCCTGCACTTATTTAATCATTCCAGTCTCATCAATATTATAGACTTTGTGTGTTTGTGTGCTCTGTTGATGAAATTCACACATACACACCTTCGTAAATGTGTACAAGTCACAGTCTAATGAAGCACTTAGGGAAAAAAAAAAGAGTATTTTCTGGCAGAAATGAAAAGCAGCAAAGCTGTACTTCACTCATCCCTGGGTTATCAAAAAGTCTAAGAAAATTCTCTCTGGACCCCAAACTCAGCAAAAAAAACCTCATAGATGGAATKATCTTRAAAGCAAGAAGCCGGAGAATATTAACAAAAAAATACCCAAAACCTGATAATGTGTATATATTAGATTATCTTGTTATGAAAAAACTTATCTGAATGTAGCTTATTAGAATCTTTCTATCTTAAAACACTCTAGTAGATTTTTTTCATTCCATCCAYCAAAGTGTGATTTTTCATTAGACTGATTGATAACAAAAATACATTTTTAACTATAAATATTAGGCACTTATCAGTAAGCRCTTTTTATGATCAGTTTAACATTTTAGAGTTTGCATTCACTGGGAAGACAAATGACTAAAATTATAGTATGCAGAGGATCCATCAGGCAACAGTWATTTGGACATGTTTGCAGAAGAAATTATCGTATCGAAGACASAGCCAATACTTTCAATAGCATAAGAATTACACTCTAAGGAATGCAATTGCAGGAGCATCATTTGTTTTGTGGAGCTATACCATAAGAAAGTCTGTTTAATCRCCTACCTAATATTTTCATTTGCACATGAGAATCCACCAACAKCATGAAGCAGGATTTCATCAGTAAAGGAATCCCAATTGCCAAAAATTTATATGCTTTTTTCTTTGCAGACATGCACTTATGTTTTTATCCAAATGGCTTAGGAGTTAAATTAGGACTATCTTATTCACATAGAGTAATACTTCACTCTTCAAGCAGACCCTCAGAAATCAGTATAACTGCTCTGAAAATAAGTTGGTCTACTACATTTGATGTTTGGCATTCCTACCACATCTGGAATTTCAAAGCTGGTGCAATAATTTGGTAAATACTTTAGGAACATAAGCATGGGCAGTTATGAGTTGGCAGAGCTCACTAATTCACTAAGCTGACTTCAACAAAACTTCAATTTCCATTAGCTGAGAAGCAGAGCAAGAGTATTTAACTAAGTGTATAGARCAATAAAAAAAAACCTTTCCCTATGTCTTACAGAGAGCATGTGGTTTGCATTTAGCGCAGCACATTAGGCCTGCCAGCTGATCACTGCACCGACCCAAAGAAATGCTATGATTTTTAAATGACCAATGTCAACTTGTGTCAAATAAAGACAGTCAGTGAAACTCTGAAGCTAACTTTGTAATTTTCTTGCTTTTCAGCAACATTTCAAAAGTACTGGTTTTGRTATTCTGAATAAAAAGAAACATGAATGAAATTGCAAGAGGACAAATGCACAGAATGTGCCCCTCACTTGACATTATGTCACAAAAAGATTTGTCTGATAGAAAGGACCAATGAATTATTTAATATTTATATTTTCTCTAGAAACCTTTTTTTTTTGAGCATCCTTTTATCTCATTATCAAAAAAAAAAAATGACCCTAAGTCTGTGGCTTTATACAGATGCTGAGAAATTGGTTTCTTTCATTCCCCACATGCACAAGCAAATACACAGAGAGTAGATTACAAAGGCACTTTCAGTGCTAYGACACATTTGGAAATGCAAAATAGAAAAGGGGTCTTTTTCCCTAGTTAATAAGACCTTATTTACAAGACCTGCCGCTCTCTCCCATGCCCTCACAGTGTATAGACTGTATATGCAGTGGTGAACATATCCACTGTCTATGTGCAGTCTGCTGTTTCAGGGTTTGCTTCATTATTATAACAGAATATTACGCTTTTATATGTCATCTTGCTGGCAATTAATATTTATATCAGCCATGCATGATGCTTATTTTTCTCAGCATTAAAATCTGATTTAATTAACTCATTAGTACTGAGATTTGACTTTACTGCACATTAGCCACTGTTATATTGTAAACATGTAAATCATTATGAAAGCATTTATTTTTGCTRTGAACTATACTACTCGCTTTGTATTCCAGAATGCCTGCTGGTTTAGTCTTTGAGTTGAATGTGAAAATTTTACTTAATAGTCCCAAATGTAGCTTAAGGGATCTGAATCTAAAATGAAAACATAACTTCCAAACTGTCAGGTTTTCCATTATCTGTTTTTCTGAGTCACATGATATAAAAACCAAACAAACGGTGGATATGGCTAAGAGGGAAATCTTCCAAGCATGGGGATTTAATGGATTGGTACAGCCCATCCCACATATTTCTGCCCCAAGGAGCCCAGATAAGTGCAGGAGAGAGTGAAGTTTGGGAACAATTTCTAACTTGCTGAGAGAAAAAGTAGGRCAGGACTTTTGGAGGCCACATTGCCATGCAGCAAAATTTTCTAAAAGCCTTTGCAAAACTCTCTTTCCAGAAATTTTATGGTCTCTTCTACMTGTATCTCTTGCAAAACCTACTTTTGTCTTCTTTAGAAGGGACTGTGAATTAAACTATGGTGGGAACAGCACATCAGTAACTCCAGAACTGAGCTCAGAAGTGGCATAAACTCTCAGTTAGCAAAATGACCAGCTCACAATTGCCCTTCATAAAATTGATGTCTATTGTCATTATCATTGTATGACTTGAACCTGGTAACAACATATGTAGATTGGTTGAAAAGTGTAACTTTACTAAAAAGGAAAAGAGGAAGTCTCTTATTTTCTAGGAGTTTTTCTTTATATTCCCAATAGGATTTTTTGTTACACATCTCACATACACAAGACTGGAATTGGCTGCTAAAAGAAACTCTTTTACCATTAATATTTTATGGAATTTTCTTTTTTCCAGCAAGATCTACCTGAGTGTTCTCACTTTTGTCTATTAGCTCCTTCTTTTTGCTTGTCTTTTTCTTTTTGCAAAGAATGTGTCTGTAAATTGTAATCTTGCCAAGAATACAGCTTTTCAGTGGGTATGCTTACTAAATTACCTTGACTAAGTTATTCCCCCCATTTCATCAGATGTCTATGCAATTTGTGTGCTTTAAATTACTAACAAAATGGTCATAATACAACAAATATTAATGCCCACAGATTTTCTTCTCTTTAGAAAAAAAAATTATTCTGTTCAAGTTATCTAATGTATCCAAATAAAGACCCCTCTATCCATGAAAAAAGCTGTAGGTCAACCCATAGCATTCCTCATAGGTTCCCTGTGTGAAAACCTTAGATGTACCTGCATGCCAAAGCTCTAAATACCATTAATTCTGTCTCATCTTATAGTTAGTGGAGAATGACAGTCACAAAAATGTCAGGGGTCAGCTGCATCCTCTGCTGGGTTTGACCAAGTGTCCATCAACTATTCTGACACGGGGGGTATTGTTTACAGAATCACACACGTGTAAAGGACTTCAGACACTATTTAGATCACCTAATTACACTTTTAGCTGAAATTTTTTGGGGAATAAAATAAATCTATGGATCATCTTGTATTTTTTAATTTGTGGGAAGGAAAAAAAAGTAAAAATTTGACTGCTAYTCATATTTTGATTTTTTGTAAGTTTACTCATGTTTTATAGGMTGGATTTGCATGGAGTTTGCTGTCATGCTACAAAAATTACACTTACTAGCTTACCATATTTTAAAGACTACAGGCTGATTGATGAACACAGTTGCTTGCCCTAATGCACAAACCACTGTACCAGTGTCAGTGCTGACAGATGTTTATCTAAGCTATTCTAAAAGTCCTCAAGGTATGGTGACCTCTTATCATCACCAGTGGTACTGATGGACCACTCTAGTCCATTTGTTCTTCTAAATGTAAAAGAGTTTTTTTCCAATATCTAACCTTACCCCCTTAATCCACTTATCTTCTATTTATGTCAGTTTATTTACTTGTAATTTGGGGTCTGTCTTAATAGAGCTGATATGCAAATTATATAAGTACTCCTTCCCCTCTCCATTCAAGGGGATGACATTTTCCCAGTCCTCACTTTTTACTTATGTTGAAAACCCATTTGACTACAGTTGATCTTTTTATAGAAAATTATGGGGAAACATTTAAATGTTTAGCTTTTCAGCATCATCKCACAGTAGGAACATAAGGAACAACATACTGAGCAGACCACAGCAGTTGTGTGACTACAAGTGGCCAACTGCAACTGCTTAGGAAAATGATAAAGCAAGCTGAAATCATAGTTCTCTTAATATTGTTCCCTCTACCTTTAAAAAACTACTCAGAAACATGCAGTGTCAAAAACTGTATCTCTGCCTTTTTGTTTAAAATGTTTTCTGGATTATATTTCAAGCTGTTATCCTAGGACAAGGAGTTTCAGGATTTATATACACAACRTAAAAAAAACATTCATTTTCCATCTAACCATATTTGTGCCCCAGTTGGTGTATTATAGGAAAAGCAATTTTAAATTGACCTGCCGAGTACATTCATAGGTTCATATATTTCTGCCTGCCACCCCTCATTCATCTCTCAGTTTCTCTCCCCAGAAAAGAGGTGGCAGGTGAGCCTGGGTGCAGGGCTGTACCCCAGCAGAGGTGAGCTGAGGAAGACTCCTGGCCACGACCCCACAGTGCCCAGCACAGAGTCCCCAGGGAGCAAGGAAGCCCCAGGGGAGTCTCTCCCAGCCCTGTCTCAAGATGCAGCTATTTCAGAAAGAGAAACACAGAAAATGAACTTGGTCTATTTGTTGGAGCAAGGATTTTAGTGGGTAGATTATTAAAAATCAACTGTTTTTTAACAGTACCATAACACCTTTTTGTAAAAATAAACCCTCGCTGATTTCAAGGCTTTCATACATACTAAAATTTGTTATCGTTATTTCTGATTTCTACCCTCTTCTTGCAAAAATRCATGCAGATTTCATAGAACTGGCAATATAATTGCTTAAATAAAATTAACTAGTTTTCAAGATTCCCACTGCAGCACAAGGACCAAAATAACATGATTGCTTTTATGAGCTAATAAGAACTAGCTAAATCTTCATCAGTGCCATATATTCTCAGCTAGTAGTTCCTTAGCAACTGAAAAAATATTCCCTGCAGAAAAAGACAAAAATTTGAAAACTATATGTTTAGCTGGTATTTGCCCAAGGTGCAAAACATAAATCAAATTTTCCAGGACTTTGACATTTTTATGTATTTATGCTATATTGAGCCAACAGCTTAACCCAGGTTTAGCTGTTTTTCACAATATATTTTATGAATAATGCAGTATGTGCAAACCTTTTTGAAAAGGGAGTACTGCAAATTGGCATTTCATGGTAATTTACTTGGATAATGTACCATTAGGATCAACATTGCTGGTGACAAAACATAGATATAATTACATATCAATGTTTTAATATCATCATCATGAAGAATACTCATAATTTTGAGATGCAAGATGTTTTTAGTATGGCTATACTATGTTACAAGTTCCCAACAATTAAAAAACATCACACCCTGTAAATATGGTGCATGAGACAATGTTTCTTCTTTCTCCTTTACCAACTCCTCTCTCCATGTGCAGCAGGACAGAGCACTCAGCAAAATATTTCGCCCAGCTCCTATTTCKAAAGTCTCTCTCCCCAGAAGAATGAGTTTGTGGAATTAAAATGCCATCAAGAGGGGGGAAAAAAGGTATGATATGTTACAGCATCAGTTCTTTAGGGTCCATATTGCCTGGTATTTCTAGGTACTCTAAATTGCACCAGGGCTTTAGGGATCAGGCAACAAAACCAGAAAGCCATGCTCTGCCTTCCTGATGGATCCACACATATTTGCCCTTCCTCAAGTAGATTCAGAAGGGATAATTCAAGATATATCTCTATGCATGCTGTGTGCAGTGTGATTTTTAAAATCCTTCTATAAAAGCTGTAAAAAATGCATGCAAATTTTGTAGGCATTATAGAGAACAAATATTTAATTGAAACTAATTATACCTAATAAAAATTTTCTACAAGAATTGCTGCAAAAGTAATAATTACTTAAATTTAATTTCCACTACCTTTTTTTTGGCTGTTTCACCTTCATCTTTCTTTGAACTTTGCACATTAAAATCACATTACATGGCCATTATTTTCTTGAAAGTATCGCTATGAGTCAGTGTCATTTCCTTCAAATTGAGTATATCTTTGGAGATTTTCTCCCTAATCTTGAAACAGTAACAATATTTGCTGTTTCATCAACAGTAAAAAAAAACCAGCTTTACTACTGCAAAATTATATCTAGCCTTCTGTTGGAACACTCTGGACTTGATTGCTAACAGGAAATGAGAGAGACTGAGATGCTCCTTTACTTGCTGCTTTTACGCTACCAAAGTTGCTAGAAGAAGTGATAGAAGTTTTCCCATCATTGTGAATCAGCTTTAATATTTTATGCTGTGATTTAATTATTTGACAGTGTGACTCCCTTGAAATGGGATTTTTTTCTTGTAGCAAATTTATTGACAGGAAAACATGCTTGGTGCTGAAAAGGCTGCTAACACCTTGCTTGTCTTTAGATGCTTCCAGATTGGTATTGCAATTTTATTTTGACTGCRCACATTTAACGTCCACTAAAATTAACTGAAAGGCTGCATACTGAGCAAAAATATAAACTTAAAAGCACATTTTCAAAACAAAATAAGCCAGTTAAATGAGAACATTAAGGAATAAGTTAAAACATCCCAAGAATTGGCAAGCAATTTCTGTAAAAAATTCTGAGGTATTTCTCTCCTCTTCCTTCCCTAAGTCTGTCATTAATGGGCAAGGTCTACAGTATGTTGATATTTGTCATCCCCAACTTTGGAACACTGAAGACTTCAGTACATCAGTTCATAAAGATCCTTTCCCAGGATCTGAAAGCAGGTTGTTACCAAAGGTGACAGAAAGTAGCCTCCWACTTCATGCACACTAGGATTATTTTAGACAGAAAATTTACCTTGATCTACCATTCTAAAATCAAAAAGAATACCAGTTTCCCATTAAAATATTCTTCAATAATTAGTAGATCTTGATCTAAAGCTATGTTTAAATCAACATGGCTGCTTTTTTTAATATCAGAGATAAAAGCAAGCTATTTTTATGATGATGAACTACATATTAACTGGGGAGAAAGAGGGTAAATACCACAACTATATATAGCAGCTTAAGAAATTCATTAGGATATGTGAGATACGTCCATTAAGGGTCTACATCATGTTCACTACAAGCTTGAAGAAGTAAAGGAGGAAAAGGCACATTATCTGAGTCCAGCTGATGGGACCACAGGTGACTCCAACCCAGTCCAGGTGCATTGAAGGTGCTGCCAGCTTAATTGCTTTTGGATCCATCATCTAATCATCTGCATCTGCTTTCTGATTCATATCTCATGTTAAGAAAAGTTTTAAGACTGCATTCATATTCATGTTAGAATCATGCTAGAAATCACACTTCATCTAAAATAGACCTGAATAGTGCACAGAGCAAAATACACCCCTGATGTAATTCTATATCTTTAAGGAAGGGATTTATTTAGCTCATAGGGTGAAGTTCTGATCTAAGACAAGTGCATTTGGCCATCAACAGAAAGATTATCTGGGTAAATTTCATTCTGATGTTCAGATGTAAAAGATTCCATGCAGGTATAACAGCAGTTAAAGTAGGTGCTTTCCTCCTCAGKATGTATAAATTGGAGAGTGACAGATATAAATTGAGAGGAACGTTTCACRTGTATCTTGCAGATATGTATTGCAATGAGACAAACACTGAACTTGGGTTTAAAATCCCCACTGCTTCCTTTCCAAGATRCGCTGCTGTTACTGGTTCCACATTCCACTTCTCAAAAATGGCATTTCAGGCTSTTCCATTTTCAGTTATTATACAAGCTTGCCTCAGATGGCTTTAACAGACCTTTCATTAAAAGGAAATACCTAAAAATTTTTAATGCAATTAATATCTATATGGTGTTACCTCTGGTAGGGCTTTTCCACTCTGCAAGATATTCATTGATTCAGTTAGAAACATATCTTTCATATTTTACCTAATTTTTAAATCTTCCCTGTGCATTTTTCAGCAGTATTCCATCTACAGTAAAGTTTAAAAATTAATATGATTTCCTAGTTATGTAAATTTACATTTTTAGACAGTTATGCTACAGTTCAGTTTTCCTTTATGTGCCTACCTATGCTTAATACATCAGGATTCTCTAGCTTACTTACATGTTTCCATAATATCTCAATGATACTGAATCATAAGGAAAATTAAAAAATACATTTGCAGGCCAAATAATTGCATATATTCTGTCTTATTTCAAATGTGTTAATTGCTAATGGCTGTGTACAAAAAAGCCATTTGGATTATAATAACTACCATAACTCCTGCAATTACTACTCATTAGGTACTAATGTGGCCATATCCTTTCATTTGAACCCAAACACCAGGCTTTCAAAATAAGTCTACGAAGTAAAAAAACTACTTCTGCTTTTATAATTCTGTTAATAAAATAACTCTGCTTCACTAACTTTTTTCTCTATCTGACTTTGCAGTAGTGACATACACACCTAAAAGTCCCAAAAGATACTATTTCCTGAGAAGCAGATGGGTTTGTGGCTAGAGCTGCAACTGAGCATTACCCATTTAGTGGTACCTTATCACAGATGGCTTTTTGGGTGAGGCTTTAGGAGCAAGAGCTGTGCGAGACAGGAAGGATCAGTTTCAGCAGAACAGTGTAAGGTGGCAGTAATTATAGCCTGTCACACACATCATGAATCTATATGAGACTGAAGAGCTCGTCTGTCAAATCTCAGATGCCAAACGCTACAGATCTCAGGTAATACAGAATCAGTGAGACTGGCAGCACATCCTATACATTTCAACTATGATGAGAAAGAGGCAGAAAAAACTCTACAGGAGTTTAATCCTTTGGAGACAAGTAGGTAGGTAGGAAAAGCAGCTCAGAAAAATGTCTATATAACTTTTAGAGCATAGCTGTTCATTCCTACTTCAATTCTCTAAGTGGGCTCCTGAAAAATTCCATAAAGTAGGCCTATTGACATCAAGAAGGCCAAGACTATGCATACCTGTATTTATTCATTTTTTACATACATGCCCTCAAAATTCCTCTCTGGAGTTTAAGGTCCCTTAATCAGTTCAATATAAATTACAGCAACCAGTCCACGTGAGTTTAAATCTCAATCTGCCATACAACATCATACCCACTGAGGGGTTTCTTYATATCTAAACTCATGGAGATATATCAATCATGAACCAATAAAGAAAAGTATCTTCTTTACTATGCATGACATAGCCTGAAGTACAGCGTGTTTCATAATTTCAGTTAAAGCTGAACCATTTTGCAACCACCAACACTTCAGGCATTTGTTAAATTGAGAGAAAGCATCAATGTAGGGTGAAAGACTTACCTGGACAGCTATAAATCCTAAAGCAAAATGTACACATATTTCAGAAAAACAGATTTGAACCCCCACATTTCTTGCCAGCCAGTAAGCAAACTACAATSCCACTTCTTCTTCTGCTCCAGACCTCAGCAACAGTGTCCAAAGTCCACCTTTGCCTCTATATTTGGCTATTCAGGTCTCTAATTTATCTCACTTGTTACCTCTGCATATTGCTCAGCCACTCTTTCTCACTCTGACTACACCCTTGACTATGTCACAGTCATGACATAGTTAATTCTGATTATTAATAGCAGAGCAATTTGCTCGTCCCAGTCATTCCCAGGCATTCAGACATGAGTAGCTAAGAGCTTTGGAGAGAGTCTGCCATCAGCCAGTCATCTCTCCTATGAATTATCATCCAGCACAATTCTTAAGCAAGCTTAATTTTGAGAAATTGATCGATCATGTAATTTCCCTCTTGTTAAAAGATAATACAGTCCTATTCTCTGAATTAAAATTTTGTGTTCTATGCACAACCTTTTCAATGTGCATCCTTCTGATTTGATAACCACTCCATTAATCCTTATTCAAGCAGAAATTGATAGGTATGTGACAGTAAAGTGTCTATCCAATGAAAAGCCATGATAGAAGCCAAAATGGCACACTGTACATAATATATTGGGTAGTTAAAATCTGGTCATTTATTCCTATCACAATTTGTAGTAGGGACACAAACTAACATGACATGAATCTGTTCGCTTGACAAATCTTTTTTTCAGGGCAAAGAGCATAATGAAAATTGCAAAAGCTATTGCACTGGCTTAAATCAAACCCATGGCAGAATAATGTACTTAAACCTGTGGCCTTCTGAAATGCAGTAGGAACTGTAATTTAAGGTGCAATCAATTCCCCAGCTGAGACTTTTATATATATGGGAAATATATATGTTTCTCATATACTAGAAACCTGATTATGCAACCACAGAACCACATAATCGTATAAAATTCAGCACTGAGAAGCCTTCTGTCACATATTTCATCAAGAAATTCCCTTCAGTTTAGTTCCTGGCCTAAAACTGATGTTCACCAAATGAATATACCATTAGCATTTTTTAAGAATCATATTTGTCTAGAGTGTACATGGGGATACAGTAACTGTTTAGGTTGAGACAGTCATTGTTTTGACTGATYAGGCTCCATAACTAGAAAAGAACAAAGCAGATTTCTGTGCTGCATAGATTTAATCCTCTTTMTAAAACTCCTTAGGAACAGATCAAGAAATACTTTCAGATGAGTATTTTAGTGTTTGTACATCAAAACTTCCTACTCAGTAAATAAACCAGCCCATATCAGCCAGTGGTTTCATGATCCAGATATTTTCCTTGTGTCCAATTCATATCAGCCAGTCTCAAGTCCCACAAACATAATCTGAAAATGTTTTGTGACTGCCTACACATCACAAAAGCAGGCAAAAGAGTCAMAAAACTCCATTGTTATTTCTGGTCTTCTAGGAATTTGGTTCATGAAATATAGTGTAGTTAAAGCTGGTGATGAGATATAACTATTGTCTCATTATTGCATAGGATCTTCAAATAAAAACATAATGAGACATTTTTCAACAGTAAATTCCTAAGAACAAAATTTATTGTTCAAAGGTCTAATGGGATCTTACAGGTGAAATATATGAGATAATTAGGCCAGAATTCACTCTCACAACTTATGGGCAACTGCAAGCKGCAGTACAACTGTCACACACTCTTGACAGAACAGCACCTCTTGAGCCTTCTCACTATGAGTGAAGGTTCTGAATTAAGAACTTGTCCTAGTTAACCCCAGCCAGCAAATAAACAGCATGCAGCTGCTTGCTCTCTCACCGCCCACCTTCCCTCTGYGGTGGGATGGGGAGGAGAATAGAAAAAAAAAGTAAAACCCTGGAGTTGAGATAAGACCAGATTAACAATTGAAATAAATAAAAATGTAATAMTAATACTAATTATGACAATAACGGTAATCACAATGGGAAGAATTGGGCTGGTTTTGGCTGGGGTAGAGTCAATTTTCTTCACAGTAACTGGTGTGGGATTTGTACTGAAGAGTTGTTACTGCTGAGATGGGCTTGCACTGTGCCAAGGACTATTCTGCTCTTCACCCCACCCCACCATCAAGGAGGCTGGGGGCACACAAGGAGCTGGGAGGGGACACAGCCAGAACAGGTGACCCCAAATGACCAAAGGGATCCAGAGCATCATGCAAAACATATAAGGAGAGGAAAGCAGAAGGAATKGGGGAACATTCGAACTGCTGGTGTTTATCTTCYCAAGTCACCATTATGCATGATGGGATCCTGCTTTCCTGGAGATGGCTGAACACCTGTCAGCCCATGGGAAGCAGTAAATGAATTCCTTGTTCTGCTTTGTGAATGTCTATGTACGGCTTTTGCTTTCACTATTAAACTTTCTTTATCTCAGCCCCTGGGTTTTCTTGCTTTCACYCTTCCATTTCACTCCCAACTGTTGGAGTGAGGAAGCCACTGTGTGGTGCTTGGTTGCTGACTGAGGTTAAGCCATGACAAGGAGAGAGAGAGATTGKAATGAAACCCAAGAGAAATAAATGATGCAAAATACAACTGCTCACCATCCATTGACTGATGAGCAGCCTGTCCCCCTGCAGTGGTCATCAGCTCCCAGCCAAACCCCCTCAATTAATATACTGAGCATCCCATAGAAGCATGGAATATCCCCATGCCCAGTTGGAATCAGCTACCCAGATATGGTCTTTTCAGCTTCTTCTGCACATCCTGGCTGGCAGAACATGAGACACTGAGAAGTCTTTGACTTAGGACCAGCACTACTTAGCAACACCTAAAACATCAGTGTGTAATCAACATTATTCTTATCCGAAATTCAAAAAAAAGCCCTATACCAGCTACTAAGGAAAAAAAATGAATTCTATCACAGTTTAAGCTAGGACAAGTCTGTCAGCAGCCATTGAACATACTCTCTCAGCACAKTGGAGTATCCTCACACACAGTTGCTCTTCCATTTTTCTTCCCACTGCACCGCAGTTCACTGCATACATTTTAGGATCCTATAAAGTGCATAAAGTATCTAACTAATGTTAACCAAAGATGGGTGGAAAGGCTTAGCGCTTTCTCCATCTGCTGCATGGTCATTAATGATCCGAAAACTTGTTCAAGAAAATATTCACCTGTCATTGGTCTCAGGGAGAGCTCATCAAGCACTGTAGAATAAACAGAAAATCACAAAGTCAAGACAGATGCATGAAGAAGTAGTTTCAGACATTACAGAATGTAAAGCCATTTGCATTCATGAAGTGTCACATGCACTGCATTCTGTTATTAATCTGAAACCTTTAATCATTGAAAAATGCATTCCCAAAGCACTTCTGGGAAGATCTGGAGGATCTTTTTCCCACTTCAGAATTTCTGTTTGATTTTATAAGCACTCTATTTCTTTCTGTCTTATAATAGTCTACTGTTAAATACTAGCTTTTTCTTTTTTTTCTTTCTTTCTTTCTTTTTGGTACTTATTAAAGCAGACCTTGCTCTGTAAAATCTAATCCTCCTTTTTACTATCTTACACTCATTAGGGCAYTTGAAGCTCATGGGATAAAATCAAACAGCTGTAGCTGCACAGCTGAAGTGACTCACTAGTGTGACTGGTCAGTGGCTGCATACAAGACTAATGAACTGTCTGTAGTCCACAAAAGGACTAACAAATGCCTACAGACTGCAGCTGTGGTATTCTACAATGAGGATACATAGACCTAAAAATGGTCAAACACAGCTTAAAGTTGTATAGCAGGAAGCAAACATATGGTGCTGCTAATTGCAAGAATCTGAGAACATGCTTTAAATATGGATAAAGTAATTAAGTGAAAATGATGAAACACAGGATAGTCAATTAGAAGACGAAGATGAAATCCAAAATATATTGCACACTAATAGCTTTGGGCCCTGCTTAYTGAATAGTTGAACTCCACCAAGTGTTGCCAGATCACAAAGCGCTGCAGTAAGGTTTGCTATTTTCTATATTTAAATGTGCCTGATAAACACAGCATCAGGTCAAGATGTGTGGAAAGGCTAAGCAAGTTTATTCCTTGCAAGAGGYGAGACTCAGAACATATCTTCATACACTCAGCTACGAACAGTGAGTAGCTACACTCCCAAATAAGGCTCAAAGTGTTAACAGGGCCAATATTCCTCAGATGTTGGCTAACACAGTAGCTCATGCAAGAGACAGATGCCAGAAGAAACAGACAATAGCCAGAACTGCAATAACTTTGCTTTGGGGTTTGAATCATTTGGGGCCAGGCTGCAGGTTATTAGAACTTGATTCATTCACAGGAAGGTACTCTTATTGCTGCTTGTGATTAATGACATTTGGACAACATGATGGAAGACATTATGATGCATACTCAAGAAGGCAAAAGCCACATGGGATATAGCAACTGAAAGAAACAGTCTTGGTTGTGACTGAAAGGAAACCAGGAACATCACAATTAGCACTGCTTCAATCATATGAGATTTTACCAAAAAAAAGTGCCATTAAACTTTCCTTTGAAATATGACAGTGATAAAGGTCCCTACAAAAGTCTCTACTAGCAGACACCTAGGCCAAAGATCAATGTAGCCTATTGCTCCTACACTCATTCATAATGACTGAAAATGCTCGCTTAGTGAACTTAAATAGCTCAAACAATTTCAATGACCATGAGTATTCTAGTGATATATTCAAGTGCAATGACAACAGTTTGTTTCTGACACTGTAACCTAGGAGCCTTTAAATTTGGCTTGCAAATTGAAAATTCTGGGGTTTAATCTGATGAAGAGTGGAAAAAAGACATGATTTCACATCAATGCCTACTTGCAGGTCATAATATCATCAGCTCAACAACTATAAAGCTATTGTGAAAATGTAACATGCCAGGAGTAAGGTACCAAAGATMATACCTCCAAAAGAACTCACATTAAAAGAAACATATATTGGGTTTGTGTGGCCAGGTTTGGTAGTGAAGGGAGGGGTTACAGGGGTGGCTTCTGTGAGAAACTCCCAGGAGTTTCCCCTATGTCCATCAGAGCCAATGCCAGGCTGCTCCAAAATGGACCCACCACTGGCCAAGGCTGAGCCCATTAGAGATGGTGGGAACACCTCTGTGATAATATATGTAAGAAAGAAAAAAAACCAAAAACAAAACCAGTTCTTGTGCAGAATTCAGCATCCAGAGAAGAGAGGACTGAGAATATATAAGAGGAACAACTTTGTAGACACCAAGGACAGTGAGGAAGGAGAGGAAGGCACCACAGCTGAGATTCCCCTGCAGATCATGGTGAAGCAGCTGTGCCTGYGCAGCCCATGGRGGTCCACGGGGAGAAGACCCACACCAGAGCAGGTGGATGCCCAAAACAAGGCTGTAGTCCCATGGTAAGCCAGTGCTGAAAAAGGCTCCTGGTAGGGACCTGCAGACCCATGGAGAGAGGAGCCCATGCTGAAGTAGGTTTCCTGGTAGGACTTGTGACCYCATTGGGGTCCCACACTGGAGCAGCCTATCCTTGAAGAACTGCACCCCATGGGAGGTACTGATGTTGGAGTAGCTCCTGAAGAGCTGCAGCCCATGGGAAGCACTCATATTGGATAAGTTCATGAAGGACTTTCTCCTTTGGGAGAACCCCATGCTAGAGTAGGGGAAGGACTCCTCTCCCTGGAGGAAAATGCAAGAGAAACCTGTAATGAACTGACCATAGCCTCCACTCTTTCTG
Organism: Cardinalis cardinalis; assembly: GCA_014549065.1. Lineage (NCBI taxonomy): Eukaryota > Metazoa > Chordata > Aves > Passeriformes > Cardinalidae > Cardinalis > Cardinalis cardinalis. Next base: position 994,899 of record JACDOX010000073.1, read on the forward strand.
CACTGCTGAGCAGAAGGAAGTAGAGCTGGAAGGAGCAGGGGGAAAGGTKAGGGAAAAGTGGTTTTAGATTTGGTTTACTTCTCATTATACTTCTCTGATTTTGATTGGTAATAAATTAAATTAACTTTCCCATGTCTAGGCTGTTTTGCCCGTGACAGTAATCAGTTTGTGATCTCTCCCTGTCTTCATCTCAACTAGTGAGCATTTCATTATATTTTCTTTCTTCTGTCCAGTTTGAGGAAGAGGTTGATAGAGAAGCTTTGGTGGGCACTTGGCACTCAACCAGGGCCAACCCACAACAAGATACTATGCAGTCTAGCATTGTATTTGAGAGCCAAAAAAGCAGTGTATCTTCCAGAATCAACTACACCTTTTAAAAAAAGAATGGTAAATAGTGGAATAGAAAAAAAATCCTTTCTTCCTCCACTAAAACTATCACAGTACAACAACAGCTACTCCACTCCTGGGCACATGCAAGAAATTTAYGAGATATAGACCATATTGATTAATAATTAAAATCCAGTGCTGCTAGCCTGAAGAATGTTAAACACCCAGTTTCATACAGAAAGGATCATAGAAACATCTAGGTAAAAGACCTCCAAGATCCTAAAGGCTGGATGTTGACTGAACACTGCCTGTCAACTAAACCACAGCACTAGGTGCCACATCAGTCATTTCTTGAACACGTCCTGGGATACTGACTCCACTTCCCAGTGCAGCCCATTCCAGTGCTTCACMACTCTTKCAGCGAATTCCTCCTAATGGCCAACTCGAACCTCCCCTGACACAGCTTGAGACCACTTCCTCTTGTCCTGTTGCTAGTGGCCTGGGGAGATTGTAGCAAGATGGGCGGACCCCCATCTTGCTACAAAAAACCTTCTGTGAAAACCTTTTTTCAGGTAGTTAGGAAGAATGATAAGGTCATCCTGAGGSTCCTCTTCTCCAGGCTAAACAATCACAGGACCCTCAGCTGCTCCTGACTCTCCAGATCCTTCACCAGCTCCACTGCTCTTCCCTGRACATGCTCCAGCATCTCAATGTCTTTCCTGCAGTGAGTGATGCAGAACTGAACACAGCACTCAGGGAGGTGTGGCCTCACCAAAGAGGCAAAATCCCTTCTCTAGACCTGTTGGCAACTTTGGGTTTGATACTAGCCAGAATGCCACTGGCCTTCTTGGCTACCTGGACACACTGCTCATGTTCAGCTGCTGTTGACCAGCATCCCCAGGTCCTTTTCTGCTGGGCAGCTTTCCAGCCACTCCACCCCCAGCCTGTAGCGCTACAGGGGCTTTTTGTGACCCAWGTGCAGGACCCAGTGCTTTGCCTCCTTAAAGCTCATACTGTTGGTCTCAGCCCATGAATACAGCCTGTTCTCCTAGTCTCCAGGAGATCAACACTCCCACACCAGTTAGAGTTGTCTGCAAAGTGTAATTGGATAGGATATAATATTGTTAGAAAATGGTCTAGGAACAAAAATTAGGTCCCAGAGAAAGTCATCAACATCTACTAGGGAAGGCCACTTTAACAAGGGATCTCTTGAAATAGAACAGCTGGGGACACCAGCATGTTATTGCAGTCAAATCAAGAGAGCTCTCCCAAAACCCTGACAAGTTACCCAGAGCTACATTGGTACAAGAAAGATCAGACTCTAGCTCACAATATTCATCCACACAGCTTGAGGGAAACCAGCTGAACTACTTTGACTCCGCTTCTGGAATGCCTTTAATGCAAGATCAGACATTTTTCCAATAGCTGTGCCACTGATAAGAAACACTGCTTTTACTGAAACTGAGTGGTAACTTGAGAGCTTTTCCTTTAGGATTACACAGCAAGCAACCAKATTTGATTTTTCTGCTTGATATTACAGCCTTCATCACAAAAATGAAATTGTGCTCTCTACCTTGACATTTAAGCCAGCAGTGACAACTAGGCACCAAGGCTAGAACAAAGCTGATCTGCAACTACTATCTACATTTCTTTTCCAAAATCTSGAGTAGTAAATATTTCCTTCTTGTACGACTAAGAATGAAAGAAATAGCAACTTGCATAACTAACTTAAGATTTCAGACTTTTTTTTAGTCAATTAAAAATTATTAGTAGCACAGGACTTTTAAATAATGTGTAGTTTGGGATTTTTTAATTTTTTGTTTGGTTGGGTTTTTTGTTTGTTTGGTCGTGGTTTTTGGTTCTGGGTTTTTTGTTTGTCCGTTTTTGTTGTTGCTGATTGGTTTTGTTTTATTTTGGGTTTTTTGTTTGTTTTGTCCTTRGATAACATACTTTACTTTAAAAAGGCTGACCACATTTGATAACTGACAAAGGAGAGTACCACAGAGGTCTAAAATTGGATGCTGATGGCATTCTCACCAGCATAAACCAGCAACAGTTCTATTGATATCTATTGAGGATCAAGGACATTGAAATTCCTAATTCATATTTACTGCCTGGCTAAATGAACAAATCCCAGGCTCCAGTAAATGGAAAGGATAYATAAATACAGTTTCAGCAACTTTCTTCACAAAAAAGACAGGAAAACATCAGTGGTCACAGACCAAAATGCAGGGCATATTGTGAGATAGATATCCTATATCAAGATGAGCTTGATCAAAAGCACAGCATTTGCAGTGCTGAGTTATATACCAAATTTATACCCACTGCATTACAGTTCACTTCCCCCAGCTGAAAGTACACACATCCTTGAGATTGTGTCTGTATAGCCTGAGCAAGGCTTTCAGCAATGTTAAAGTATTAAGTATGTCTGGTTTTGYGACAAATCTACAACAGTTCAACACGTTTTGGATGTACAGATCTTGATGAAATGCTAGACAAGTCTATGAGAGCACCACAACAYTCCAGCTTGCAGGGTGCCTTTTCCTGCATGGCATTTGAAAGCTCAGGTGATCCTACCCACTTCAACCCAGAGGTATTTGCACCTTTGGGCATGAGCCTCAGCAGAGTGMGATAGGACAACTATGCTGAAATTATACGTTTATACCTTTAGGCTCTTTGTCTAGCTAAGATCAAATGTTGCACAGTTAAACTTTTATTATYAGTCATATTTACCTAGGAAGTGGAACTGTGAAAGTAGACATGCAACAGCACTGGAGAGGTATGGACAAAGATGGGAATAGTCCATGGCAGCAACCAAAATGTTAGAGCAAATGGAACRAACAACCCCTGTAATTTCCTCATCTGGGTTACGTATCTTTCAGACCCCTATGCTTCTATTGGGCAATATTTTCAACCACCAGTGAGATAACAAAAAATGAAACTGAGTAATGAAGAAAAAAGTGTATCCAAATGAAAGTTTGGCTATACAAATTCAACGTAATTTCAAAGGTAATTAGCACAGCAGACTTGTGAAAAGAATTGTCCAAGTCCTTGTTCCCCTGCCTATTTTCATCTTTATTTCTGCACCTAGTGAAGATAAAAGGTGGTGGAAAATTTTTAAAAGTAAAAAGCCTTGCAGAATGGAAATTGGCTTGATTTTTTTTAAAGATCCAGTCTTGTGAAATCATTTTAAAACATYTCTTTGACAGTCTTTTAGTCTCAGAAGAATGCCAAAGAAGATTTAACCTTCTGTTTCTATTTAATGGTTTTAGGCTGGGCATTACTTGTGATGCCATGCTTCTACTAATGAATGCATTAGTTTTTCATGTAACCAATATAAAGCAAATATATTCTAATGGAAAGAATAATAGTTTTGAAATCTGCTGCAGCTGTAAGGTCAGCACCTCAAAGACAAAGGTTGCTTACCTCACTTAAAAGAAATRAAATGTTTCTGTATGTTGTATTTTGAGAGAACATGATATATAAAATGGCAATATTTTCCATTTAAAAAATAGCTTTCTACATAGCATTTCAGACAACATTTAGGTAGGATGCATTTAATTGGAAAGCACATGAAAGGACATGTTTCTTTTTTTCAATTTTGTTCCCACATATTMAATTTTTCATTGTATTGTGTATTCTTGCATATTGAAAAATACTGAAAATGAGGACAAACCCAAAATTGGCCACGCAAATCATAAGTGACATAAAATTGCAGATCCATTGGATAGAAATAAAAATATATCTATATTTTTAGATGTGACATGATATGATTATCTTTTGCGTACAAAGTCAGTAATTGAATTAAAATCTGACTTGTCATTTATTGCTCATCAAAATAAGCAGAAAAAAAAAAACAGAAAATGAGTGAAAAAAGAGAAAGAGAACATTCAGTTCTCTTTCATATTAGGACAATAATKAAACAGCAGAATGAAAACCAAGTTTAGCAGAAATCAATGAAATCAAAACAGACGACCACATGTGAAATGCARACAGAGAAAACAATTTTTAAATTATACACAAACTACCTAGTAAGAAGGATTACAAGAGAACATGCTCTGGGTTCAGTTTCTTTTTCAGACAATGTTATGGAAAGCCATTTGCTGAGTTCCCTTCCCATACACACGCAACATTATGGGARCTACAAGCAAAACTAACAATAATTTTTCCTGACACATTTGGTCAGAGTACATGTAAAAGCCATACTTAGCCTAGGCCTCAAACAGAAACCAATTAYTGATTGAGTCGCACTTTTTCAAGGAAATAGTCTGAAATGATAAAGCAAGAATTATCAGTGATTAATATATTCTGGAGAACATATATGTCTCTGTACTGCAGATTTTATTCAGCCTGTGATAAGTGTTTTTTCAAGCATCTGTAAATCAGTTCTGCATTTTTCCATTTCAAAGCTCTCTATCTTTTTCAGATTTGTTTGCAAGATGCTTTCACAGGGAAAACTATTACTCTTTATGACCCATTGAAATGCCATACATGATTTAAAGTGAAGTCTAAAATGGCCCCAAGTAGAAGMAAAACCTTGCCATTTGACATGTGGATTCTGGAATTAACTCAATGCCAAGGGAAGACTAAATACCTACATTTTCATCATTACACTTAGTCCATTCATCACAAAACTTAGGGACCTGTGAAATTATACCGGTTTCTGAACTAAGAAGTAGGAAAAAACAGCTGCTATTTCTGACACCAATGATAAATTGACTGCTTGTACAGAAATTGAGGCATATGATGTGCCCCAATTTTTCTGTAAGATTAACTATTTTCATTAGATTAACTATGTAAGAAGACAAGTTTTTAAGGTCCCTTAAGATTCCATCAGAAATATTAGTAACTACTTTCATGTAGCTTCCTTGCAAAGTGAATGTGTAAAATTAATCTTCATATCCAGCAAAGTAGATTTTTCTTATCAATAGTCCCACCACATAACAGAAAGACAAGGAAATCTTGTCTTCTGTGTAAACACTTTTAGAAGAGAACACTAATTAATGAGACCCAGAGGAAGACATTTAAATTCTTCTTCCATGTTGACACATGTTGAAAGGTAGAAATATAATGAGATAAGAGTTAAGAGAGAAGAGTTATTATACTAAAAAATAAGAGAAAAGGTGGAAGTAACTCCGATAATCACAAGTTTTAAATATAGTAGAAGAAGAAGACAGGGCAAATAGAGATTCAACACTGGATAAAGAAATGTTAGAGGTGAGAAACAAGCGATAAAAAMATACAGTAATACTAGGCAAGTGAGCTGAAACAAGTATTCCAACTAATCTGGTTCAGTAATATGTCATATCTTTGAAAGAAACGTGAAGYTTTTCTATACGATGAAAAGATAATAACAAAATGGAAATGTTACTGATGCCCAACAGCTAGCTTACTATGTAGTGACAGCAAAAACACAAGAGGACTGGAATGGAGGTGTATTGATAAGGAAGAAAAGATAAAGGAAACACTAAATGGAGTGCTTCAATTGGAAAAAATAGAGCTAGCATGTATCAAGATTAACTGATTTGTTTTACAAAACTTTAAAAATATAAGAGACTGTCCATCATAGCAGAGCTAGAGGTCTCCTACAATCACCCAGCAGTAGATATTGTTGTAACAGTGCTCAAGAAATAAATACTGCTAGGAACTGGATGGTTATGGAAGACATCAGCCATACAGACATATATTAGAGAAACATCTGTACCTGTGGTTCATGCTTTCATCTTGGGTCCAAAGCAACTTAATGAATTCATCCAACACTGATCACAGATCTGAGCTTATGTGACCTTCCTATTTCAGCTGACCAACAGGCTGAGGACCACTTCACACATTTCACTATAAAAGCCTCAGGCGGGGCAAATTAATTGATTACCTAACACTAACTAGGCAAGCACCAGGCAGAAGTAGGAATTATTTCACCTGAGGATACAAACAGGTATAAGCTATAATTTAATAACTGCTTGAAATAATCCATCAGGGAAGCTGGGGACAGCAGATATTAGAGCAGTTTTATGACACTAGCTGATTTCTGTCCCCCCTGCCCCAAATAGGTGCTTGTCACAGGGGAATTGATCAGTCTATGATTGACAGTTATGCAGTTGAGTGGGGCTGGGTCCAGTAAATCAGCAGGTTTCTCTCCCTGTAGTCTTGGAAATATGAAGAGCAGCACCTAATGAGGAAGTAACAGAACACTACCCACTGGCACACCAGACAAGATTTCCAGATGCTTTGATGACTCTCACTGAGCAGCACAGGAGGTACTAAAGAACTTTCCCTATCCCTTTGACAGTCATTTGTCAGTCAAAAAATACTGACATCACAGAATGGAGCTTGTTCAAATGCAGGTATCTTTGGCTAGAGACAGTTCTGGGAGGAAAYTGAGCTTAGTATCTAAAGATATCAAGTGAGTGTCCAAAATAAATCAGACTCCAGACCAGCAAAAATAAAAATTCTATCTTTTAACGTAACACAAAACCATCAGTGACATTCTCCCTTCGTCTAGAAAAAGAATTTGCATAAACTTCACAATGCTCTCAACAGTTTTTACAGACTTTCCATACATACTGTGGATGTAACAGGCTAGCTGGACAGTAACTGTACCTGAAATAAGTGTGTCTCCTTCAGAACATATAGCTCACTGTAGTGTATTTAATTTTTCCCTAAGCTAGACAGCAATACATTTTAAATCCTCCATTACACCCAGTGGTGTCTCTCTTTTTCTATGCAGCACACTGCTTACTTTGAATTCAGTAGGTGATACTCTTTTATTGTCAACATATTAGATATCATTATAACTTAGCACATGAGTGGTTTTATTAGTCTGTCACATCATGACCGATAGGAAAGTTTTGTTAAGGGGAGTCAAAATTTCCTACTGCAAAGTCAATCTCAGGCATTTTATGTGCGCCAAATGCCTTCCAAAGGGAATGTTAACTGAACACAACACAAACCTAAAGTAGACAAACAACCCAGCTTACTGCAGCAAAATGTTTGATACAGAGCAAAAMACTAGCTGAAGATTAACAGCCTATTAAAAATGAAATCAAGCTATTAGAAGCCAACAAGCATGGGGAAGGTTCTTTTTGTCATTCAGCTATTATCGCGTTTGATGTCGCATTAAATTGCCCATTGGGCAAAGCACTGAAAAGCTAATATGGGAATGCCTTGTTTATAATGTTCACTTTCATCTGTGAATTAAAAAAGCAATTCATCAATAACAAAACCAGTTTAAATGATGTATGAAGTGAACACAGGATTCTGCAACAACTGCTTCTTCCAGATAAGACCCAAGGATAAACTGCCTCCACAGGGAGATGAAAACAAGACACCATTGGGTTCCACAGGCAAAAAGCATTTTACTTAGCATGAAGGACTCTTTATCAAGTGCAGTCATTTAGATAAATTATAATCAGGCCAAAAGAAGTTCTGCTCTGTACTTCACAATTTTCCCATTAGCACTAAGTAAGGCTGTAAAACACCGTAATTTGGTAACAAGTCCCTTAAATGCCATGAAACGTGTACAATTTTCTCCATGAACAATGACATGATTCCCCTAAGATAGGTTTAATAAAGCCAAATGAATCAGTGGTTTCTGTTAGTTATTTATGAAACATTCAGGAACAGCTGCAAGAAATGTACAACTTCCTAAATGGGTTCCGCCTCCAGCAGTTGTGTAGACCAGATGGGAGAGTGACAAGTTCCACTTAATGTGTCACAGCATCAGCTCAGTCATAAAATGGTACTAAACAAATCTCCTTGGAACAGCAGCCACCTGTTTACTATCAATACACCTTCTATTTCTCAAATGGCAACTCTAAYTTGTGATGTGTAACCTAAAAGAAGCATCCCCCCTTCAACCTTACAAAGCAACCCTCAGCAAATTGGTTTCCTTTGCAAAAAGGCAATGCCTCACTCTTTATAGTCAACCTCAGGCAGTTTTAAAGCCTTTTATTTACAAAGCTTGCTCACACATTAGTCAGTGTACCATCTTCCCTCCGAGAATTTCCTGGGTTAATTATTCCAGTTTGAGTTTGGTATGTCTTCAACTTTTACTCAGTAGCTATTCAAAACAGAATTCTGCAGTGCCTTCTGTTTTACCTCAGCGCCAGAGTCCCCATCTAAAAGGCTCAGATCTGGTTTCTGCCCATAGCCATTATTTTCTGAACAARAATATATAATGTGGAGTCCGTCACAGCTCACTCAGGAAGAGGTGTGAGAGGTCTCCACATGTCTATAACAGCTTAGAAATAACTGTGTTGGTCTAGGGAGAGRCACAGAATAATGTAATCAGGAAACATAATCTACATACAAACTTTCCAAATGGTTACTTCCATAACATGTTTGCTTTATAACAAGTGTTTCTATTCACCAGGAAGGCTTATTGCAGTGTCCTGCATAGAGGGGGCACTTCCACATCCCTTCATTCTAGAACATGGTGGTATAAATATGGAGACCTGAACCTATTCAAATGACTTCCTGGCAACTGGAGGAGGCTAGGCTGAGATTTTTACAGCATGTGTTTTGATGCTGCTTAGATCCATTGTGTGAGCATAAATTTCAGGGTGTTCACCTTGTCAAAAGTGTTTGGAAATGCACATCTCTGATGCTAACACACAATCCCAAAGAGGACTAGACCCAGAGTGGTCATGCATATGCCAAGGTTCTATGACAATTAACAAGCTTTTATTCCTAACAATTGGCAAACAAGTCACCTCTGCAGATGCTTAACTTTCTAAACGTATCCAATCCTGCTGATGTTTTGCTTGGATGGCATTCATTTATAAAGCGTCAGATGCTCCCCATGTCAGCATCTGCTCATTCATGTGGTAACTATTCTATTAGAGGATCAGGATTTCAGCCATTTGAAATTATAACTGGTATGACATTGACAACAGGAGTTGGTGTGATGGATGTCACCCTGCTTCTAAGAAGGATGGTGCTCTTAAAGGGAAACACCAAGAAAACAGAGCTTAAAAAGACACAAGCCTTGCCAGTATTAAAGGACAGGATTAAAATTGGTTTAGAGGATTTCCCCAGTATATAACATTTTCCAGGAAATGATGAGGTGAAGAACTCTATCTAGCTTATGTCTCCATACAGCCACTGCAACTAGTTTTGAGCTCTTTGTACATGGTGTCTATTCTGCTGCAGAAGTATCTCAGTTAAAGGTCAAAATAAGAAACTTCAGGCCACCACATCATACTTCTAGAGAGGTACATTTGTTTGCTCTCACCTACACTGGCTCTCTTTCTTCAAAAATGCCTGTGACTGTGAATCCTAACTGATATTCATTGTTGCTCTCCAGATAAGTGTACAGGTATCCACACTTAGGGATTTTCTTAAATTAGCACTGTAAATAGCCTTTGTTGTTAGGTTTATTTTTTTTGCAGTGTTTCTCCTTTTCACAGCATTTTGTTCACACAATTTAGTAATTGTTTCATAAATCACTACTTCTTTTTTACTTATATTATTATGTGGGAGATGTAGTTGTTTAAAAGAAGTAATTTTGTTAGAGCTACTTAAAAATATAAAAGCAAATATTTTTCCACACAAACTATGGTGGCACTAATATTTTAAATGAAATAAATTAAATCATGAACATTGAAACAAAATCTGTCATATTAGCCACAAATATCAACCAATTTTTAGATTTAAATGTTTCATTTTAGAATATACCCCATGTTCTCCTAAAGAAACAATGATTACCTCTAATTCTCTCTTGTCTCACTTTAGTTCACTTTCCCATGAAGCACACACCTTCCTGGGGTTGAGCAACATCAGCTATCTCTAAATGATGAAACAAATGAAGTCAGGCCTGACATCTACAATTCCTGAAAGGTGCTGCTGCCATGGATCTGCTGCAGGGCATGAACTGAGTATCTCCTAAGAGACAAAGTACATATGCACCATGGCCATGCATGATGTCAGGTAAATATCCCCAAACACGAAGTGCTTTCTTTTTGTGCAAAAATACTATTTTCTTACTCAAGACGTGAAAATATTCACTCCTTTTTTTGAAAAGAAAAATAAAATGTTTACAGGAATAATGAAATTTCCTCTATTGGAAACACTTTATAATCCATATGAATACCAACATGAAAATACAATTAAATAAAATATACACAGCATGAAAAAATCATTACCTAAAAATAAAAAAAAATCTGCATCATATGTTTACAAACCCAGGATCATACTACATGCAACCAGAAAATGCAAAATATATTTCTGAACATGTATATTTTATTCAAGGAATGGATTTTTTTCACTTTAAGCACCTGAAGTCCCCACTGTGTCCCCAAGAGGCCCAGCCTGTCTCTGGCCTCTTCACCATGGCCTTGTCTTGCCATGGTGGCTGAGGCTGCCCTGGATGTCCCTCTCTACTCCTATTCCTGCACTGGGCACAGCAGGATGGGCACCAGACCACAGGGAGCCAGCAGCACTAGCAGCATCCTGCTGATCCATGCTAAAATTGCTTTGTGATCTATCCAAACACAAAATGTGGGAATGTGTTAACAGTTAATAAGGAAATTAGAAGCAGGGAATATTTACAGAGGCTCTTTAACTTTTGTATCAAGGCTAGCTTACAGCAAGGATACAGTCAAGCATCTTTGCTCAATGAATTAAGAAAAAATGATCAAAGTTGATACAGTCAGCAAAGCTGCAGAGCTGCTCCTAGGGTGCATCCTGGGACCAATGAAATGTCAGACCATCTTGGAGCTAAATTCCCTAAGTGGTTTGCTTAAAACAAGGTATGGTCTAAACATTCAAATTTGATCCAAACTTCTCTGTTAGAAGCCATGTTCGGACTCAGTCACGTGCACGATCCTGCAACGATATCCCCTTTCCTAAAAAAGTCAGTGACTGATAATGCTATCAAGGTTGAGCAGGGAGTACAACAGCACCTACTATTCACTGCTTGCCGAGTGTTGTCAGTCATGAGCCTGTAAGCTATGAAGAACACTGGCCACTGTGGAAAAACCACTGCACAAGATACTTAAAAATTTGCTATTCAGCATTGCAGCAAAGTAGCTATGGGACTGATTTTCCTGTGCCTCAAACGCTGCAGTCTGCTACACATCCTGCATATAACTAAGTAATCCTGAGCTGCACCAACTGCAACTTCTCCTATTTTCAGATATTCCCCTTTCTGTTACCCCTACTCAGTAATTCATCAGATCTAAGATGTAATTACCCCCACAGCTCCCCAGGAGGAAAAGTTACAAGCATGCCTTAGAAAACTGTCATGTCCTCCAATAAACTTGCTGTATCAAAAAACTTAAAAAATCTATTAACTAGACCTAGCTCCCTGACAGCAAACCCATCTGCTGTCTGATATAAAATTTATTTTAAACAGCATTGCAGCTGAGAGTCATGATGCTAGCTGAAAAGYCTCTGTCTGTGCCAAACTCGGCTGTGGTGCCAATCATTTGTTGTGACTGATCTGCTATAAATGACAGAATATGGACAAGTGGCATTTAAAGGCAAGAATAAAAGAACTAAAAAAAAGTCACACGGGAAATTCTTTCAAGGACAAGGGACAGCATAAMGGCAGCAATGGAGATGAGTTGAAAAACAGAGATCAGAAAAGTTAGAGGACRCAAAACAGGATTCACCTGCTGACAGGCACTCTGCTTCACTGCACTGAAAAACACTGATTTGCTGGGAAATTGGGAACCATTACACTGGCAAATCTGAAAACATTTAAAACAGTAAGAGCAAATATCAATAAAGGTTTCCAGTTATCTACTATTTATGTAGCACCTGGGACAATCTCCCTTCAGAATCTTAAACACAAAGAGGTGTCTACATGGCACTATTGTTAGTAATTTATTATTAATTCACTCTTCTGTAATTTATTGATTTAATAATGTAATTATTAATAATTTGCAGCATATTTGACAAGCAGTCTGCCAATATGGCAGACAAAATAAGTTGTTTTGTATTTTGTTTCTCATTATTTTGTCACTAAAAATTTGTAAAAACTCTATGTTAATCAAGAGGACCTGTTGATTTCATAGAACAAAATTAAAAATTTGTTTTAATTAGTTGTTTTYTTTCATGCTGCTGACATTAGCTATGTAAGAATTAGAAAAGATCTTTCTCTTGATGCTTTTTAATTAAATATCATTATAAGTCTCTGCAGCTTCAACAGAGAAGCTCATTTTTCAGTAACATACAGCTAGAGCTCCTTGAAAGTCCATGTTCTTCTGTTTTATCTTTCACACTAATTATTAAGAAAACCCAAGGTCAGTATTTGTTTCTTCATCTTAAGAGAAATTTATTAAAAAGTTCTCTTTTGCTCTCTAAGATCACTTGCTCTATCTTTAACTGGACTGATTCCATACCATACAGAAGCTGTAGTCTAGATGCCTCATACTTCCATTCTCCCCTAGATCAACCATGCTTCCAAAGATAACTTTTAAGGATTCAAACTTGCATACAGAGATGTATACTAGGAGTAAGAGCAGGTTTATATTAAGTGGAGACTTCTTAWAATTTTTCTTAATATGTATTTAATATGGGAACTAAATTTCACTAGGAAGATCCCAAAGCATCCTAAACTATATTCCAACTCACCATCTGCTAAAAAATACTTCTGAATTATTTTTTAAGACAGAAGTCTAATTACAATATTTACAACTAAATTTAGAGGATATAAAGTGCTAATATAAAAACTATTATGAACTAGCATTCTGGGACAGTCAACAAAGAATGTCAGTGCTAAGAGGATATCATTTTTCTTCTATAATAGAAACTGCATAAAAGTGAATAGGGTARCTGAGCTCACCTCACACATTTTTTATGAAGTATTATGTCTTTGTTACCAGGACAAAATATTTATTTCACTTTATTTGCTACAGAGTTCCTCCTTACAAGGCTAAGTATATCTCTGTATTAGCTTTGGAAACCTCATTTATCAATCAGACTTCTATTTTGCTAGATGTCATCTAGCAAGATTTAGGCATCATTGTAATAAGCAGTAACAGAAAACTTGAAAAGATAAAGTCAGTACTGTAAATTTCCCTTTAAGGTTTTTCCTTTTCCTCCATCATTTCATAAGCCAAACATTTGCATCAGTTCATCTCAATAACCCAAACAATTAACCATTTGCTGACCAGGTTGTTATTGGACTTGTCAGCATATAAAGGTGTTTTCGTATTTTGTTCCAATTGGGTAAGAAAACATTCTTAASGATTGACACACATTCAATCCAGTCCTGCAGTCTTACCCTTCCGATCAAAGATAATGCACAGTGTTTTGCTCTAGTATTTTTCCYTCTTATTCTCCATTCTGTTAAGACCTCTCAGTCTTGGCTTTATAAAGTGACCTACAGCACCCTATGTTTATAATATTCTGTTTAGTGTTTCCATAGAGATGTCAAAGCCATAAAGTTTACTTTTGCCACAGCTCTGACATGTGTCTGTTGGGGCGTCTCATTTAGGAGACTGCATTGGTCCAACTTATAAAATAGACATTTTACTTCAGCAGGTTGCCATGCACACATTGCAATAATCTGGCACCTATAATTGCTCCCTGAGAGGGCTACCATGCTCCCGCTCCTCTGCACAGAAGTGGAAGAGGTCCTGCTCTTGACCGTGAAGGTCTCAATCCAGACAAATGAGCAGTGGATGCTCAGGGGAGCACATGTACATGGCCATAACAGCTTCAGTTACAATGGCTCGCCTGAAACTGGTATTGTTTGCTGTGTGTTTTGATATCATGGCTTGGCTTCCCATCTAATTAATATTGGTGTAGAACTGGAGCCAACCAGTAGAAGTCCCACCAGATTCTTAGTAAAATGCCTGGCATATGTGAAACCCAAAACTTGAACTATGTTCATTTYTAAAATGGTTAGTCTGACTAATTCTGTAAGATATTTTCTCTATTTTCTCATAGAAAATAGTCAAATKATACCATTTTTATAGCTGCAAAGACACAGGCTTTGTCAGCCTGTGTCAGAGTCCTTATACACAGCAGGCATGAAAAGAGTAAGCACGAGCTTCTTGACAGAACACAGATTAATTTATCTTTGCCACCTCCTTAATTTTAGAGAACAATGTTGAAAACCTACTTTATTTACGCCTACACTGTATCAGGCGCATGAACAGAACTTTAGTCTTTTTAAAACTAGAATAACAGATCATTTCATTACTCCTCCAGACACTTAGACACCACTCATAAAGCACASTGTACTACTGAAATTTTCTGCATGTGCCTACAGTATGAATATATATGCATCTTAATGCCTGGCTTTTTTCCTCTTGGAACTACTTTCTATTCTGTAAATAGTACACTACCRATGAATCCACCACAGAACTCACTAAAAAAGCTTTCTGAATGTCAAAGCATTGTGAGTCATGCCAGGTTAAATTCAATCCTATCAAGTGACTTCTTAATGACTGGCTTGCGTTAAACCATTGGTGGAAGTAGTGCTGGTAAGACCAAGGTTTGAAAARTATTCATAAAAGATTATGCAAGTGATAATTTTACCTTCAGATCATTTGATAGGAACCTGAAATGCATCATGCAACTGCATCTCTTATGTCTAATACAGTATTATGATCAATTTTCTCTTCCSTTTCAACAAATCAGAAACCTGATTCCTTGGACCAGCTCCTCATATATCCTCAGCCTCTCCTTTTACTGGGTCTCCAACCTTGTTAATCTTAAACAAATAACAGTAACTCATATACCTGCATTGGACACAAATGTGGAATATCCTAAAGCTCTTTGCCATTGCAGGGTCATTTCCCCTTGCTCAGCACCATGACCACTTCCAATCACATCAAGTGCAGATGCATTCGTGCCCTCAGATGAGGACATAWTCATACTCATGTCAGGCACCTTCATTGTCACACAAGAATCTCTAAGTCAGTTAATAAGGGTAGAAAACAGTATGCAAAACATACTTTCTATATCAATGCCAGGCTTCACACATTAACATTCTGACCTTAATTATTTCCAAGGACTGATCAAGCTCTATCCCAGACTTTTTCGCTGCCCTACTATCTCTGCTGTGCTGGAAATTCTGCCTGGAGTTTTTACCTGTCCCTCTGTTGTCGTCTCTTTAAATAGTCCTAACCCAGTGACCTCCACTTCATAGCTGCTCTGCAAGATACAAATTACAATACGAATTTAAATGTTAAAGATGAGGTTGACAGGAAGAGCAAAGTATGAAGTTATCTGAAATAGGTTATTTGCAGAAATTCATTGCTTATGGACTGCAGTAATTAGACATCAATGCCTTAAACGTCTTGCATTTTTTAACATGGAACTCAGGCTTGTGTATTATTTTCTGTCAGGCTGAACTGTCCAATATTACCCTGGAGACAGACTGCCAAGTTCATTAGCAGAGGGTACAGTGGCAAGCTGCTCTCTAAGAATGCCAAGACTGCCAGCACTTCCAAATTTGAAGCTGCTTCTGTGGATGCACCTCTTGAAGGCTGCTAAATGTTCCTCTTAATTCTCCAGAATTGGTATAAATTATCTTTTTCTGCATTAAGTAACCAGAGTTCAACTCTCACTTCCTGCTCATTACTCAAATTCTCTCACAAAAGACTGTAGCAGGGGGGATTCACTGGATTTAAAATGTAGCAGATGAAGTACACTGCTCAGCAAAAGTGTCTTCCAGTAATTCAGAAAAAGAAACGACCTATAGTAAACCAATTGTTTAGAGGGCTCATTCTCTTGCTTCATCCCCTCTGCACATCTCTATCTAGTACCCACCAGCATGCTCTTCATTCATATTACCAGACATTTTGACATGGAACAATTCTGTTTACACTGCTTCTTCCTCAATGCTTAAAGCATGCTAAAAACATTTTTCACATACTATTGTTACCTGAACTTATTTTGTACCCTTTCAAGACCATATAGTCAATGGCTTTCTCAAACTGGAACCCAGAACAAACAATTAAGTTGTTCTTCAAAAGGGACACTGTGGATGAACTGGGCCAACTGCAGAGCATTTAGGACAGAAACCCATCCAAGACTAACATGATGAGCGCGCTTTCTGTGTTCTCCTTTTCACTGTATTCCAATAGGGTCTAATAGAAATTTCTTATCCTGTTTATGAAGGAGAGGGAACTCAGAGACAAATATATGGCTACTAAAAACATGATAAGCATGTAAAAATTAAAGTCATATCATAGACCACAGCATAGCTCTTTCAGTATAGATCCATATTGGGGATTTAGAAATAAAATGTGAGTATCTCCAAAGAGACTATAAATAACTGTTTAACACGAACAAATATTGTTTCTTTTTTTTAACCACACATAAGAATATTTTGACATTTAAAATTTGAAGAATGAACTGCAATTTCCTCACTATGCTCCATTTATCAGAAAACGGTGAAGAATTCAGAAAAGACAGGAAGAAATTGATAGTCTGATTCCAATGCACAGTGGCCTGAAACAAATACAGCTGCAATGGTGACTTCGGCACACAGATTTTTTTCATTAATCAGATAAGGATACAGCACTAGCTATATTACATATATGTAAACATCAATGTAGACATTCAGTAGCTTAGAATTCACTTTTTGACAGGTTTTGCTTACATAGGCCCAAAACAACTGTTACAGTACCTGCCACATCATGTACTTCATGGCACAGTAGCAATTTTAACCTTATACACGTAAGTAATTATTTTTGTCTTTTACTTCCCAAAAAAGTCACAGAATTATCTAAGGAGAAAAATCAAAACACTCTGTCAGAATCTGTACCCAGTTTTATGGGCTTGGTGACAGAGAATTATCCTGTAAGTTATCAGGGTAGTACTGTTATCTTTCTAACGGCTAACCAAAATTCCCCTTTATTAGAATATTCAATATTTCAGAGCACTAGTTACTATCTAAAGACTTCATTTAAATACTGACTTGGAAATACAGGTTACTTTTTAAGAGCCTAGCATTTAATTCTGTAACCAGAGAACTAAAAGCTCAATGATACATTAGACAACATATTCACTGTGCATTGTTCTGTTGACAGGACTGTACATTATCTGAAGACAATGAACACATCAGGACCATAAACTCGAATAAAAGAGCTGAAGGAGTAAAATGCCAAAATGTGGGTTTGACCTCTCCAAGGATCACATGACTATGGTTGTAATAGATGGAACCAGAAATAATAGCATTTTGAGACCAGGAAATAAAAATGCTACCCACAAAGTGGATGGGAAGTCACAAGATGCTAACCAAATAATTTACATTGTTCTCAAAGTTCATCTACAAATGTAAATAGCAGAGGACAAAGAAATATCAACAAAACCGACTGTAAAAATGTATGAAAGAATACTTCAGTTCTTTTTCTGTAGGTCTGTGTACAGTATCCACTTATACTATATTCTTGGTGTTTAAAGACACTATAAGATTTGCTTTTATAGGCTCAGTCTAAGGCTCACTTAAGTCAGTACGATTTTTTTCTTCTGTTACTATACTTATGAAACTTTTGTCCTAGGTTAAGAAAGGTATTTTCTGGATTGCTAAATGACTTCTAAAACAGCAAGGCATGATAAAGACTGTGCACAGAGTGTGAAAATGTGTGCATTTGTGTGTTATACAAGAAGTAATATTTTCCCTGCCCTCTAAGCCATGAAGCAGCACAAGATTTTATAAATCAGTGTACCAGGACAACCAAGTACTGTAAAAAATGCAAAAAGAAAAAGAATCTGTCAATCTATATTGAGATGCATCTCATCTGTATGGAAGACCTTCTCTTTAGAAAGCATATTATCAAAAATCATACTATCCATCTCTGTATTTGTACATCTACATACAGAAATGACAGGGAGCAAAGCAAGAAGTAATTACTGCTTCACAGCCATATCACTTAAAAATATTGGGCAACAATTCTCTGAAAAGCAGCATGATTCAAGTACAGTTCATTCAATGAAAAAAATCCAATATGAATGAAAAGGTCAAAAGCCATTGGATTTTCTCAGAACTGTCAGAAAATTGAACTGAAGTCACAGGAGAGCACTGACAGGAAAAACTTAGCACTCTCAGATCTAATTTGGTCAGAACATCAAGACCATCAGTCCATCACTTGTAAAACTTCTTCGGTGCAGGTAAAAGCTAAAAGCATGCTGCACTCGGTTGTTTATTGGCATGGCAATTAGAGCCTTATCAGAATTTTACAATATGCAGCATCAGTGTCCTTTTATTTATGAAAGTACTTAGTTTTTTCTAAATAAAGAAAGATAATGTTAACCAAATATAACCCTACAATAAGCTTAAGTTCAAATACATGCTTAGTAAAAAAAATCCGAAGGCTATTTCCCATGACATAATTAGCACAGACTAAAAAAGAAAAAAAAGAAAAAAGAAAGGAAAAAGAAAACAAACAGCAACCAGCATAAACCTACCACAGCTGTGAAAGTAACAGAAAAAAAAAAAAAAGGTGGTAAAACCAGAAACAAAATTTGCACCTTTTCCACAATATATACCAGTCAGACAGTCTCCATCTCATTGAATTTGTGCTGAATCACAGCTTCACCAAATTCTGTTTTGAATGAAAAATGCTTCCCTTTAAATTACCTGTGTGACTTCTGAAAGAAAAAATCACACAATAGAACAGACTGCAGGGGAGTAAAGAGAACACAGAAGAAAGAAAGAGCTTTGTAATTATATCAAAGTGAGGATGTGCAAATAGCAGCCACTTGCCTGGCTGGCCACACAAGCTTTTACTGAGAGCAGCAAGCAGTGGCAGGAACAGCACTACAGGTGGCTGCTCCAAGGCAGCAATGCAAGATGCAAAGCACCCTTATGGACTGCTTCTGCATGGAAGAGGAAATGAGACAAATCTGTGGTTTCTGGCCACTTAATATAGCAGACTCCCAAAACAGATGTGAAAGACATGGTGAGACATATTTACTTTATGCACAAGACAGAGAAGAGGCAGCAGAGCAAAAAATATTATGAGGAGTGTGGAAAATGACTGGATGTTAGAAACACAGTTCCTCAAAGAGATAATATAACATTTATAGTAAATCAGGGAGCTTAGAAAACAAATGATTGTTCAGCTTGAATATTAACATTATCTATATATATAAATATACATGTATGCACAGATGTATTCATGTAGATGAGTGCTACACTCCATCAGAAAATACAGCTTTATGCTAACATGTCCTTTGTTTAATAGACCTGTACTTAGAATATTCAGACAGACATACTGATGAGAGTCATCTAATGCTGTCTCAAAAAAACACACTCAAGACCATTTCAAAGCTAACATTGGGATTTTTGCTTTAAGATCTGTCAATATTTGTGTAGATAAGTTTGAGTTAATGTCACAGTGAAAAGGTTGTTATTGTTATCATCATCATCATTGCTTTTAAATTCTCAACATAAAAAAGTCACCTAAAAAAACCCTGACTGGGGAAAAATATCCAAGAAAGAAAATAAAAGTATCTGAGAATTCTTCAGTTGTTCCCTACTAGGAAGACAGATACCCCGGATATCTTGCTGGCTATCTGGATCCCTTACAGTATTGTGAAGAGCTCTACTTCTCAAAATTGCATCTATATTTTATGGAATGACAAGAGGAACTCAGGACAATCCATTCATCTCTTATTTTTTCAAGCTATTTCCAAAATATGTTCAAGATGTCTTAGATTATAAGGCTGAGGAAGAAGATAAAATACTTCAGGAAAAGACTCCAAGAAATCTAGAACCTGAGTTCATACCTAAAGAAAATATGACTCAGTGAGTATTACTACCATGATCTATGAGTCCCATCTGTGGGGTTTTTCTGAGTGGAGAGTAACAACAAGCAGCTATGAGAATGCCTGCATGAGGATAACTTGGTGAAACAAAGAGTCACACAACAGCACCTTTCTCCCATTCATCTTCAACACTATTGAGCAGGGTACTCCCTTGCATACAAGATTATGCCTGCCTCAATCTTCATGTATTGTTTGCAATATCTATTCTGCTGGAATTCCTTTGGCTGCTTAAACTTCTCTCAAAACCAGAGAACATTTGAAATCACCTTCCCACCTCCTCAAACTAACTTTTGTCCCACTCTTCACCTCCAGTCCCTTACTGACTTAATATATTTAAAATAACAACAACAACAAAAATAATAATAATCACCACCATACACATTATTTTGAAACCTGCTTTTATGCTAGGAACATCACCATAATTTATTTATTCCACTTGAATAATACACCAGAAAATAAGACTTTATCTTTCCATGCTATTACATTTTGCTTTCAATTTTTAATTTTTCTTCTTTATTTTCTGGATCTAGTTTTTACCACATACTCCAGTGTAAGAAGGCACAGTCAGGACTGAAGAAACAACCAGAGCTGCAAAAAAGAAAATGGGTTTTGCAAACAGCAGAACTCTATATGCCAGAGATCCAACTATCTAGAGCCTAGCCACAGCTTTGCCAGTGACTTACTGTGGGAGCTTAGTCAAACCACTCAACCTCTCAGTTACTCAGCTGTCCTTGGGAAAGCTCTATTTTACCTTAAAATAAAAGCTGTTCCACATCTATGATAATATCCAGTCTTTATTTTAACACAAAGCTCTCTTAAAGGCTTATACCTATGCATGGCAGCATACACTCCATTCATCTTGGAGAATAAAGGGCCCTCTACTGTGGAAATGCTGAGTTTGGTTTCTGATGATCCTATTTGAATGTTAGAAACATTATCACTTAACACTCAAAATAAAAGGAAAAAAATCCTCAGGGAGGAATCTCTACTGGTTTAGGAGGTTTTATTTAAGTTACATGTTCTCCACTCCCTCTCCCTCAGATCTAATCAGCATGTCCTATATTAAAGATATAAAATGCAACTTTAGTCAAACAATTTAAATTAGTTATACAGAACTTAGAGCTATCAGTTGTTGAAGCCCCAGGTGAATGGCACTTCAGCTCTATCAAATTCAGCTCCAGCAGTGAGCACCAAATCTCTCAAGGTTACTTTCTATCTGTAATGTAACCCAAATCCATCAATTATATAAACTCCTTCGGGTTAAAAATTGTAATAAATTGCTCTTCCTCTAAGATGAGTTTGATGAACCTGTCAGTATTATTAGCAATAATAATCTGTGAATATTCTGACACATCCTGATAGTCAGAACACACTGCTAAAGGCTCAAGATTCAGCAATAAATGTACAGTAACAATGGGATCTTTCACTGGGTGCTCATAGCCAAGTCAAATGTTTAATTTCTTCATCCTCTTTACTAGTGTGTAGACCAAAAAACAGCCCAATTCTCCAACTCTAATATTTAGGAAGTAATGTATACATGTGTTGAGAGGACTGCATTTTCATACAATTCATTATTGAAGGACACAGATTAATATAAATCCAGCCCTTTTAGAATCTTGCAATGTATTCAAACTGATACAGTGCACTACTTTTTTCTCTAAAGCAGTCCAGACAACAGCCAAGGTCTTCTGTATCATCCCTCCCCGCACGGCCTATTTAATAGCAGAGCAGAGCTCAGATCAGAGGGTTGTTCTGGAGAATAAGGAATCTCTAACAAGGGAATTTGAGTATCAGAGCAGCTTGGCCAGAATTCTGAAAGGCTGTTTGGGAGGGCAATATGAAGAATCAAGATCCTTTTTTGTATTACTTTTTCCTAAGGGGAAAAAAGAAATGAGGTCTCATCTTGCTGTATTGGTTTATGCCAAATAAAGACCAGAGGGAAATCAGTCAATAGGACAGACAACCCCAGAAGATCCTTTTGCACATTACTATGTAAACATTAATTTAGTCCAGTTTTTTAAGCTTCCTCACCCTTTGTTCCCCAACAATTTTGGTACCCTTTCACCAATTCAAATTAAGTTGAGATGAGGCTCCCAAATGTGTTAAAATCCCTGTAAATTTGGTAAAATGCAATTGCATGGAAGAGAAATAGAAATTCTGAAGCGCCTCTACTTGCAGACAGGCTACAAAATTAGGTCATCCCTTTTGGATACAAAAGGGTATACACAACAGTTTTACTTTGGGATATAAACCCATAAGAAACCAAGCTTCAAAATTTCCACTGCTAAGAAGAAAGAAAATGTGGGGGTTTTTTAGCAAATTGCAAAATTTGCCATGCTTCTTTCAAGCTCCCTCAAATATCTGCAGCAATACTGCTTGCAAGTCTGCTCAAGAAGGTACAGAACCATCTCCCACCAGCACTGCCTCAACACAAACCTATTTTCAGAGCAGCATTCCTGTTCTAGAATAAGTTCAGGTACACCCTGCCCACTTCCCCATGTAGTCTGATGTTTTGCTAGCACAGGGAATCAAGCTCTTCTATTGAAATGATCCTGTGCTAAGATAGAAGTATTCTATAATACTGATTATCTTTTTTAATTTCTTGCCCATGTTGATGYAGCACCCAGACACGACATGAAACCTTCTCTTGTCCATATGCATTAACAGCTCGTGTATTTGCCCTTATTAATTTCTCCTCATAAAACATGGTATTTTCTCAGATGAAAGAAGGATCTCATGAGTTAGCTGGCCTCAGACCTGTAAACTATTAACACAAAATTTAAGGGATGGTCATTATAGTGGGCTCACTGGAGCCTTTGACATGGGTAAAAGCTTCCAGGAGACAGGTTTTCAGGGGAAGGTTTTTATTTGCAATTTATAGAGATGCTGGAGGATATCTATGCTCAACTCTTTCATAATATTTGACTCTCTTACATAATTTCCCAGTGAGGTTCTTTGTCTCCTTGTCTCTGTTTCCTCTCCTTTAAATTTTTTCCACTGCCTTCCTCACTTGAATTCCCCTTCCTCACACAATTAATTCTCTTAATTTGGGTATTTCACTCCTTCCTAACATGGATTCTGCCTTCAAAGATAAGGGCAGTTAAATATAGATTATATGGAACAGATTTGTCCAGGACACATTACTCTTTAGAGGGCAGGTGGAGGAGACATTTGTGCTTTAATATAATAGTAAATACACATGAGACAGTGCTCCCAGCAGCACAGCTACACATAACACCAGATTGCTGGCAAATGACAAACAGACTTTATCCTGAATCCTCAGTGGGGAGCCCAAATCTGTATTTTTTAAACCCATCTGGAGTATTCAATACCCTTGGTGCAATGAAGCCAACACAGGAAAAATGTGGGGTTTTTTCTCTCTTTTTCTCTCTTTCYTTTCTCTATAACAGTTCCAGATCCTAATTAAGATTACTTCCCCCCCCGCCCTCCCCGCCCCCTGGAAACAGTTTAGCTTAATTAATTCTGACATTTCAGTCAGCACACTGTGAGCTTGCTCACTGTTTTGCAGCATTTAAATAAATAAATAAATGAACAAACAAATAAATAAATAAATAGCTTATCTCCCCAGCAGCTAACATAGTTTATTCAGCTTCATGGAAGAGCAGATGGACAGAATCTCTATTTACCATAAGACATCTCTCACCCCAACCCACACAAACGTATTTTAAAGGAAGTACATTCATACCCTCATGTTCTTGCTCAGAGTGAAACAACATAAATTTAGAGGGAAAAAAGGAGATAGAGGTAAGAAACCAAACTAATGGCCCAGGTTTAAAAAAGAAATGAGAGAGATGTTCCACTGACCACCGTCAGCCAGGAGGGCTGCTGAGTCCAGTGTGATGAAAGGCCCACAGTAAGTGAAAGGGACAGCGGTGAATTTGTGGTGGTTTGAGCAGCCATGGGATTGTGGAAATCAGCACTAAGAAATGTGGATAATGGCACAAGCAGCTGCCCAAGGGAGGCTCAGGGAAAAAGGATTAATGACTGTCGAGACCTGCTCCCCTTCCACTCCTTCCCTGAAATGCCAAACTGCTGAGCCAGTTATCAATCAAGAATGTGAAATACATTGGTGGATTGATTGGGTTTGATACAGTGGCAGCCAGCTATACTTTTGAACACTCCTTGAAAACAATTTTTACTGCACAATGCTGGAGAAAGCCAACAAATAATAAACCTGTCAGAGTACTCACTGAGTGCTCATAAATACTAAAGCTGCTGCAGCGCCTTGCAGCTGCAAATGGGAACCATTCCAAAGCCTGAAAAATCGTCAATACTTAATCGTTGCATCTGATATCAATTCTAATTTGAACTTCTACTCTCTCTTTCCCTGTGTCTTATCTTCCCTCAGCAGAAAACACACAAGTCTGAATAAAGAGCATGCTGGTATCTGCCTTTCCTTTTAGTGAGAAACACATAGTCTTCTTTTCAGCCACTCTCCGTTTCTCCAGTAATTTATTCTGTTCTTCTGAGCCCATTTCAGGCTCAAATGTTTTTAAGTGAGAGAATGAGGCTATATAATATCCAAGGACAACTATGTAGCCTTTACTCAGGCAAAACTAAGTCAGCAGCACTTTGCTTGACCAAAGGCAGATTAGAAGCTCAGTCACAGTATTTTATCTTGCCTTTGCCATAGAGAAAGCAGAAAGAAGTTTTCACTCTCTATCAGTGATTTTCCTCCCATTCCTAAAATGGAGAAAGGACAACAAATAGACCTTGATATCTTTAGAGACACGAGCATGTAAAGCAGATGTGTGATTTTGCAGTATTTTTGGCCTTACACCTTGTAYACCTGGCCTAATGAAGTCCTGATTATTCAGTTTTAAAAACAAAGAAATCCTCATCAAACTCTGAAGCTGTAGAAAATACACAGCTTTTTGCCATAGCTTAGGGAAGTATCAATTGGTTTGCAGACAGAGTTGTATCCTTTTGTTTTCATGAAATCTCTCTCAAGAATTATTCTTTTTCTTATCACCAGTGGGTATATCACAGTCTCTCTCTACACAGACCAAAAGGGCACATTCTGGACTTGAACAAGGATCATGTAATTTCAAACACCGTTTTTATAGTACTTTCATTTACAAATTACTCTTCACAATCTTTAAAAMTGATTCCAGAAAAAAATGCCAGTTTTTGTGAAAATATGGGGAACATATTGCTCAATAACATAAGACAAGACACACTGTCTCATTGGAAAGATCCCAACAACCCAGTCTTCTGTCTCCACCAGTGTCAACAGCAGAGACATGCATGGGAGAAGCACGAAGTAAATGCAGCATGATCCTCCTCCTCTTACATGCTTCTGTCAATCAGCAATAAGCTTCTTAAAACATCTGGTCCTGTATGCTTTCTTGTAACTTCTGTGTCTACGTTCAAGGCAGTAAGCAACTTCCCTAACCCTTGTTGTGGTTTTATGACGTAATTTCCACACAAACAGGAAATATCACACATACAAAACACACACAAAAAAAGCCAAAACAACAAAACAATAAAAAAGAAATTCAGGATGCTAGCCAGCTATGCACTGAGTAAACATGGTTTATAATTCTTAGACAATATTTTCTTAAGTTTGTCTCCCCTTAATGTTATTGTTTATTTTGTTTGGATATAGGTATGGTGTTCTCTCACGCTGTTATCATTCCTCCCCTTTTTTTACGAGTTTCATCACACTGAAATGTCTTGAGCCCTTTGGTATATGTGACACAAGGCCAGCAGAAAGTTAGTTCCTTATATATCAGGGATTTGGTTGGAAATACCAGGTATCTCTGTTCCAAAGGCATCCCAAGGTCCCATAGTACCACCATCTGAATACACAAAAATACAAATATGGCAGCAGTAGGAAAAAAAATTGCTGTTTAAGTGCATCAGAGCTGAACATCTTAACTTGGGACAGTGCTATAAGCCTCTCCTTGATCTTGATCTAACTGCCAAACTTCTTGACTGGCAAAGTCTCTCTAATGATCCCCAAGGTTCTCATATTCCATCTGTCTGCTGTTTACAGCTGCCTAAAGACCACCCTCCTTCCTCTTGTCTTGGTTTCCATGGCTCCTTAAAGATATGTTCGAAGCACAGCTGGTATGTTCAAAAGAATTGGCAAGAGTAGGGAAAGATAACATTGTTGGGCATAATTTTCCAAAATCTGATTAACATTTCTACTGAAAAATTAAAGGTCAGATACATCTCAGAACTACCCAGGGCATACCAATGTATTCAAAACTGCAAATCTAAACAGAAACAGCAATGATTTTAAAGTATAATTTTAGCAGTTAAGAAATAATAATTATCTGAGATACGCCTTTGCTACATGCACTAAATCTGGAATCTGTAGAAATGGTTTTGCTGTTGTTTCTCCTTTAGATTTGAGAAAATGAAGATGGGAGAGAATTAACTGTTTTGTGCAATTTCTTTACATAAAGAGACAAAATTAACTTCATTTAAAGATTATGACATCAAATTGAGACAGTTTTTGCAAACAAATGACTGTAAACCAGATTACATCATAATAAACAGAAAGTGTAGGTGGAGAGTGGTGATTTGTCGGGTGCGAGAAGACTCGGACACTCAATATGAGATCAGCAAGTTTCGTTTATTTTGGTAAAGCATCAAACTTTTATACACACAAATAATATGCTCATGATTATTCTGCAAGCCAAGCAACCCATTGGTTAAGCTATACCATCAACTCTTCCTCATTCTCTCAGGCCTAACATTCCCTTTTTCCCACATTTCTCTGTCTACTTGTTATCACATCCAGCTAGGCCCAAGGACATGCTATCTTGCAGGTGCAAAAGCTCAACTAGCTATGTTCAGTACTTTCCCAGCCCCTGGCCGGCTAACAAGCGAATGTCTACGTGACCTCTGTCATGTAGCCATTTCTCCACAGTGATTAATACTGTCTGTATGACATGTACATGCATGAAGACATAAATTAATGTCCTGGTACTACAGAACCATAGAATATCCCAAGTTGGAAGGGACCCATCAGGATCATTTAGTCTGACTCCAGAGCCTGCACAGAACATCCCAAGAGTCTAACCGTGTGTCTAAGAGCATTGCCCAAATGCTTCTTGAACTCTGCCAGGCTTGGTGCTGTGACCACTTCCCTGGGGAACCTGTTCCAGTTCCCAACCACCCTCTGGTTGAAGAATTTTTTCCCAATATACAACCTAAACCTCCACTGATAGAGTTACATGCCATTCTGATGAGTCCCATCACTGGTCACCATAGAGAAGATATCAGTATCTGCTCCTCCTCTTCCCCTCACGAGGAAGTTGTATCTGCAATGAGGTCTCCCCTCAGTCTCCTGTTTTCCAGGCTGAACAGACCAAGTGACCTCACCTACTGCTCATACAGCTTCCCCTCAAGGCCCTTTACCATCTTCATAGTCCTCCTTTGGATGCTCCCTAGTACATTTACATCCTTATATTGTGGCACCCAAAACTGCATACACAGTTTTACTTACAGAACTTACTTGTTTTCATAAATAAATTATAATGTTATTATCTTCCCCAATTTTATCTGCAAAGATAACAGGTAAGATTATTTCTATTACTCCAGACTTACTGGAAGATGTTAGCTGAATGTGTTTCCTTATACCTTGTGTCTATGTTGTAAGTTTTCTTATTAATAGATCTCATGAACATTCCATGTAAGCATGGTTTCCTACTTTTGTCTTCAGGAGACGTGACTTAAGCAATGAAAATACTATTGTCTTACTATCCTTCAGAAGCAAATTCGAATTATTCACAAAATGACTCTATATACTAGTTTGGAACTAGGCTTGATATTATGAATCCATGCATTTTAGTTACTGGGACAGGCTACCTATAGAGATGTTTGATGTTTCAAGCCTGCCAGTGTTGAAGGGGGATTTGGACAACGGCTTTAACAATATGCTTTAGTTTTTTCTCAGTCCAGAAGTGGTCAGGCAGTTGGACTAAATGACTGCTGCAGGTCTCTTCCAACAAGAACTATTCTGTACTATGCTGTTGTACTCAAAACTTTACAAATTTCTTGCTGGCTATAAAGTTAGATGAACTTCTCTGCTGTCTTTTTGTTTCACCTTGCCTGGAAATGCCAGTGTTGAAACAGGGCAAACAGCAAAGGATTATAAATCTAGATTACCCTCTCTTGAAATGGAGGCGCTTCTGGTCTTTAGGAACACTGAATAAACTAAAGAGCAAACTGAGTAATACACTGAGAACCTTAAGAGGGAAAATACGAGGACTAGTAGCTGACCAGGATTTATTCCATACAAAGTTACTGGAAGCATTTCCAACAAATAATATGTGTTTGAAACCTTGGACTCTGGTTGTCCAAATATCAGAACAAAAATAATAAATCTCTGAAACCTGTTATTATTTCAAAGATGCAACTTGCAGAAAGCATCTGGAAAGAGTTTTATGCATTTGAATATTTAGAATTGTCAACACTGCTCTGTTGCAATTAATTCAATGCTAATTTGCTAAGACTATCTTCCCTTTCAGGAAGACCACATTGTGTTGCTGTTTAGCTCCTTTTGTCTTCTGCCATGTGAAATCTAAACTTCTAAATTTAAATGTCTTAGCTTTGCCATCAAGCCCAGAAAATCTTTCAACTCCTTCTCCATTCAACACTTTTAAGACATATTTCTTCAATGCTTTCAAGAAGACCCTTAATCATAACAACACAAGTGGATGCAAGAGAGAAACTGATCTCTGCTAACTTTATTTCTGGGAACTCTTTGTATAGATTCTTATTTGAATCAGCATGAAGATTTAGCTAGTGCACATCCTCTATGCTTCATAATCAAACCATAAATAAATATTCATTAATTTTCCACCAGGGGAGTTTAGCTCAAACCATGTACTGTATCTCAAAGTTTATCCAATAGAGACAAGTACTCACAGAAAACCACAAAACTTAAACTCATAACAACGTATACTATGAAAACATAATTACAGTTATATGACTAGCTGAAATTTGATAGTACACATTTCGTATAAATGACCAATTAATAATATATTGCCATACAGCAAATTTAAAGTGTGTAACTCATCACTGGAGTACATTGCTCTGCCTCGACAGACTGTTGAATTTATGCCATTTCAGTTAATATTTTCAATATATCAGTCAGTTACAACTTGATACTTATTCTACCTCACTTCACTGAATACAGTGGTAGTTACATGGAGTTTTGGAGAAAAGGCTGCCATATAAGGTTTCTAGGCAAAAAGCAAAAGAGTTTTCTAATGAA
This sequence comes from Cardinalis cardinalis, assembly GCA_014549065.1. Classification (NCBI taxonomy): domain Eukaryota; kingdom Metazoa; phylum Chordata; class Aves; order Passeriformes; family Cardinalidae; genus Cardinalis; species Cardinalis cardinalis. The sequence goes on from JACDOX010000073.1 coordinate 1,024,210, forward strand.
ATGATTTGTCATCATACCATATGAAAATATATTTGCAGGACCTTTTTTTATTTTCACCTTTGCCTGGACAGATAGATAGAGCATATGGTGATAAACTGCTAAGTAGTTATAATACATCACAACTACTGCTCTGTATTTGCAAGGCATTAAATGCAAACAGGTACCTCTGTAGACAGCAGCACAATTTATCTCATAGGAGGGAGTTTTTGTGACCATAAACTTGGAGAATTCACTGAACAGAGGAAGAGGAAGAAGAGGAGGGCACTATGGAAAGGCCAGGTACTTCAGTGAAGGTGACATTGTCCCATCTATAAATCTCAACATTTATTGTTCTGACTCCTTATCTCACTGAAGGTTTCCTTGCACTGTCTTCTGCTCCTTCTACATTATTTTGTCTTGGAGACCTGGGAACTCACACAGGTCTAGCATCATTGACATAACAGATCACTGCCATACAACATTAGGATGACCTGAAGCCTCACACAACCCAACCACCCTAAGGAACCCTCAAAAGTCAGCTGCATCATTCCAGTCTACAGCAAATACACAATAAATTTTTTAGCCTATATGAAAGAAATATCTGGCCAGTAGACTAACTCCAGACATGTAGCAAAGAGCACATACAAGGCACTTCCTGTTCCCACACATAGTGTCACAACCATAAGACAAATTGTTCCACCATAAAAAAATCACATAGAAACACGATTCTTTACACTTTACTCTTCAATAAAATGTACCTTAATAAGATACACTTTTTTGAAAATTACAATATTGTAGAATTACCACAATGAAACTTTATTTCACATAGAAAAAATATTTTTTCTTTGGAATTACTTATGAGCCCCCTGTATTTTAATATTGTTTAACAAGATGAAGAAAGTACTTTGATTGTGATATTTTCAGAAATAAATCTCTAGACAATGCCATAAGAATAGAAATTTTTAAGGTTTTCACCATATCCAGAGGACTCAGAATGCAACACTGATCAAAAAATGTTTCTATTCTTTATTTTCAAATTTTAATTCCTCTATATTGCCATAAGTTCAATGCATCAAAAAAGACTAAAGTAAAGCAAGTTCTTTTCATGTCATGTAGGAAAGGCTAAAACTGTTTTAGCCAAGAGAAATGTTCATTGCTTTGCCATTTTCATAATGTCTTTCATTTGCTTCACATAACTATGAACTATAATACTGCAGAGGATCCATTACAGAAAAAGCAATAGCCAATTGAACAGATGGGAAGAAGAAATGGAGCCACAAAGGGAGAGAGTCTAAGCTGTTTGTTCTGTTGTAGTTATGAGCCAATAAACTAGACCTTTATCAGAAATAAGAACCCAAGATTACCATTAACCTGTAAGACAGGAAAACGGCGCTACAGACTCACCTCATACGTTCCCTCTGCCACTGTTTATTTCTCCCATTTTTCTTCATCTTTGTCATGTGCTTAGACCATTGGCCTCCAAAAATCTTTTTAACCTGCACATTGGAGGCCTTCTTAAGCACCTCTCCACTTAAACAGCACCTGAGTTGCTTACACAGAGGAAGCCAGCTGGAGCAGCCACACCTGCCTTTTTTCACAAATACAGAGCAGCCAGTGGGCTACACTTGGAAAAAAAAAAAGTCATTTCAAGCCAGTGTTATTCCACGACTACAAAAAACCAGAATTTTGTTGAGGGTCCACATGGAATACAAGTGATCACTTGACTTCCTGCAATGAAAAAACAAATTCTTCTGCACCAGAGGAAAGGAAGCAAGAGAAAGTCCAACCCGGGGAGTACCTTCAGGGTTTTTACAAGAACAGTCTCACATTTTCAGGTTGCTACTTCTAGCCACAAGCAATTCCTGAGCACGGGTAATAGTGCAATTTCAAACTGCTGTTCTTTGTTTTATCATTATGTAAGCATTATATATTACAGAATTACAGTTTACCATACACTTCTGTAACAGCAAATCCTCTACAAAATTACAGACCATCCTTACACTGTTCTTAGGAAAACCAGATTTTAAATGAGAAAATAAGAAAATGTAGGTCCTTGAAGTTGTTCTTTAATTATCATCTTCTTGTCATATTAAAATAAGGTATCTCTCTACTGAACTTGGCATTCAAACATTAAATTGGCTGACGCAGTGATTTGTAGGCACATATGAATACTGCACTCACAGAAAGTAGATAGAAGTTCACACAGTTTAATGAGAATTGATGATGGTTCTGCGAATTCCTATCCCTTTTACAATGACTGCCAGGAGGGAAGGGCAAATGTCTGTCATGCTACATTGTTACAACCAGGGTTTAAGCATTATGTCTGCTCATTTAAAGAGCTCCTCTCTTCTGATCTTCCTAGTGTTCTGTAATTAGACAAGCTACCCATTTTTCTTCCACACTATTTGCAGTTTTACTGATTTATAGAAAAGGAGTAGAGCTGTTTATGACACATGAAATAGAGAGCAGGTCATAAGCATGGATTACATAGTAATGTTCCATATAGAACATTTGGATTACTAAAATCTTATTTAATAACATATAGGAAATGAAAGTATTGCTTGTAAATAAGAGCAAGGCACAACCACAATTTCAGCCTTAGACAGATTCCAATTTCACTTTTTGAGCTATGATTTTTATTTGTGCTGCAGTGATGTAAGGACCTGCTTCCACCCACTGAAGTTATCTTCTCTGAGACTACAGAGCAACTTCATCAAAAACCATATTGCTAGCATGAAGGCAAGGAGGATGACCTGATCACCAAAACACCTGGWGACATGCAGGACACCCCCTAAAGAAAATAAGAAGCAAGCAAATAAATACTGTCTGGTGAAGGAAAGAATGGCAGAATATGACTTTTCTACCATCTCTATTTATATGAGAAATATATGCCTGGCAGAAAAATCCAAAATTCAGAATACTAAAATAGATTAACTGCCAGCTTAACAATATTATTTTTCTACTCATGGACACCATTTCCCATTGAAAAAAGTAAGATGAAGATCCCTTCAGGAACAGTAACACATTTGGAATGCCAGGAATTAGCAACAGATCTCACTGAAATCAGACTGGGTAGTGAAGAGATGCTATGTATATTTTTTGTAGTTTTATAAATAGCTTTTTTGTAAATAAGGAATAACTCCCCAATGAATGGTGTGTAAGCATTTTGTCTTTAACATAGAAGTGAGATATTCATAGATATGCAGAGCTGATGATATAGAATTATCATTACAATGTGTGAATAAAATGGTAAATCTACATCTTTAAAAATACCACTGTTTCCATTATTATGTGAATGTTAAATGCAAACATTACACTTAGCTTTGTTTGCTTAAGCATGTATTTATTTTTTATGCAATGCACCTCTGCAAGCAACTTTTTCTTCCTCATATATTTCTTCTCCCACCCAAAATATTAGATTTTTTTCAATCTCTTTCTAGTTTTCTAGGGTTGAAGATATCTTTTTAAGGCTTGGTAAAAAACCCACATTTTTCCATATTTTTATAAGATTAAAACATGGTTTACATTATGGGCCAAATACTGGTTCCTTGAAAATGAGCTGCAGAAAAGTTCAGAACTATAGTTTGGCCCATCTGGAAACTCCAAATTCCAACTGTTGACCCAAATACATGAAAACAAAAAGGTTTAAAAATTGAGCAGGAAATTTCACAAGCCTTTTGAGAATTATTTCATATTCTTCCTCCTATTTGATCTGAGATAGAAATTCTCTTGATATTTTTCAGCTTCTATGAACACAGTTTTTATTAGAGACAGATTACAAGCTCCATAAAACTGAAAAATAATGGGATATGATGAATGGGCAGTTAATTGATTTCTTTAAAATACTTTTTAAAAATATAAGGTTCAAGCTGCAATTTCTTTTGTACAAATAAATTCACATAAATCACAAGCATTTTATTTCTGTTGGTACTATTACATAATATGCTTAAGATTTTTTTAAAATTTACAGTTACCAATTTACTCTGAAGCATTCAATGCACATGAACTAATGATGGAGTAGCGAAAGGTGCCTAGCCTGTTGTCAGTAGAAAATGGTGCTGCTCTTTTAAATGAGTGAGCAATGCCAGGAAATTGCATATGGTCTCTGATCCAGCGTGGCAAGCATGTAGTTTCAGCAGTTCCCCAAGGGTTCTTGAGTTTTAATGTGATATACATTAAGGGAATAGGCTAGAACTCTCATCATCTCCTGCAGTGTCTGCTCCTCCAATACATCAGAGACAAGGTTATGTCAAATGGGTAGACAGATTTGACAGAGATGGACAAGTTAAGTCACAGTAAAAGAAAATTAAGTGCAGGTCTTGTAGGAAAAAAAAAAAACTTAAGTCCACAAGGCATGCCTGATGTACAGGTCATACATCCCAGCTGGTTCTTCTTGGTATTTCTATTTATAGCAAAGTTTAAATGCAAGATGCATCTAAAATATTTCAGCCGGCACAGCTTGAGTTGTTCCTAATTGTCAACTTAAATCCAATAAACTGGTTTAAAGTGATCAGTATTTGCAACCATTTCTAAACCCACCTATTAGTTCTTCAAGTACCAGAGAGCAATAGTTGTACTTTCTCTCCTATACTCTACTAGATTTTTTGCAACCTCATTTCTAATTAAGCAAGACACCTATTTACTGTTTTATTGTTCAAGAAGGCTTTTCAAGAAAAAGATGTTTCAAGAAGTTTTCAAAAATATGAAATGTTGTACCATTCTTTGGTGTGTCAAGTATGCCAGCAAGCTTAGATCCATTCTACACAAAAGGTTAAAATTAAGTACAAATGGTTGCAGATCCAGTTTGGTCTGAACAGCAGTACAAGGAACAACATTACTCTAAACAGACATTATTACAGTCATCATCACTGAAGGAAAGTTTTTCTTTTCCCAGCAGTCACAAAAACAGCTTACAAGAGAACGCTTCTTACTTTGACCACAGGTTAGTGGGAATTAGAAGTCAACCGTTTCAATTCTGAAATGATCTCTTCTCTCCTACAGGTCTAGCTTAATAATTTCCCTTGATGATCCAGTTTTCTCCTCAAGCTTTCAAAGGGCTCTACTAGGTAAGCTGTACCGCCTGGTGTTTTGAGAGTTTTAAAAATTACTTTGTCATCCTTGCCTGCAGAGTTCCTCATATGCCTACACTCAGATGATCCACTCACGGGTTTTTATTTTCCCTCCTGCAGAGGAAACCCAGTAAAGAATTTACCTTCAAATTCCTCTGTGAAGTTCCTAAGAGGTCTCAAACTTTCCTCAAATCCTGCTCACTAAACCAACAGCTCCTCCACTTATATTTTCCTATTTTATTCTTGGCTAAGAACTTGTGATCATACACATGCCTGTAGAATGTATACATTCACTGGGCTTCTTTATAAAGGCAACAATCTGCAATGCCAAGGCTGGACTGAAATGTCTCTAAGTATCCTGCACAACTAGATGTGCTCATATTTCACCAGAGCTCTTTAATAATTATCAAAGTAATGGAACCCTTTCTCTACATCAGGTTTTTACTGCTTCCTACCAGAGGCTAACTAAAATTGCAAGTCAAGCCTTATACATATTATTTTGGGATTTCTGAAATCCACATAAATGAAGGAATACAGAAGACCAATGGCATGGTTTATAAGAAAAACAAAAAATAGTTCTTTCAAAAACCACAAAAAGCTCTTGATTGATGTGTGGCAAACACATGACAACTCGGTTCAGTTCCTGATTTAGCCCAACCAGACTGTCTTTAGTTTTGGTTAAACAAAAGTGACTTCTGCTCACACTAGCAGACGCTTTTGTTACTTAGCCCAGCAGGAAGGCTACAAAATCAGTGCTTAGAAAGAAGTCTGATTTACTGGAAACCGATAGCCCCCTAATATCCATGTTTTGTAGCATGTTCATCATTGCAGCATTCAAGGTTGCAACACACCCCAATTAAAGTAAACACAAAAAAGAAGCCTGTATAAATCTCACATCATTCCCTGAACTGCACTTTGACAATGATGCTTTGAGAAAGCCAAGGGGAAGAAAAACATTTCCTTTTTCACTGTAAAGGCAATAATGTTAGTACTCATTGATGTCACTGGAAGTAGACTCAATAAGAAACAATTTATAAGAAGGCCCTTGATCTTGAATTTGCTAATATGATTTTAGGCTTTACTTTACTGTTAACCTTACCTGTTGAATGTGCTCTTCAAGTGTGAAGAACTTGGAGCATAAAGGTAAAAGCTTTAAGTGCTTTAAAATTAAGGACAAAAAGGATCTTGATGCTCTTCCACAAAGGTAACAAAACATGGTTCTAGCAGTCACTATCTGCCATAGTGAAGTTCTTGGATACCTAATTGTTTTGTAAGCACCAAAATTTTTACTTAGTATAATATATCAAAGATTATTTGCAAACGCCTTCTAAGATTATCAAAAAAATGTGAGAAAATCACTGATGATGTTCCTGCAATACTTCAGTAATTCAGCACATACTTGTTATTTAGTGGCAGTATGACATTTGCAAAAGGAAGAATTAAAGCAGAAACAAATATAAAACTAAGAGCTGCATGTGTACTTTTTCTCCCCTGTAACCTAAACAATAATCTACCCTGACATTTTCTTGTTCTAAGACAGGAACAAAACCACCAATCTTGGGTTTTTAAAAAAATCTGAGAACAACTTTGTACTGTGTAGTGGAACAGTTTTGTTCATGATTCAGATTGACAGAGACCAGATAGTACCTATGCTCAATTAAATGTCCTTTTGCTAAACCACTGAATTTGCTTTCTGCTCTGCTTCACAGAAGTATAATCCAGAAGAAAAGCTACATGAGTATGAAGTTTGTGCTTGCAGTAAGTTTTATATCATAATTCTGAATATGCTTATGGAAAGAAGGGTTACCATTGTGGTAACATCCCTGTCGCCTCTATTCACTCCATCTGTTGGTGTATGTGTCAGTAAAGATGAGTCCTGGAACAACCACATAGAAGAGAGAGATGGACTCAAGTAGGTAAATACACATGCAGTATTGATAGGAGGCTGCTGGTGTTTTCTTAAATGGCAAAAATAGTGAATGTGACCACATCTCACAAATCATACTTTCTGCTCCTAAAAAACAGATATTCAGTCATGCAAACTTTGCAAAAGTAAGTTTTAAATTGTAATACTGTTGTCTACAAAGTCTTCAGGTAAGTTTTCATTCGGGACTACACAAATTAATGAAATTTTCCTTCCCATCCCTTTAGCATCTTCTCAGTACTGCAGACTTCACACAAGGCAGTGAAAGGCTTAAACAATATCCAATCTGAAACCCCTTGTGGCAATTCTTTTAGAGGCACTTCCAAATTCACTTGCCATAAATTCTCATAGCTCTGCACATTGGAGGTTGCATATTTAACACATTACCAGCTGGGAAAAAGCATGCTGTAACTGTCTTCAAACAGTATTTCTATTTCTAAAGGAGACCTATATTGGCAAACATGGTGTTCTTAACAGAATAACTATAGTTAAGCTAATGGGATTTACAGATATTTAGCATCTGAAATGAAATTATTTTAGAGTGGAAAAAAATCAAAATAGATGGACTTCTTATTCTTTAAAATAAGCTATAGCCCTGCAATCTTAAATGGGACTACCATGTTTTAGTCATCAGGGTCTACTTAAATATGCTCAAATTAAACCTAGGCCTGGCTTTCAAGAAAACTCAAAGATTTAATATGTTATTGTTCTGTTTTAAACAAAAAGAAACCCAAACCTGTTTTAGGAAGTCACACATCCCATATGTAAGTTTAAAAATCTCTCTGCAAATATGAAAATTGTGTCTCTCTACAGCAGGACAGAGAAAAACATAATACTACATATTGTTTCAGTCTTTTAAAATCACCACAGTATCATAAATGCTGCCAAGAGATAACTGGCAGTAGCTGGAGACAATTTTCAGGGAGAAAGCTGAGATAAGCTGTTTTGCAGCAGTATGCAGGGGAAGCTTGGATAACCCCGCATTCACAGAAACATGTGTTTTCTTCAAAAATATGCTTCCCTTACAAAAGGCATGTTCTGCATTCTATTGGATTTGCTTGGCAAGGTTTTGGTAGAGAGGGCTGACTTCTCTGAGAAGCTCTCAGAAGCTTCCCTGATGGAGCCAATGCCAGATGGCTCCAACACAGACCCACTGCTGGCCAAGGCTGAGCCCATCAGCAACAGTGGCAGCACCTCTGGGATAATGCAGTTAACAAGAGGGGAAGAAAACAAAACTTGAGCAGCAGGCAGAGAGAGGAGTTAAAACACTGAGCAAAAGAGCTCTGCAGACACCCAAGTCAGTGCAGAAGGAGGGGGAATACGTGCTCCAGGCACTAGAGCAGAGATTTTTCCTGCAGCCCATGGCACAGATACATGGTGAGGCAGCTGTGCCCCTGCAGCCCTTGGAAGACCACGGGGATGCAGAGAACCACGTGCATGACCCCATACTGGATCAGGTGGATGCCCAAAGGAAGCTGGAAAGCCAGTGCTGCATTAGGCTCCTAGCAGGACCGGTGGAGAGAGAAGCCCACACTGGAGCAGATTTGCTGGCAGGACTTGTGACCCCATGGAAGGGACCCACCCTGGAACAGTTCATATAAACTGCACCCTGTGTGAAGGACTTCAGTTGGATAAACTCATGGAAGACTGTCTCCCATGGGACAGACCATGTGCTGGAGCAAGGGAAGATTGTGAAGAATCCTTCTCCTCAGGAGGAAGGAACAAAAGAGGCAATGAACTGACCATAATCTCAATTCTCTGTCCACTTGTGCCACTGGAGGGGTGAACAAGTAGAGAATTTGTGAGTAAAAATAAACCTAGGAAGCAAGAAGGGGAGGAGGAAGAGGTTTTCAAGATGTGGGTTTATATCTCATTTTCCTGATCTGATTGACTAAGTTAAACTCATTTCCCTGAGTGAAGTCTATTTTGTCCATGATGGTAATTGATGAGTGATCTCTCTTTGTCCAACCCAAATGCTTTCATTATATTTTCTCTCCCCTGTTCAGCTGAAGGAGGGCAATGGCAGAGCAGCTTTGGTGCACAGCTGGCATTGAGGCAGGGTCAGCTCACCGCAGACATTCAGAGACTCTGGTGTTCTGGAGATAATTAACATTTTAGATCAACACTTATTCCAATTACTAAAACATCTAAAGCAACATAGTCCTTCAACAGAAATTCTAAAGGACAGCATTTAAAGAATGTTTCTATGCTCAATTTCTTGTACTTGACTCATTTCTGCTCTCAGAAAGAATAGAAGTAGAAAGAAGATAGGGAGATGACATATGAACCCTCATCTAATTTTGATGGATTTACATATCCTCTGATGGGCTGTAAAGTGTTATTTTGATGCTGGTACCTTTCAGACAGTATTGTAGCCATTAATAGCTAGAAGGGATTTTCTCCAGTACTTTATTTAATTAGGGTGTTTTACAGGAATTAGATAAAATCTTAGCAACTTTTAACTTACTAAGCTGAATAAAAGCAAACCCCATTGAAGTGAAAGAAAGAACACCTTTTGACTTTATCAGAAATTTTTCATTTCATATATCATTTATCCCATTCTGTTTCACTTACTCATTAATATGACATTTCCATATTTTCTTATTAATATCACATTGTTAATGATTTTACAAAAGCATTAATAACTGCTTAAGTTAATCTAGTATAAGCAAGCCTTGTGAGCCTACAGCTGTTAGAACCATACTGAAACTCACGGGTCTTAAATCATAGAACCTCTTTATGAGAGTGCAAAAAAGAAAACCTACTGAAAGTGACTGCAACTGCCTACTTTCTACAATTTGTTTCAGAATTATCTGCAGACGAAAAAGAAGCAGGGTCCCTGCTTTGAGAAGGGACTATTCTGCTTCTTTGTCCCACAAGGCATTCAGGAGTGTTAAAATATGTTCACTGCAGGTATGCAGTTAAAGAGCACAAGCTAAAATGCACTACATCCTTCTCCCAGTGCTCTCAGAAAGAAATAAAGTGGCCTTGATTCTCTACTGCTCAATCCTTCTTAGTTTAAGCCTTGGTAATTTCAAACTACTTTACCCCTCAAAGAAAGAATCCACATTGGGGTTTAATGTACTTGGGTTCTGACATAACCATGACTTTGAAATATCTGGCTGAAATACCTTACATAAGAGGTAATTGATTATTATGCCATTACTCACTTATTCAGACCATTAAAACATCTAAGGCAACAGGGTCCTTCAATAGAAATTATAAAGGACAGCAGCTTTTTGCAATGTGTTACAATGTTCAACAGAATTGACTTTTGACCTGTACGAAAGACTAAGACTTTTTCTGCCAAAATTTTTTGGCAGCCTGTCCAGACTTACTCCTTCAGCAAGAACAGTGTGTTTTCACATCAATTCATTAAGTCCTACTGTGAGATTGCTGTGTGTGAGGAAGCAATAACAGACATTTTAAAACATTTTACTCACCATAACCAATTGTTGAAATAATCTGATTTTTTTTCTCATTATTACAGTTCTCATTTTGAGTGAAGTTCATTGGTGAAGACTGAGTGCAGCAGCTGACAAAGCAGCTAAGTCAGCTAACTAGTTATTAGCACTTCAGCAGATCTCAGCAACACCAGAAAAAGTCAGAAAAATTAGCAAGAGCTAAAAGATTATTTGTGCCATTTTGTTACAAAACCAGTCACTCTAAGGACTGTTGGCTCTTTGAGGAAAAAATCTGTAGTCTTAAAGCTCAACACAGAAACAGCAAAGTATTGGAAAGCAGCCACTCAAATGCAATAAAAAACATCCTGGTATTTACTTCTTAAAAAAACCCACTTTTTTCTTTTGGAGGGTTAACTTACTAGTCTTGCCGACTACTGGCATTTGTGAAAAGGGTTAATTAGCTTTTACTACACAGACATAGGGAAATCCTGCTCAGCCAATACAAGACTGTCCTTGAAGCTGTTCAAATGAAACACCTTYGGTCAAGAAATACATCTCTATCTTTGTCTAAAAATGAAGTTAATTACTAAATTATATGGAGATTAAGACCATGATATATGGTAATATGAACAGGTCAATGCACAACTCAATTGCTGCTTGACACTATCCAAGGAGGAAAAAAAAAGTGATCACTCTTGAAATTAGTGTTTTGGGGCCATGCAAAATGATGCAGCCTTTTAATACACTTCCTATTGGGCAACTAGCAGCAAAACTACAGTTTTCATTGCTGTAAAAGCTTCTTGAAATTCACTAATGACAAAAACGTAGAGCTACCATGATCCATTGCCACCATTTAGATCAGTCTCTTTTAGATAGGTAACTCCCCCTCATTATTTTTTACTTATTTAATGTCCACTATGGACAAGAAGACACCATATCACATAAAACCATCAAAAATCCTTTAAAATAACTTACTCTAAAGTATTATCACACTGTACATTAAACTGAGGCAAGGAAGGTTGAAATAGTTACCTGATTGCATCTCCACTTAGTTGTTGATTCAGAAATAGAATATCTTTATTTAATGAAAGCACAGTTCCTTCCTAATTTAATGTCCTTGTTTCAAAAATGTGCCATCAGGTTTACCTTTTCATCTTTTCTCTTTCAAGCAGAAAGCTAAGTGAAAGTTAAGAAAAAGGTTTTGGACCAAATTAGAAAGGTAAACTCCAGTCAGACAAGATCCTATTTGTAGCTTGAACAGAAACAGGCACGAAACCACAGCATGATTGGTTCCACAGACTTCATTGACCAGAGCTCACCTGCAAGTGCTTCCCAACATCTGCAATCACAACAAGGTTCATCCACACTGCTGTCCTATCCTGGCCTGAGATATGGCCCATGCTTTTGTCAGCTGATAGCTATTTCTGTACATCTATGACTTCTGCTTGTCCTGATATAGCAGTCTGATAAATGGGATGTAATTGAGATCTTTCATGTTCCCAATTCATGAACTTTAGAATAAGTTTACAAAGCAACGTGCTATAAAAACTAGATCAGATTTTCAAGACAATCTCAGAAAACAGGAGATTCATTTTGATAAATTTTTGTAATATCAGGATAGATTTTTTCTTAAACAGTTAAAAGTTTACATGAAATTTAGCCCAGAAAATATGACACAAACCAGTTAGAAATCACTACAAGCGTCACATTTATTAGCACACTTAACCCATTAAAAATGAAGCAAGGAGAAGGGAGACAACTATTCCACTAGAAATACTAAATATCCAAATTTGGTTATTATTTGTAAATAAAAAATATCATCCTACATGTCTGAGCCTATGCTGTACAGTTTATACAGCCGTACAAGACACTGTGTAAGAGTTACAGCCAAGTGAAGGCTTCAGTACCCAGCCTCATCACCAGCTGGGATTCAAGGAAAAGCTGCAATGTGTCAACCAGTGACACTCTGGAACTGAAATTAGAAGGATCTGTCCACTGAGGAATGTTTATTTCATGACAAGAATGTCACCGTAGGAGATGAGAGGGCACATCTACGAGCCAACTGTGTGCTTTGCCAGGCAGTAGCAGCACACTACAGGGTACAGTGGATGAAATCAGATGAAACATGCCTTTTGTAAAAATGAAATAGAAAATGTCAACTCCAACAACCCTGGAAAGTTGAAAATGAAACACTATCTGGGGTGGTGGCATTACTGATAAGTATAATCCTGGATGAGCCAGAGACTTCGGAAAATTCAGAAATATTGAACAGTGAAAGTACCAGCCAGCAAGTATAAGTATTGATTGCTCTGCCTTCATCACGGTGTGCAAACCCTCTACATTTTATTGATATTGCCTTCCTGGAAGTGTTACTTGAAAACTACTAATATCAACTGCCCCCTGCCTATCTGATACACAATATTATATCAACAACATCAATAGGGTAGGAGTTGCTTATTAAAATCAGCAGGGAAGAACAGGGTTTTCACTCTTTTCACCAGAGGGTAAATCAGACTCATTTAATGGGTGTAAATGAGCTTAGAAAGAGACCATCTGCACATACATTGAGAGGCTTATCATAACATAAGTGAGGTGTTTATTCATAAAACTGTAATTGCTATCTCATTGCTTTGCTCCATATTTTCTAAGTAGTTTCACACATATACAGATACTGACATCAGAATAACTCAGTAGATGATCTGCTGTGACTTTCTCTATATACTAGGCCTTAAAATTTTACTGAACTATCTTATTTTAATGAAAAATGTTGTCCGCAATTCACACTTGAATAAATATAACTTCTGTTGGGCTAAAATTTATCTCTCAGGTCAACATCCAATTTTGAGTCACGACATGAAAACTGAAGATCTATCAGTTTTCACAGCATTTTGTTCCTGTAGTTACACCCTTCCTTTAAAGTTATTTTGCTAATTTGAATTGTTTTGCTTTGGCTTTTTACAATGAGCTTTCATTTCTCCGCTGTTTTAAAGATCTTTCCCATAGTAAACATTTTCTACCCTAAGAGATACCTATACAGTGGCAGTCAGATTTATTTTTTTTTCACGCAAAAGGCAAAAAATCTTTAGCATCATAAAGTAAGAAAATGCAATTCTTCTAATGCTGGTGTATACTGAAGCAAATCTTTCTCATCCTCAACCCAAGTAGTTTTCAGTTCCTGAATAACCCAAGTGAACTAGCAAGAGCTAAAAGAGCAATGAAAAAAAAAGCTCAACTTGTCTTTAATTTCAGCTAGCAGCCTACTTTTTTTTCCCCAAACACCCCTATCAATTTTAACACTTCTACTTTTAACTTTTTAATCTACTCTGCTGGTTTTGCTCAAGTTATCTAGCTCAGATTGGCTGACCCAAATTAAGAAAAGACCTTTTTCTTTACTCTCAGAACTGCACATTAAAGAAGTCTGAGAGGAGAGTGGAGCAGGGCAGAGCCCTCTGCTATTCTTGCTTTCAGCTACATACTCTGAACTCCCTCTGATCGAGGCAGATGTGACTGTACCTTAGCATGACAAGGACACACCCCAGTCCAACAGTGCCTACAAGCAATGGAGTGCTGAACTGTAATCTGGAATAGTCAAAACACAGGCAAATGGCCCCTTCTCCCACTTCTACCAACAAGATAGGGGTGTCTAGCAGAAGGGCAGACAAGTGGGACCATCAAAGTTTCAAATCATTGCAGCTAAACCTCCAGTCTAATTGCTGACTACCCAGGGTGCCACACAGTCCTCACAAAAGCTCAAAAGTATGATATGTATTTTTTTTCACTGATTAAATTGTCCCCTTCCCTCTAACTCATACTTTTTTCATCAGGGAGTAATTCATTAAAAGACAGTTGAAATATACGCATCTGCAGAAACCATACATTCAAAGAGAAGACTCTCCTGTTTTAACTCAAGGTTTTAGGTAAAGGAAAGGATCATTATTAATGATGACTTCAAATTAAATTTATATAGTACCTCTGGGGAAACTTCAAGCCATATGTTGAAATCCTTTTAATGGTAATGGTATTACTTGTTCTTCTCTCAAGGCTAAAGAAGATGCTAATGCCTCATACTGCTCCGTTGGAGGACAGAATGTACCAACAATGTTTGTGTGAGAGGGAACAAAAGGACAAAGAGATCACATTAGTAGCAATGATATATGATTTTCTGCTTTAGTTATTAAAAGGGATGCCATGCAACAAAGAGAAAAAGAGGGTTTGACAGTACACGGTCAATGTTTACGTACATTACCAATCAGCAAAAAAGCATTGTAAGTGAAAGAGAAACTATGCTGAAAATTCAAAGAGACTTAATTAAGCTCTTATCACCTTTAAAGTAATTGTATGGGCTACACACAATGAAAAGGCTCACTCAACAGCTAATTGTATTAGTTTCAGCAGAGTTACTCCAGTGACAGAGCTGGCCCACATTGTCAGGTGACTCACAGCCATGGTTTGCAACAATAGACAGCACGTCCAAATACTCTGCATGGAGAACAGTGAGAAATGTTATGCCACAGGATTCATGTTATCCAAGCTGAACCCTGCATATGTTACAACAATTAAAGGACTAAAACACCTAAATACATCTCCATTATTTTAAACCATAAACCCTATGCACAGATTCTTTTCAATAACAAGATGTCCTTCCTATTGTTAATTTTCTTTATACTTGAAAACCAAAAAGAGCAGACCTGTTGTATTTTTCTAAGCAAAATATCTTAGAAGCTGTCTCAGGACATGAAGGAAGATTTATTCAATTTGCTTCTAAACAGCTTGTTTCTTTTCCCATGACAAAAAGATAGTTTCTCTTTCAAGTACTTCCACACACTCTTGCTCTGGCCTTCATTCTTGGTCAGTTGCATCTCTTACAAATCCTTTGGGCTGCCTTCACTGACAAGTACCATTAACCCACAGTCAAGGGCACTTAACAAGACTTTTCTCTAAATCAGACACCTTTGATCTTAAACAATGCTTATCAGCTAACATGTCAAGAAGAACATAATGCATATTTTAAACATGTTCCACAGTGGATAGTCTCCCCCAGCAAATGCAGCCGAGAAAGCAAGCTTTGCCCAAGTAGCATGGAGTATGCAATCAAAAGGGAAGAACACAGAAAATAAGGAAATCAAAAGGACAATAATATGACACCAATATCAAATCATAAAATTAAGCAGTTCTCAAATGGAGAAATTTTTAAAAAATCAAAAATTTATCCATTTAAGTCTCATCAAAATGAACTCTTTCAGGAGACTTGAATACCAAATTTTCTTGACTGGAAGTGGAAATAACATAGGTTCCTTTTGTGGCTTTATCGTCAAATCTTGTTGCAGCACATACCACAGACAATACAACCACAATACACAAGCTATAACCACACAATTTCAGAATGCTTCAACCCACACAGAGCAACACCATACCACATCAGAAGGCTGCAAGTACCTACCCATACAGAGTACCACCACTCCACTTCAGAAGGCTACCAACATCTACCCTTGTCCTTCAGCCCAACCTTTTATACCCTCATGTTGATGCCCTGCACCTGTGTGCCCTCTGTTCCCTTTGGTTGTTGGTCAGTGTCCCTGGGCACTCCATGGCTCATGGCTGTCAATGCTGCTCACCTGCTGCTCACAGCTGCAGCCCATTGGGGATGAGGCTCAGCCACAGCCCCACTCCCAATCACCACAAACTGTGGCCCTACAAAATCTTTGTCATCAAATATAAGACATATTTCATTATCATTCTTAAGTGCAACCTGGCCTAACATTTGTCACTCAGTGGACATAGTTAATATGTGTGTGTGTGAGATAGGAATTAGACTGGTAGTATATTTCCAAAACATATATTTCCTACTATTCTACTTCTTGCACACTTCATAAAAGTCTATCTGCATCCATTTCTTGGGAGGATGAAACTCCCTGGGTTTTAGAAAATGTCTTTTCCTATCTCCGGTGATATTCCTGATAGTTATATCTGTGTCCATTTCCTTTTCCCTCACTTGCAGGACTAGAAAAAAATCTTGACAATCTATGACAACTATTTCAAAGACATGATTGGTGTCCCCATTACTTGCCCAGTCTTGTCACTGAGAGCCACTGCTTCTGAAGACAAGATGCAAGTGGCAGTAGGGAAATACGAACTTTGCCAAACTCCCTGAACTCCCAGACTAAGAAACTGCTCCCCATCCCCTTTCTTATATGCTAATTGTCTTTCATTATCTCACAGCTGGGGGATGAAGTTCAAGTGCACAGGACAAGTAGCTATTGTTCAGTACAGGAAGATATTATTTTACAAATAGCAGTGTAAAACTGCACAAAGATTTTGTATTAAAAAACGAGAGGTTTAGATTGAAAAATTATTTCTGCCAGATGATTTATGGTTGCCTGAGAATACTTAACCTGGCCATCTCATCTGTATACACAATGACATGATCTTGGAAAATAAAATAAGATGATTTTCTTCCTTTCCCCTCTTTTTTTTTTTTTTTTTTTTAATTACCAAACCTCTCCATATATATGGGACACAGAAGGGAGCTGAATTGTTTTCCCTGGTATCATAAATGTTCTTTTTTCGACCTTTGACATTATTGACTTTATAACTTTCAAGTATAAGGATGCAAAAGAGCAAACAGTCCAATGCACAGCTTTACAACCACATCATATAAAAAAGGTAAACTCTGTTATGAAGTCCTGTCTAATCAAATGTGAGTTTGATCTGCCACTCTGATTGGAACACCTGAGTATTCCAGAAGTAGTGTGTATTTCTACCAAGGAATAATGTAGTTGCTCCAGTGCCAACACTGTCATTTATCTTACATTTTTCTTCAGTCTTCCTGTTGTTCAAAGCCTATATACTATATATGTGTATATGGATAAAAAATAATTTCTAATCTCCCTTCATTAAAGGTTAATGCAACTCTTCAGCATTACTTACTTATGGTGTGCTCTCCATTTTGTCCTGGGAGCCTGTCTCAGACTTGATTCATCTTTCTTGAACACACATAAGTTCCTTCTATTCTCCTTCCTGAAACTAGTATTTATGTACATACAAAAAGATATCCAAGGAATAGCTAAAGGATTAGGAAATTATACCAACACTACACTGCCATTCCTTGTAATACTGAGCACTGCTTTCTAAACAGCTAAGGAATTTCCTTCAACACCCAACAAGAAGCTGAATGAATTATTCATCACAGATTAAAATTAAAAATTCTTGACAATATTTGGAAAGGAGAAAAGTGGCAGTCAAAGCTATTTTCCAAAAGCTTTGTGTGGTTTTGGTACCATGGATAGCTGAAAAACGGGAGTCAGCTGAGCATCAGAGCTCAAATTGCTATCGTTTAATAAAAATTCTTGGGTTTTTTTCAGGCCGTGTGTGATGATTATAGTGTGCTCTTAAACCTTATGCAAAGAACACATAGATTACCTGCTTTTAGTTATCTAACTTACATCAACATGCGGTACTAAATGTGTACCAAAATGGTGAATATGGTACACAAGCACTGGTTTCAAATAGAATTGCTGTTATAAAGTCAGTCATCTCAAGAAAGAACAGATGGATGTTTTTTAATAGACTCTTCAATAATCATCCACAGGGAGAATGGATCCATTGCTGTACTACATGAAAAATAATATGTTTATTGAAATCAAAAGTATTCCTGTTTTTTTCAAAGAATGTTTTGGAATAAAGATTAGAATTAGGACTTTTGAGGTCCTAAAGGCAAACAAAAGTTGAAGAGAACAGCCTAATGTATGCAAATGAGTAAACAATGCAACCATTTCTCTGAAACATCCTTCAGCTACAAACACATACTATTTCCAAAGGAAGATGAAATCTAGTTTTCTACATTCCCCTTCAAGGTAGGTAGCAAAAAGTAAAGACATTATGAAGTGACAACTTTCACTACTGACTTGAGGCTACTAGTGATTATTCAGAATCAAGTTCCATTCCAGCAGAACGACTTCATGGTAGGTGTAACTGTGTAATTCTCATCCTTTCCATCTGCCATGGAGAATGCATGATGGATTAACATTTATTTATTTATTAGCCTAAACTTTTGTAACTGAACTGGACAAGTTCTCCCAGAAACCCTGCAATTACACAAGAATTTAGTTTTTTCTGTACATGGACTTTGAAGTACATTTGGAAAGGCAGAATTCATGAGGCAGCGACTAATGAGTCATACTGGAGGATAGCAACAAACGGGACCACAGGGATCTGTCCTGGGATGCGTCACATTCAGTGTCTTTATCAATGAGTCTTTAAAAGGATAATGTTTTTCAGGGAGCCAGGCTTATGCAATTCTCTTGGCCTTTTGTTTCGACTGAAAGAGTAATTTCTGACAGATTATGGAGACAATCTGTTTGGTTTGGGCAGAACCATCAGAACAACGACTGCACTGCAATTGTTAGGAAGGAATTACAACAATACCCTATACCAAGACAGCACATCCAGCATGACGGTAACTATGCCAAGAAAACTCTGCTTTGTATCACAGCACAAGCCCCACATATCTGTGAAATTAACTCTCCTCTGTTGTTGCAACATGTTTATACTAACAGTTCCAGTTAGCCTCAGAGATTACACAATTTCAGAGTCTTAGTTGACATGATTGTGCCAATAGATTATTTATTGAGATGCACAGATGCTTATATAGAACAAAAAAAGAGAAATGAGAGCGCAATGTGGAATAATCCACAGAAGAAGATCATGAATAACACAAAAAGTTTGAGAATAAGTTGCCTAATGCAGCCAGCCAAAAATACACACTGAGGTTTCAGTCCTGCAAGGTGTTGGACTCTTTGGAGAGCTGTCTTAAATCTCCTTGAGTTTTGTAAGTCACATGGTCCAGCACCTTAAAGTATTAAACAAACGTATCCAGAACTCTTATCTCAGAAAAAATTATACCATTATCATTACATTTCTTTTCCTTCAATAAGCACTTGAAAAGGTGTTCTGGAGAGGGAAATCATGAATACTGACTGAGCCGTCAGGCTGTAAAAGCTGTCCCAAAAGCATGAACACAAAGCTGATCATTTACTGGTTTTGATATAAATAATAATCAGATTAAGCATTGAAGTACATGAGGATAAAAACAACATAATGGCAGGCTATCAAAACTGTCACAGCCTTCCAAAGCTGCCTTCTGGGCTGGAATAAAGAAGTCAAAAGAATGAATAAATATAAGTGGGTTTAATCCTTGCTCATTCCTTTAATCCAAACAGAAGCTCCATACTTGTAAGAGAATTAGCCTTGGTGATGAAGATTTACAGTAGCCAGGGAGCTTTTTCTTGGAGAAGGAGGAAAATATATGAGGAGGGACCAGTACAGCTGAAACTAATTATTTAATGTGAGGATAATTATGCAGAAGTAAAAAATAGGGCAGATCGAAAAGGAAAAGCTAAAACTAAGGAATGCTATCTATATTTAAAGGTTACTGAGAAAACATCCTGTGCTTATGATACCTTCAGGACTTGAACATTTCACAGCTACTTGGGCTGGGATGTCTTAAAATCAAAGTAAAAGAGGAGAAAACCACACTAATTTTATCACTTTGATGAGCAAAACATATGTAGACTTCTATTTGAATGGACTCTGTAAGAAGATACCAACCATTCTATAAATGTCTATGAAATAGCTAAAAAAAAATAGGAAAATATAATGTTTGCAATTCCTAAATGATACACAAAACAGGTGAATTCAGTAAATTGTCTCTTTAGTTTTTACAAGTCTTTTCATCTCTTCATTTCTCCTTGTTTGTCCGTAATCTGGAAGAGCTGTATTGAAGTGATGAACTAAAAGAGCTGTCTTCAACTTCACTAGATGAACAGATGATAGGAAGTATCTCTTGGAAATTAATCACATAATCCTCATCAGAAAGCTTTGTGTAGAAAATTGACTTTCTTTGATAAGTCAACTCATATCCCATCAGAGATGGCATAAAGCTATCAATTAATTAATAATTAATCAGGAAGTCAAATACTTGTCAAGTCCAGAGAGAGGAGATTATTAATTAAATCAGATAATAATGAACTTAGCAGGAAAACAGTGATTAATAGAATAATGAAGGAAGAGAGAGGAACTGAAATTATTAAAATTGAGGTGAGAAATGGTGATAAAATAAGATGTATAGGGCTAGAAGAATACAGCAGGATAGGGTAATAATTAGGTTAGTAATTAGGGTATCACTCCAAATTTCATAATTTCACTAATATATTTGGTACAAAAAGGAGTAAGTGAGAAATCTGCAAGGAGATGTGGTGACATCTCAGGGAAACTTTGCCTATGCAAAAATACACCAAAAAGGCAAAAAGGAAGAACTGAATTACACGAAGGAAGAACTGAATTCCACTGAATACTAGAGAAGGAAATATGGTGTTAAATACAACAGGAAAATATGCAAGGCTATACAGTTCTGAATGAATAAGAAATACTTACTCATTCAAAGCTGTTCAATCTTATACTTGAAACTACGCAAGGAAAAAGACCTGAGTATAATATACAGTCATTGGAGGACTGTGAAACAGTGGATTTATTTGGATATGGCAACAGTCAAATGTGCAATGCGTAAAAGAGGTATTTCCAAGAGAGAACTGAGGAAAAAATTAAGAGTTGCACTACTGTGTCAGGATCCATGACATTCTACCATCCACGGTCAAACTACCAATCAGACTTGGGGAAGACAAGAGTCTTTTTACCTTTAAGCATTGAGCTGACAGGACAATTTCCAAAAGCAGGAAGTAGAATTAAACAAAATGTCTTCAAATCACATACAATTAGATATTATATTATTGTTGGAGCAGCAGAAAACTGGATTCAATTACTTGAAGACACAAACCATTTCTGTGTTCCTACTCACTCCAGCAAAATCATCATATACTATTAAAGTTCAAGTATAAAAATCTACTAAAATAGTTTTGTCAACCTCTAATATAATTATGATATGATATAATATAATATAATAATATTATATTATATTATATAATAATATATAATATAATATATAATATAATATAATAATATAATATAATATAATATAATATAATATAATATAATATAATATAATATAATATAATATAATATAATATAATATAATNAATATAATATAATATAATATAATATAATATAATATAATATAATATAATATAATATAATATAATATAATATAATATAATATAATATAATATAATATCACTTGCCACCATAGAGGCTTGTGTGTTTGGACACTGGATCGAAACATAGAGCTCCTGGGCTGAGGAAAGGGTGGAGACACTATCGGAACAGTGCTTTATATTTCTGTGTATGTGGAGAGATAAAAGGAATTGTATTGTACTGATTATCTGTCAAATGTACCTCCTGAGAAACCCATCTGCCAAGCTATTCTTTCATTCTTCTGCATAAGGACTCAAAACACTAAGTCACTATTTGCACAGACATTAATTCATACAACAAAACAAAACAGCAGCTCTCTAATAAGCATTGAATATTCTGTTGATTTCAACACACACACAATATTGAACCCTCGAGGTTAGCTGGTAGAAAAACAATGAATGTCTGATAGAATCAGGAAGCTGGGGATCTTTTTCCAGTCTTCCTGCCAAGAAATTTGGAGGCAAATACACTTGAAAACAACATTTCTCTCTTCTCTGGGCTTGATATTAAGTATATCAGGTCTCTTGTGACAATGGATCCCTTTCAAGAGCCAGCCATTATTCGAAAATGTTCTGTTTCCAAATTATTTTAGGGGAAATATTATTTATCAGATTTTTTTTAAGTTACTGTTTGATTATAAATGTGATTATCCCTGTAATTTTCTTAAAGTTTCCCAGCACTTGGAACTCCAGTTTGAATCTCCAGAAGAGTCTAGCTGGAGAACTAACAGCAGAACAACACAGGGCATGCTATGTCTAAGTGAATAAATTAACCCAACTTAACTGATTTGCATTCATAGATAATGTCTCTACCTCACCTGAAGCTTTAACTCCAGAGCGTAAACTCTGTCACTCATTAAATATTAGGCCAGTGACCTAGACCACAGTTCTGGCTCTCCAGGTTGACAAAGACTTAAGATTCATATTCTGAGACATATCATCCAAATAGAGAATGCTGTAACACAAAAAGTTCTAAAAGTCTGAGTATCTGTGGGGAGAGTTATTTGTAAACCATCAAGAAGTGACTGGTGGTCAAGAAATCCTAGTGGATTTGTAACATATTCTTGCATCTTAAAAGGATGCTAGCACAAACTCAATGTAGGTCACCAGCATAAGGTACTAGTTTAGTAACAGAGAAGATATTCCTTCCTGTCATGTAGGTCTCCTGGTTTAAGAAGATAGGCCACAAATTAATAGTAGAAGAAAAATTGTAAATTACCTTTAAATACAAAATCTCAAAGTTTTGTAAGTGATGATTTATCTTTTATTTTAGTTTTGTAAAACTTCTACAAGGAGATTAATTCAGGTAACAAATTAATTTATTAAAAATATTGTCCTTATCTGAACAGTCCTTTTTACTGTGCTTAATTTTGCAACATTTCAAGGTTTGTTAGTTCAGTTCTGAGCAAGACTTTTGGAAAGTTTTTCATTATAAGTCCCTGCAGGATTGAGAAGTGAATCTGTTTAAGTCTGGTCTTTTTTAACTCGGTGCCCTACTGGGGGCAATTATGGAATTTTTTGATCTGGCCTAGGATTCTTCTCTAGTGAAATCTGGTGGGCCACATAACTACTGGAGATTTTTAAATGCCTTCACTCTAAGCAGGCAACCTCAGCACTGTAAACTCTCTGTCTCACATGAAAAGAGACAATTTTACAAATTAATCAGTCTCTCAAACCATTTCTATGTGATTAAAATTACTAAGAAAACAATGATACTACAATTACAGACTAATATCAGTAAAATTTAATTTTGCAAGAAATTTACCTCAGTAAAGACAACACAAGTATATTTTACAGTCAGTTGTGGGGTTTTTGTCTTACTGCTCACCAGAAAATTCCAATTTTTTTCCCAAACTCAAAAGACTACAATGCATGCTCTGAGTCTTCTCATCTCCTTTTCCTATAATGATTAATGTTCTTATATTTATTAAACAGAAAACTAATGAAGAGTGAATAGGAAGGAAAACTACCAATCCATGAATAGCACACAGAAAGTGAATAGAGAACAACCTTTCATTCTTCAGCATCAGACACAGAGCACTCAAGGACAAGCAAATAAATGGAAATATGATTTCATCACCCATCACCCACACTCCATAGCAAAACTCATTGCCAAAGAACTTTAGAAAATGTAGAAAATGAATATTGACATGCATTATAAAAACGGCAGGACATCTTTATGAATAGCATGTCTACTGGTGGCTATCCAAAAGAATGGTATGCCTGCCATCTCCCTGCTTGCCAGAAGGTGTTAGGCCAAAGCAAAGCCACACTTGTCTTGCTTCTCATTTATTTTCCTAAGCATCCACTACTCACCACCTCCATGTACAATTTTTTAGAGATCTGCATGCACAATTTGCTAGTTTCCTCTTTATAAAATAGACACTAAAGTAAATGTTAAAAATGGAAATGTCGGAATTGATTTTCACATCTTGTAATAACTAGTTTGCAGGAACCAGAAACTAATTCAATAAAAATCTAGAAAACATTTTTACTGGCAGGAAATCACTTGTCCAAGAACTACTTTCGGGAGACAATTCTCACGTCCAACTACTTTTATGTTAAAAGCAAATGTTTTCTGGTATTGAAAGCATTTCATTATACAGCTCATGCACCTTATCTAGAGATAATTTCTAACAGATTCCCACTTTCCCTGCAAAAATAAGTTCCTAGGCATTCACTTGCTTACCATAGGAGGAATTTCTTCAGTTAACTAAAATCATATTAAATAAAATGCATTTTTTCTATCACTTGACACCCTAACCAACTAATACAGACTGTGATGAAGATTAATGAAGACTGTTTACAATGTGTTGTATCTCTTTTCCCATATATACAAAATGTATCAATATCTCTTTTTTAAAGGAAAAAATATGGTTTAAAATCCAAAGATTATGTACTACTTCTTTCAGTAAGTTATGCATAGGAAAAGGAAATATTAAGAATTGGTACACTGTGGCATTTAGTACTCATCTCTGGTATTTCTAAAAACAACAAGGTACTTTGGCAGCCAAGTTCATATTACCTCTAAAAATATGTACATACAGTCTAGTATTAATAAATGTAAAATGCTGAAGGAAAAATTAGGGCTGCCCTGCTGCAATTTTTCTATTATTTGAAAGGCCAGTAGAAAGGTCCAAAAGTTTCTTGGGAAATTGAGCACCACAATTTTCTTCCTGCATTTCTTCAGCACAGTGACTTGGCCATACAGAAGTGAAAGCAATCTAAATAAGCTCTCTTCACACAAAAGTAGCAGTTGACAGATCTGCTCAATCACAAACTACTGCTTTTAAGAAATTATTTCAACACTTCAAAATGCATTGCTTGAAGGATCCCGTATCCTTTTTTACACTAGGAAATAATTTCCTATCTCTTACTAAGTCAAAAGTGAGAGTTATTGGGCTTAAACAGCTCATGAGCTGTTCTAAGATGAGATATTCTAAGACACACTGGTTTTAGAACAACCTCAGAAACTGTGAGTTGCTCCCAAGGAGAAAGCATTTAGTGATCCTACCCCCAACACTAACAGAAATGTTTTTATCAGTAATCATATGGTAACATTTTACTTCAAGAAAATTCTTTAWTTTTTTTTTTTAATTCTTGAAATGTCTTTAAAAATAAATTTGTAATTTCACAGTCAAAACCAGCAAAACCACAGGTTATATTTTTCTTAAGGCATATTTGACTTACCATCAGAAAACTACATTGCAGAGTACATCTGGAAATTCTCAATACCCAACCATTTTCGTCAGAGCTGATGATTTAGAAGATATTTTAAAATCAAGAACAATGACTCAAGTCCATAAACATGGATTAATGAGCATGGTTTTGACCCCTAGTGGGAGGTTATCTTTGTGGTCAGAAAACTGAAAATGTTTCTTGTTTCATTTTTCTTCCCCACACACAATTAAACTTGAATTCAGCCTGAAACATGCAGCACATGACTTCACGGTTCATCCTGCAGCTGATATATTCACAGCTGATGCTGTTGATTCTAAAAGGGATCTAACCCAAAAAATATACATGAGAACTTAATGTTTTAAAGAGACGTGCTGGGCTGGATTTGCACAGACAGACAACCCTGACAGCACATCTATACTATGAAATGGAGTGCAGCACAGTGATCCCTAAACAAGCAGAGATCCAAGACACCAGTTCATGAAGAGGGAGAGAGCACAGTACAAAATTGCTTGAACAGCAAAGTTTAACACCAGCATTGTGAGCTTTATGCTGCCAAAAGCAGACACCACACCAGGCAACTCACCAATTTCTGTCCAGAATAAACAAGAGCCAGATTTGTACCCACAAATGAAAGAAAATGGGATTGAAGTCAAACAAAAGACTGCAACTCCAGTGTCTCCTGCCTCACTGCTGTACCTCAACATACCTAAACCACTCAGTTGCTGCTGTCTGGTGTTTATAAAGCATCCTTTCCCACATAAAATAAACTGTGCCGTGCCATAGAACAAATCAATTTTCATGAGAGTTGGACTCAAGGATCCTTGTGGGTCCCTTCAGACTCAGAATATTCTCTCTGTGTGATTCTGTGTTAAACTGACAGCCTAGAGGCCCCTCTAAATGTTTAACTGAACTAGAAACAGCTACCTTATCAAAAAGAAGTCTGAACTGGTCAGTGTACTCCAAGCACATTTAGCAGATTATATCTATCAGCCTCACCAAAACAAGTGTGGAATTGTGACATTATTAAGGATGCAAAGGATACAACCTGCACAAACCACAGCCAGAAGCTAGAGAAACAGATTATGAACTAAAAGAGATACTGCCCACAAGAACATGCATTTTTGGTCTCTAGGCCATGTACTACTGAAAAAAAGCAGATATTCTTCAGAAGATTAAAGAGGGGCAACCCTGTCTGAGGATTCCCACCGGCAAGAAAGTGCCCAATTCTGATTTAGTTGTCAGAGAATCCAATGAATAATGCATTTGGGGTCACCGGTTTTTGAAAATCTCCCTTTCTGTTAGTGACTTCTATTGGTGTCCCTATGTGGTGCCTGGCTCTTCCCATCTACATCAATGAGGACTCCATATGTAGAATTCACATCCCTGGATTTGGTCGCTGAAGGGTGCACCTGCTCCACACAGTGAAGATGATCCACTGATCCCAGAGTAATCTCCAAAAGCCTGGCATGTCTCAGAGGGCTAGGGAAGCACAATGTAATTTTTCCCCAGACCCCAGAAAGTGCTGTCACAATAATACTCAGCTAAAATACTCAAACCCTGCCTCTCAGCACACAGCATAAGCTCAAATATAACATAAAGCTGATACAGCTGCAGTGTCCATTGCCCTACTGCTGGTGACATCTACGTCATGCACTTCAGCACTTYACAATACGCCAGGCTGTCCAATGCAACTGGTCATGCTTGGACTGCAGAGATGTCTGGTTTCCCCCTTTTCCCTCACAGCAACTCAACAAATGCCACTGAACTATGGGGCAGTCAGTAAAAGAAGTTGCTGAGCAAAAACAGAGGTAGAGCAAGGAAAGAGATGCATCTTAAAAAAAACTTCTGTGAGAAAGCCTTCATCACCTCCACGTCAATTTTAATGAAATGCAGATTGGCACAGTTATCACATAAAACCATAAACAGAGACAAATTATGTACAAACAGCACAGCTAAAGGTTGATTAAAGTGTTAAAGATCAGGTCTGGTAATATGTTATTAGTCACGATTGAATCACTTAAGACTAATGTTGGTGCATAGAGTCTCAGAGGAATAAACTTTAATTCTGTAGTTTATTGGTATTTATGTCACTAAACAGTTCCTTGAATTTCAATTTTCACTGTTTTTACCAGTAGGCACTGTTTCTGAAATAATACAATTCATCTCAAGCACTGTGTTTGGCCCAAACCCACAAAGTAGTGGGCCCCTAAAAGGTAATGAAACCAAGAGTTCAATTTAAAGTTTATCATCTGGGGTCCTCAAAATGTATCTAGCATTTAATTATGAATAAATAACCATTTATAAACATTATTAACTGACAATTATGTGAGGAAAAAAACAGTTCTAGGTAAGCTTTTAGCACTTGTAATGTTATGGAACTTCCATTAGTAAAACAACAATATGTACTGGTTTTCTTTAGTAAAATTGTGCTTGTCTTCTGTGTTACTGCATTAGCCAAAAAAAGTTTGAAAAAATTTTAAAAAGGGAAATGGCAGAACTCCCTGAGATTTTTGTTTAATAACTATAGTTTTGGCATTCTTTATATTGTTACTTCAGAAGTACAATTTCAGTCCTTGAAAAAACAGAAACATTTGTAGTCAAAGACATGGAAAAGCAACATTTAAAACAGAAAAGAGAAATTGGACTTAAGGCAATGATTTTACATAGCAACTCATTATTGGGAATACTGCATTTTTTTTCATTCCCAGTGTAAAATATTCAGTCTGTAAAAATCAGGTGGCTTAGGCATCAAAAGTAATATTTCCAAAAACTGCAGAAAAAAAATTACTTTGTATTATTAGTCTCAAATGATAGTCATAATAAAAATTGAACATAAGTAAAGAATGAAAGGTCTAATAGGGAAGGAGAAATGTACACATGCAGCAAACAACAGAGGATTTCTGAAAATCAGGTAATATTTCCTTCTAAGCATAAAATATTTTCCTGAAAAATCGTTTTTCTATCTCAAATTTTTCATCATCCTTTTATTTTAAAGCTTTCATGCAAACTGCTGAAGAGGATATTTATCTTAAAACATTATTGTATATGCTCTTGTTTGCTATGTGATCAGATTTTTCAAAAACAATCAACTACAAAAAAAAGTTACACTTTACAGATTCAACATATATTAACAGTCATTATCATACAGAGAAATAGGTGTATTCTCTTTCAGAGTGCTGAGAGAAGATGGGACCATTTACACATCTGAAAAATCACAAGGTATTCTGATTGTAGATCATGGAAGGAAGGGGCCAATTCATGTAACTAGACAAGATATACTTACTAGTTGATTTTTTTTCTGGCACACCTATAAACACTAAATATTATTTTAGCATCCACTAAGATAGAAAAATTCCATTTTTTGACTGCATTCATAGTAGTATAACTGTAGAATTTGATTTGTAGTCTAAAAACAATCTTAGCAACCCCAATTAATAAAATATATATTTCTCAAAAAAACATTACCTTAGATTCTGCAGAAGAGAAATGGTGTGTGGCAGAAACCAAATTTTCCATTAGCAAGGAAGATCAGCTTCCATCACTGGTCTCACAAAACTCCAGTTGGACCCACAGAACTTCCTCAGATGAAGAAGGGACTTACAGCTCTAAAGTTTAATACAGGACATTAAGCAGCTGAAGAGGTTTTAGTTTTTCATCTCAAATATTTAATTACAGAACTTCCTTTTTATGGAATTGTCCTATCGGTACTTCTTATTTTCAGAGACTTCTCCTTCCTCTTTTTCATAATTATTGCAAATGTGAAGAAGAAATTATTAAAACCAACTAAGTGCACCATAGATGCCAGCTTTCAACTCAGATAAAAGGAATATAACAATTTAAATTGCATTTTTCTGCTTAAATTATGTCTACGGATCAAATTCAAAGTATGTATTTATGCTATATTGAAAGGATTGCAGGAATAGCCACACTCACAGTGTACCTCCTGACACATCCATCCTCCAGCTTTTCCAGATGGATCTCACGGCTGACAAGCGGTCTTCATGGGGGCTCTTCATGGTCTACATGGGCTTTCAGGATCACATCTGAGGCTTCACTGACTGCAAGAAAAATAAATCTGATCCCAATAAGTTCCTTGGAACAGCAGGACTTGCTTGCTGGTCCCTCAAAACAGTGTTTTGGAGAATCATGCCCACACAGATAGGGATTCCAATTATTAGCCTAGTTCTTCTCATAGTTACTCTCAGAAAACAACCCCTTGAGGAGCTTTTGTCCTCTTCATCACTGTCCTCTTTACACAACCTTGTCCAGCATACTACTGCTCCCTATACAGAGATTCCTTCCTCAAGGAACTAAACAAATCTGAGCAGCTCTCAGTGCTGCTTCATGTCTGTAGCTACTTCTTCTAAACAATTCCATTCACTTATGTCGATAATTTAATGAGATAATTAAACCCATTTCATAGTAAAGTTGTATATTTAAGAGATTGTACTTTGTGTGGCCCAAAGCCCAACAATAAAAAGCAATTATATGTTTATTAATGTCCCAATAGTCTGCCATTTTTTATGCTATTTTGCACGTGCATAAAACCACTTACAGATCCATGTTCAAGGCTGCTGGATAGAATGTACTTTTTTTTGTTGTTGCTTGACATTCCCTGAGTCTTTGAAATAAGCAGTTATTCACTAAATCTTCAGACTGGTTTTTGCTGTTCACTACTGCTCACTGTTTATGTAAATGTCTTTCCAACATATTGTCCATCCTTATTTTTTATCTGCTTCAGACTGCTAGGCTTCTGCTATGTCTATAAAAAAACAAAGAGAAAGATAAAGTCAATATTTTTTGTCAGTACACATGGCATCTCAGAAAATGAATTGTAGCACTACACATTATTAGATGTGCAGGTAATGATGTATTCCCCCTGCCAAACTCTTCTTAGATAATAAAAATTACATGCTTATTGCAGACACACTAATTATGTGCAGTTACAGACAAAAAAAATTTGAATGCCTTCCTGAGGTGTAGATTAGTCTGTATTGAATGCTGCCTTTGGCAACGCATTTAGGAATTTTATTTTAATATTCTTAACAGCAAATTAAAAATATATTTGAAAACCATTAAATTTGAAATACTGCCAGTGAAGCTGATGAATTAAATTGATAGTGGAGTTTCTCCACCATCTATTCCTGACTGAAAAGAAGGAAATTATTTGGCTTGCACAATGTGATTTCAGTGTTTCATAAAACAAGAGTATCTAGAGATGACAGACAAGACCAGGACTGTGCCAGGGGTTGCAGAAACATATATAACTACAGCTTCTTTTCAACAGCTCAATAAAAAGTGACTTTGTATGTACTCTTTTCTTTACTAATAACAGCAAAGGAATATACAGGGGGATAAAAAGCCTTGGTCCTACATCAGGATAGGCCTCTGACAAGCTGAAATTCCCAAATAAGCCCTAAGAATTGTAGGCACACAGGTTGTCACAGGCTGTGAGTTCCTGCCTGGCTTCAGCTCTGCAGACATTCTATCACAGTCCTCCAGACAGCTTGCTTCCTGCAAAAGTCTGTCTTTCCAGGCTTACATTTTGTTATATCAGATTTGTTCAGCTAACAAAAGATATGTGTTTCTAATTGGTTTGGCCTAGAACTGGTATGTGGCATGACAGTGACAAAAATAAAACAGTTATAATCTGCAGCAAAACCTTTTTCAAGCTGTAAGAAAGTTCAGAAAACAGATCAAACTACTGGGAACTCCCCTACCTTTTAAAAAGAAAGAACAGTGCTGTGCATCTCAAAAATGCACAGCCTAATTGGGAGAAAAAATGCCATGGACCTTTAATTCAAAAGAATGTCCTCTGCAAGTATACTTTTTAGTAACCATAGCTAAAAGCACCAGAAAACAAAAGGAGAAGCACCTTTAGTCCTAATCATCTTCTATCTGCTGCTGGAAGATTTGTACCTCACATGAGACGAGGGAAAGGCTCTCAACCACACAAATTCATTAATGGAGGAGGGGTTTTGGCCTTTTCTTTGTGTCTGGCAGTGGCAGAGAGCCCTGGCCCATTACCAGGGTCAGTGTCCCTAGCCCTGCACAGCAGGCAAGCACCAAGTCAGCTGCTGCCTGGGTAGTCTGCAGCATTCCCCAACTCTGGCACTTCTGTACAACTGCTCACTCTCTTTGAAAGAGCATCGTTCCAYGTTGTTTGGTTTTTTTCTGGAAAAAGCTCTTTAACAAATGATTCCAGACCCAGCATGAGAAATCCACACACAGGGCAGTAGACCTCCAGCCAGGTAAGGAGGGACAGCGGGTGGAGCAGGAAAGAAGAGGTGACAGTGCCTAAGTTTCAGCTACATCTGGACATGTGTAAATCATTGAAGACCTTAAAAGTAACTCTGAGGTTCAGTGGGACAAGCATGCTACCTTGGAAGCATGTGCTTAGAAGCAAAATAGACACTGAGCTAAGACATCTTCTACATATGATGTGGCTAGATGCCAGCCTACAGTATTTAAACTGCACCAGGCTGGAGTCATGGGGATTTGTGGGAATTTGAGTCCCCAGAACTTCCCATTCTGCAGTCAGAGGTGCAGAGAGAGCTCAGAACCATTTGCACTGCCGGCCCCAGTTCGTCCTCTGTTAAGTGAACTCTCCCCTAGAAACTAAAGATCAGCTGTAGAAAACCAGGTGTAGCTACAGCAATGTAAAGCAAGACTTTGTTTCCATTTTTTCTGCTTTCAAGAGAGCAGCAACTAGCAGCAACATTCTGCTGGAGCAGTCAGCAGAGAACAACATTTCTCCTTGTGCTCACACACTCAGTTTAAAGAAAAAGAAACATCTGTTGGTCGTGTCTTTGTCTAGATCATTTATGAAGGCTCATTATTTTATTCTTTCTGTTACTACAACTTCCCTCTCTCCATAGAAACTATTGCTGACAATAAGGTAGATCAATTACTCTGGGCAGAAAGATTTCATTTTCAATTCCCATTTTCATACTCATTAAAAAACAGCAAAATCCTTAAAGATATATTCATTGTTAATTATAATTCTTCTATAAACACATTGTCGTTTTGCAAATGTCACTTAGATTACAAGAAAAAATAACAAAAAGGTATTATATAGTCAATAAAGAAAAATATACTTCAGGCAACATTACTGCAAACTGCTTTCGTCTAATGAAGAGTGTAAAAGGAGCTAGCAACCCACAATCCAGTCAATTTCCTAGCACAAATTAAACTTGGATACAATGAAGTTCTCCTGGGGGAGAGCATAATCACTGTTTTCTAAGATGCTTTATCGCCTAACCTGCTCTGAACTCCCTTGATGCTTTGAACTTTCTTCTTCACAGGATGCAGGCATAAGGGGAATCTTCCATTACATGGAAGGGGCAATGGCATGATTGTACTAAAAGCACTTTCAAAATCACAAGGGAAAACACGTTAAAAAATAAAAACCAAAGAACAACTTCTCTATATTACTTTGGTATGTTCAAACTCTGTAGCCAGCATTACCTTCTGTTAATCGACTGTATCTCTGCAAATCTCCCGAGAGCTAAATACAAGAAATGTGCTACAAAAATACCAATGCAGAAAAAACCAGAAGTTAATACTAAAATATACCTCATGAAAGCTGGTATAGATAAACATTTTTCATGTCTTTTTCTGTTGGTACCTTTTTCTGTTGGTACAAGTGGAAATTGTTCAAGCTTATCCAGGCAAAGAAATCTTAAACACAAGGGCCTTATAAGAAGTTACACTGAGAAATCATGTATTAAGAAATTACTAGCTGCTAATTTGGTCCAGTTTTGGTTTTAGGCATCTGAGTTGCCCAGCTTCACCTTGAATTTAATGACCTATCTAGACAGAACTATTGTTTGGTCAGATATCCCTCCCTCCTAGCCTTCTCTGTTTACATGTAACATAAGGTAATTTCCTGTATCAGAAAGGTACTAATGACAATAAATATTAACCAAATTATTTTTAAACTGTAAGAGAATATATCAAAAGATATTTGAAGCATGACCTTGCAAAGTAAGGTATCAGACGTGAATGGGGTTCAAAAACCTGACTATGAAGGAGCTGCATTTTACAAACCTCTTAAAAGATCTGTAGAGTTAAGTAAACTCAGGGATATAGTTCTGTTTTCCACAGAATTTTGAGCCAAGATGGGAAAGTCCACAAGTTCCTGTAATTTGCCACAGATTTATGGACTACTGAGAAAGTAGGCACTAAAAAGGATTAATTCCTGATTTACATATTCTACTAGTAAAGTGGCAAGGTCTTATGGAACAAACACAACAGCTGCAAATTACGTAATTATGTATCTGTATGCAAATTTGCAGACATCTCCTAAATGTTGGAATACTATTTGCAATGCTAATAAGTGCTTTTTATTACCTCTACATAATTTCTACATGTGATCCTGTGCCAGATGTCACTGTCACTTGGAAAGCCTTTATTGTCAGGTTAGCTGAGGCAGCAAGCATTAACACTGCTCATAAAAATCCTAGTTTTAATTAAATTTCCTGCAGTGTCTCAATAATTGCTCATTGTCTTCCTCTCCAAATCAGGTTGATTTCTTTTTTCAAACTGCACACCTGAATCATAACTTCCAATGCATAGAAGCCTTCCTTCTCCACCTCAACATTATTAAATATACTAAAAAAGAAAAAAAGACAGGAAAAGTAACATCTTCAGATGCCAATATAATTTCCTTATGGAAGTCTATGCAGTGAATGTCAAGAGAAAGACAAATAAGGGATACTGATTGTGAAAAATGTTAAACTGTCTCTGTGCGGGAAGAAGTTATATGGAGGTTGCAATCAACTAGTGGCATCAGTGAATCACTCCTTCACATTGTAACTCTTCTATTCAGAGTAAGTTGCAAACCAGGACTATATTTCCTCCTTAAACCATTTTTATGAAAGGCCTGATTTGAACAATGTAGGGGGATAGAATATAAGAAAATAAAGACAATGTAGGAAGTAATCTTACCCCTAAGGAGTTGCAGCTGGGCCAATTATCAAAGATTAGGAGCAGGCCTGACTTTAACTGGCCACATCTGTAACCAATGAGAACCGCGCAGCTATAAAAGAATGGGGGTGGCTGATTCGGAAGGGAACTGGAGTCAGTTGACTGCTTTATGAAGAAGAAAGAGTCAGTGCTCTGAGGAGCTGCCTATGAGAAAACACAAAGAAAGTATGAAGCCTTTGCAATAAGGAGGCCACAGTATGGAACCTCTGCAATAAGATGACAACAGAACAATGTCTTCCACATAAATTTCTTGATGTTAAGCCAAATGTCTGAGCAAGGATGCCAAGGAAAAAACCAATGGCAAGAAGAAACAAGCAAGAAAATTAACTATTTCTTCCTCTGAAAAAAGCAACTTTCAATTTG
This sequence comes from Cardinalis cardinalis, assembly GCA_014549065.1. Lineage (NCBI taxonomy): Eukaryota > Metazoa > Chordata > Aves > Passeriformes > Cardinalidae > Cardinalis > Cardinalis cardinalis. The sequence goes on from JACDOX010000073.1 coordinate 1,058,762, forward strand.
TTACTTTTAGTAGGCTGGAATCCAATAGAGTGTAACTGGACCAATAAAACAAGTGCTTCACTTACAATGTCTTGTTAAAAGAATCTTAGTAAAAACTTTGATACCCTTGATTTAGACTACTGTCCTACAACACTTTAGGCCATGAAGTAGTGACAGACCTCTCCCAGGCAGTTATGGGAGTGCAGTCATTTTAAAGACTCAGCTGGCCAACCTTTTCTGACTGAACTACTCAGTTGTTTGCAGAAGCATGATACTCTTTTGTGTGTGGCTAGGCTTCTCACCACACTCAACAAAGACTTTGATTTTACTTGATATTACTCACTCAATGCCAAAGACCTTAGCATTGAGTGCATAATAAAGAACTCTACAGAAAGACTTTTACCCACAGTTGAGAGTGAAACATTAAATCAGACTTCTCCACAAAACAAATATTACGATATTAGATGAAGCTGAATCTTCCAAAATGTCTCATTATTTGGAGTTTACTACTACAGAAGTTGCTGATGGAAGYACTTTTTGACAAGGTATATAAAAATTATCCTTGGTACAAACTAGGCTTCATACCCTACCTGGCTCAGCTCAGAATAAATCTGGGACTAAGGCGGATTAAACTCTTTTTTTCCATCTTCCATTTTACAGTATTTTCCATCAAAATTACTACCTGTGAGATTTAGGAGTATCAGAGTAAAATCAGAAAGGCTGCTGGGGTGAGATTCAACAGTAGATTATAACATCATTCTATTGTACTTCACTACTTCACTAGGCCTGTGTAACCAAAGTGCAAAAAAGATGCAGGAATTTATTTTTTTTAAGGAGCTGATAGAAAAAAGAATCTACAATAAACTCAGTTAGACCAAAAGTTGTCATAAATTAGGGCTGGCTAATTCGATCTAAGCTATCTATTGAGAACATTAAGGAAATCTGCATTACTTTCATCTGAGGACCAGTTTTATGGACAAGCCTTATCCAACAATTCTCCACTGCCAATTGGCTAGGAGCTTGGTGTCTGAAATGAAAAAGAGAAGGAACACCCTAGAATTTACACCATATGTGTGTCAGTTGCCCACAAGATTGAACCTTTAGGAGTAATTTATCTTTTGCTTACATTTGGGAATTTTATCCTCATTTCCATGGGTTTAATGTGAGGATTAAAATACTCAGAACATTCATGTGGATACCACTGCCACCTGTGCTCTAATTTCTTCCTGTTTCTTTGTCAAAAGATATTATTTCAATACTTAAAAAAAAAAGATATTATTTCAATATTTCAAAATATTCTGAAAAGCTGGGTTCTGTCCTGGCTAGAGTATATACAGAACATATAGAATCATTAAGGTTGGAAAAGACCTCCAAGATCATTGAGTCCAACCTTTGACCAAATATGAATAATAGCTCAATACCAGCCTACTCACTAATTCACTGCTTAGTATTTACAATTAACCAAGAGGGCGTAGTCACCGCTTCAACTCCTCTAGGCTCACCAGAGGATAGGTAAAAATCATTACTCTAGAATGCTTAAAATTCTGAAGAACAAAGTAGAAGAAGCTAGAAATGGTCACTGAAATACCACTTCTACATCTACTGCTAGACATTATTAGAGCACCTGGCTAAAGAGTGGCATGAAACTCTAAAATAATGAACAAACTGTGTGAGTTTAACATTAATTTGAGTTCTAAAAAGGTTTGTGTAACAGTGGCATAGCTATATTTCAGAAATATCTAAAATTATTAAATGTGTAAATACCACATGCAAGCAGTAGAATGGTATAAACTTGTGTTCTTGAAATTTGAGATGTTAACTTTCTTAAAATCTTCCTTCAGTCTATTATTTCTCTTTTATTTAAGTGCCTGGTTACTAAGTCCAACTAGCAACTATTTCAGCTCCTTTAATCAGATGAAAATCATACAAAGAAAAATGAAGGGTACTTAAGACAATTTTTAAAAACCGTTCACAGTCTCTTCCTTTTTCTATTTCTTTTTCTTGACGGTCTTACTCATTTTTTTAATTTCTAGATTGCCGTATCACAGATTTAGCATTTCAGTCTGGACTTTTCCAATTGCAAATTCAGTATCTCTGTGGATTTTCATTACAGATATGCTGCTACAGGTTTATATTAAGATGATCAGTATTTCAGCATTTCCACCAAAAATCTCCTCCTTTACTCTTTTTCAGTAACTATGCCAGTACCTTTGTTTTCATAACACAGAAATTTTGTTTTCAATAAAAGCAGCTACTGCTGAACATTTGCAGTGAGTCTAAGTAACTTGGGCACCCATTTCTAAAGTTATGTGAATAATTATTTTGGGGAGTTTTCTGCTTGACTCCATAAAATAAAACAAACTACTTTGAAGCATTTGTAAAAATCAAAATGAAGATACTGGACTATATTATCCATTGCGCTATAATAAAATAAATGTATATGATTTTAAATTAAGCTGAATTCTGAAACCAAAGTAGATATGTCTGATTTTGACAAAACTGAACTGAAATACATGGGTTTTCCAAATTCTTTTATTAAGCAAAAAAACCCCAACAATTCAAGGGTCAATCTGCACAGTTTTAATAAAGTTTGTTTCTTGAAAAACTTCACTTGGTGAAGTTCTTCACATAACTTCTATTACAAATTAGAGAAGTTCATTTATTTTACCACCTCTAAAAATGTCATCTGAAAGTGCTATAGGTGTGAAAAAGATAATAAATATCACCAAAGCAATCTTGAGTAGTAAGGAAATTCAGACTACCAAGATCTAAAGAACAAATTAATCTTGGCTACCGCTCAGCTGCTTCCCAGCAAGCTGGCTCCAGGAATTCTTTGCTCCTTTGAGATCACAGCGTTCTATTTATTTCTTTTCAGCAAGAAAAGTTCCCATTTAGTGATGTTTCTAAAAGCATGTCCAAGAAAACTTATGCATTATTAATAGTTAAGCTTCATACAATGACATGATAAATCTAATGGTCACTCAAACTTCAAGGATTAGGACAAGTCAGCTGATAATATTTTGAGACTAGTTTTCTCTTGCAGCAAGATTGTTGGAGTTCTACCAAAAAGAGAAAAATTTATTTTTTAATACTTCAAGAAAGACTTGTATGCCCCRTATGCTGGTCATGCATAAGAGTTTAGAGGCAGCCCTACAGAGGAAGGGAACTAGAATGGTAACTGAAGATTCGGAAACCTGATAGCCATGCTAACAAGAAGACATTAACAGATCTAACTTGATTTTTTCTATTAACATTAAAAATAAAAATATAACACAGGTGACACAAATATGGATGAGGTTTAAGAGCAGTTGAAAGGATGGACCTGAATTATAACACTCCAGAAAAAAAGGTACGGTTGTAAAACAGCCATTTATTTCTTTCCCAAAGGAAATGCTAAATGCAAGTAGCAAAGATCATTTGGATTAGTACAGAATCTTGCCCCAAAGACTTTCCCAATAAAAAATCCTGAAGACTTGGAAATAAGCTAGTTGTGGCATCATATTTGTGATGAAATACAGCCCACAGTGTGAAGCTTAAGGATACAATTTTAATTTTCCAGCAAAGTTGTGAATTGAAAAAGGGAAGTTTAAGAGGAATGGGGATATGAACAAAGCTTTTTGAAATTTATCAAATAGAGGTACTACTTGGCCCTTTCTACCTACCACAAAAAGCTGATAAGGTTAGGAACACAGATGTATTCATATGAAAGTCACATAAGGCCAGGGAGAGCCCTGGGATTTTTTTCAACTTTAGACATGAAAAAGAAGTCACAGCATATGACTAATAGTGAAAGATACTCCCCAGCTGTTTTTTAAAAGCTTCCAGAAATAAACCTCAGATTCAGCCAGTGTTAATAGGGTCAGAATTTCCATGCCAAGTAGTGATACCAAAGGGACTGAAGAAAAGAGATGTAGTTCTAATGTACTAATAATGACTTGTCTCCTTGGATTTTTATAAAATGTCATGCATTCAGTTCTTCAGCCTTTCTGCCCCAGTACTCACAGGAGTCCTCTACTGTGAGCAGGTATACCAGAAGCATGGGAAACACTAGCACAAATGAACTCTAGGAGAATATATTATTTGCCAGCCATCTAGCCTTTCTCCATATATATTTTCAGCTGCACAGTACCTGACACTGTGGAACTGACAGCCTTGTGCTGCAAGGCTTTGGAAAAAAAACCCATACATACAAAGTTTTGGGAAAAAATGACATATACTTCAAGTTTTATTGTAAGGAAGTTATTTTCATTGTTTCATAAATCTGGTGCATGGCCCAGTCATTCTGTAAAGTCTGACAGACAGCATAGCTTCATACTTCATGCCTCCTTTTTTTCTTTGCATATTCTGCTGTAGAGAGACATGAAGTCTGTCAGCAGTTTTCTGAATATGTCATGGTAATTTTAAGCTGCTTTTGTTCAAATAAAGGAACTAAGATGAAAGACATATACAGAAATCATTTATCTTCAAGCTGGAAATACTGTTCAAATAATTCCTTAACTATTCTTGCACTTCATTCATCCTGTAAAGCAATTTTCTTCAGTTTGTTACAGAGTCTACGATACAGGAATAGGCTTTCCATTTATGCTTCTAATGGTCTCCAAGGAGATCTAACCTGCCATTCTTACTGTTCAAGGTCATATAGTTTTGGTCTGAAAGTTCTTTCATTCATTAATTAGTTACTATGTTTAAGTCAAATCCATTATTGGATCTGGACAGAGATGATTCTGTTGTGCCTTTCAGCTTTCTCTTGTTTTGTTTTTGAGAGGCGAAACCACTTTTGAACCATCTCTCTGTGTCAGTAAGAATCTCAGGCAGTCAAAATGAGATTTGGGCTTTTTCAAATGCAGCTACCCCTATGTTTATTGAGTGCTGACAAATCTTTACAATAATTATAATAGAAAACAAGAACCTTAGAATTCAAACAGCTTGATTACGTCCCTCTCTGCAGCAGAGGTGACCTTAACCTTGTTACACATGTGTCCTGAAGGGAGTCAGAGAGAACTTGCTGGTAAATCTGAGCCTCTTCCTACACACGAGACACAGCTCACCCAACTACAAACAGTCATCATCACTTCATGCATGGACTAAAAATCACCTTCTGCTTTTCTTTCTCAAACAGAATAGCATGCCACTAACAAGAATCAAAGTCAGTAGGTCCCCAAAGGTTATGATGGAAAGGTAACATTCTTCTGGTCATCAAGATTTACCTTAATAAGATTAACATTGTCTCTTGCTTCACCTGTACTGGTTCCAGCCCTGCACACAGATTCTGATGCAGAGGAAATTAAGTAACAGAAGGTCACTCTGCCCATTTCCATTCCATTTAAATGAACCCGTGGAGGTTCTGACATGATAGGAAGTGTGTGTGTTTTTGAGAATCCTGAAAATGTTAAACCTCTCCCCAGACACTGCAACTGAACTCTCAAATTTCCAAAAGCCACTCTGTATCTTAATATAATTAGAGCAATCTTGGAATCCTTGCTTCCTACAGCTGTTCCTTACGACTGCAAGTTACCTGTCAGAAAATTCAGCTCCCTGGTAGGAAGAGAAGACTGACAGATGGTGAATAAATTCAAGGCTAGTTTATTTTTATAACTGGAAAATAAATTTCAGACATCCTGGTGGTCTACAGATTGTTTCCAGGTCTTTTCTATTTTTATGAAAGATAAAATATGACTTGGATTCATGATCAGGCAATTTAATTTTAGCCAAATTGCAGAGAAAAGTAAATGCCAGCTCTTATTCCAAACGTTAACTTTCTGAGCCACTGAGACATTTATCTTATATAAAAATTATTGCAATAATATTTTTTGGTTTACAACTAATTTACCAGGAAATTAATATTTGGTTTTATGAACACATTAATCAGATGGTACTTATTGTTGAAATTATCCCATAAAAGTACGTGTATTTAGACTTGATTACAATGCAAGGCATTAGACTCTTTCAAAGGACTGGTGTAGGGATTTTTCTTTTATTTTTAACAAGACATTTTAAATCTATAGCATTCAGCCTTGGGGTTAACTGTGGTGACTCCATAGATACATTAATTTCAAAATTAATGTCATGATCATTTTCCCTCAGAAGGAGGAAAGAAAAGAGCAGTATTAATGTAAACAACTTACACAGTTAGAATTCTGATCTCTCATTAGTTTCATCACAATCAGCGATAAACTGAATAACTGTTATAAAAGTTAAATAACGAAATAGCCACTCCTGACCCCATCGAAGTTACCATTAAACTTGCCTTTAGTTTTTGCAAGGCTTCAGTATCCTTCAAATAGCACTCTTGAAGCAATCCTGTTATCTGCAAAAAACTTGCAGAGAACTGCTGCCATTCTTCTACAATTTAAACATTCCATTCCACAAGAATTCCCTCTGAAATTCGCTGCAAACTGCCCTTGACTAATAGGAATTATATAATAACTGCACATGTACTTCTGCCTGGTTTTAAGACAGACTTTTTCATACTCTATCATTAATTCAGACTCAATATCATTCAGTCACTGAAACTGTGCAGTTAGAAAAGAAAAGCTTTCTAAATTTTAAATAAATTCTATATTTCCTAAAACTTTACTTATTATTTAAGGGCTTTGCAGGAGCATGTTATACAGAATTATACATGCAGCCTGCAGTCCAAACAACAGTCCTGTTGTTGATTTTGTACCATCTCCAAATAAACAGATACTGAAACTGGCCTAGGTACTTGTGTGGTAATTGGCAACCCTGTCACTTTCCAGGTGAACAAAGACTAGAGAGAAAAATTCATGTATTAGAAATATCTACAAACCATCTTTTTATTTCCCTCACATCAAGTCAAGCAAAAGATGGAAATATTTTTAAGAACTTCACAGTTCATTTTAAAAAATCTTACCTCTGAAATAAATGGTTAAAGAAATCATTGCTCAACTCAACATGAGAGAATACACAAAATACCTGTACGAAATCTGATCCTCTGTACACATACTAACTGCAACTTGATCAGAAATTTTCCAAGCTACGTGACTATACCTAAGGCTCTAAAACCTTTTTAAAAAGAGGTCAGTGGCCTGACATTCACAAGTGGTAATTCTGCCATTTATTCTTTATAGCATGGTTGCAGAAATATTAAAGTAAATAGATGAATACATTTGTCCTATTGACAGAAAAGAAAAACAACCTATGAATCACTAGGTGCTCAGCAGACTGGAAAATCAAACTAAAAAAACAGGTATCTAAGTTTAAGTAGAAGAGCATGATTTTTGGCACAGATCTGTGCCTCATAACTTCTGGCAATCTTATTCCATTCTCCTCTGTTAGGAGGAAAGGGATCCACATACAGAAGGCAATTCAGATGTTATTTTGACAGTGTCTATACTAAACCAAAAGGGAACTTAATGAGATAGATACATGCTCCTAAATTAGGTGACTCAATTAAATTACCAAAGTTAAGTTGGATATATTCCAGCTAAGTTTAGAAGGTCTTGGACACATTCTCAAAACTAGAAAAATAAATTCACTTAAAGGTGTGTACTTAAACAAATGTAGAAAGATTCACAGTAGACATCTAAAAGCCAACCTTAAATATAATTAGTTGCAAGAAAAAATGCAATTTTTTACTTTTTTTCAAAAAATTATTCATAAAGCATAAAGTCCCAATTAAGTCAGACTATAAATTTATGGCAATTTATTACAACATAAAGTGATGGCTAAACCACTGAGAAAAACTGACCTGGAAACCTGGAATCCTGTGCTCCAAAGTGGCTGCAGGCAGCCTGCTGAGGAGGTTGTGTGGGAGAAATGGCAGGAGCCCTGGCAGGTTTCTGATTAAAAAGATCAGGTGGAATAGCATCAAAAATTGGGCCGCTGACACACAAACAACTGCTGGGAAGTTCTTCGGAGCATTCTAAATTTATATTTACATGACCCAATATTGCTTCTGGCTTACTGCAAATGGCATGCTACTTCAATTAGACAAGATGCATCACAAACCACAAACAGTAATCCATCAGGGAAGTTTTTAAATCAACCTGGCCTGTCCTCAGGCAGACACACTCTGTTGCAAAAAGTATTTTATCTTGGTGCATACAGGCTGATTTCACTGGATGCAGTGGTATCTCCAAGTTTCTATCTAGTTACTGACAAACATGGTAGACTGGTGGGCACCTACACCAGTCTGGGTATTGACAGGTTCTTTTGTTCTGTAACTCACCTGAGAAAGTTAAAAAAGAATAGATGTTTAGACAGAAACATCCTGGGAAAGTGAGAATTGCAAACTGTGCAGCACTTGACAGTAAGAAGAGTATTCTAGAGCCTCACAGAAAACCATACTGTCCCTGGGAAGAAAAATTTACTCTGAAATCCAGATTCTAGGCACTTCACAGGATGAAAGACTTCCATTATATTATGAAATCTTGGCTGTACACACACTGCTTTCCTGTTTGGCCCTGAAGAAAAGCAGCTATTGTTTATCTCCTAAAATGAGAAATACCTTTGAAGACACAGAACGTTTGTCACCTTACACTATGGAAGAGGCCTGGATCTTCTTCAATGTATCAGGGAAAGCTTTGTCACTGTTTTCAGCTGCTCAGGAATTTTCCATCTGATCCCTTTTTTCTTCACTTTATACACAGTAGTAAATTGCACAAACCACTGAGTGAATGAAACCCACTAAAATCAGCTCTGAAACCACCAATGATTACACTGTGGTTTTAAGTTTTTAAACAACAATTTGAAGCAAAGATCTCTCCTAGCCTCAAGTGAGCTAAGCCTAGACTAGAACAAGAAATATACCATGAAGTTGCATTCTCTATCAACTCCTGGAGGTTAGGCCCTTGAGCAAGGGTAATTTAGCACTGAAATTACATTGTCTTTTCTTGGAAATATCTGTGATCTTCACTATCTGTTTCATGCAATAAAATAAAGTTGCTGATTTGATGCTGTACCTTCATACCAAAATAAAGGCCAGTTGCTATTTGTCTCAAGCGGGGGGGGAAAAAAGTAATTATAAATTATAATTAAAACAAGCACATGATTTTCGATATTTTAATGAAGCAAAGGTAGCTGCACTTGTTTACAGCTCCAATCAAATTCAGATCACATTAATTGGAATTTTCCGTTTCAGACGAGTAAGACTAGCAAGCAGGTAGAGAAAGAGCTCTAATGAGTTTCCTCACCACAGAAAAATTATCTGGCAAACAGTACAAAGATCACTCAAATGAAAACAAATACTCAATAAAGCAGATAATTGACTGCAATCTTAGTTAATAAGATGGCCCCAAACTGCCCTGCAAAAATGCCAAAGCAACTAAATATAAATGTTTATCTTCGTTAGCAAAGGAAGAAGAACTTCTGTTTTTTTCCGGGGAACTTCTATTCAGTTTTSTGAGAGTCTAAAGTACCTTAAAATTAACAAAGCATATTATGTCATTGTTTCTGGTTTGAAGTTTTATTTCAGTATTGAATCAGATGGTGTATGACCTAGAGTCCTTCCCATCCTTTGAACCTGTCAGAATCAGTATTTGTTTACAGTGTCAAAAGAGGATGCTAAAATGGAAGACTGATCACTAACATTTTTTAAAGGCCTATTAATTGCACCTGAGGATATTCTCAACTCAATATATATACACATGCTTGTACACCCATACACATATGTATATGCGTGTACATGCATATATATGTATATGTATACTACAATCTAATGACAACACAGCCGATTTAATCCATTTTTTTTCATCACAATTCAAATCCTTCAAATACTGAAACTGATGATCAGGGAAACAAGCCTTCCAACAAGAAGATTCCCAAAATATCTGTGTTGCCTGAGAATTCCTTTTTTTTTTCAATAAATCAATAGAATAATCAAAGGTCCTTTCTACAACGCTGTCAATGTGACTCACCATGAAAAAGTCTAGAATAGCATGCAGAAATTCTCTGGTCAGCAAGGTACTGCATATGTGGTGAGAATCCAGCCAATCCAGTATTACTGCCTGCATACCATTATGTGCTGTCTGTATACCATTAAACAGCTTCAGTGTTCTTCTTAACCAAGACAGAAACAGCTGACTACTCCTGTTGCCTTGGAGAACATGGCAGAGGAAGTATCCAATGTCCTTTTCAAAGCAGGTTGTGGGAATTGTTTACAAGGGACAGAATATTTGCTATGTCTCCCTCATTATGTCCATCTTATGCCTCACCTTTCTGTTCATCCACCAATCTATACAATGAGTTATTGACAACAACAATTTTTTGAGTAATACCTATATTCAAACTATGTCAGCTCCATCCAAAAACCATACATAGTTTATAGTTTTCAAAATTACATGAAGTAAGATGTCATTGTAAAGAAGGAAGAAATAAATGCCCATTACATCCTTAGTAACATTTGATCGCATAAGGATCTCACTTCTTTGAATTTCTAATTCCATATCCTCCCTGCTATTTCAGGGAGAATGCTATTATACAGAACTATTTGTAAATGGCTTTAAATTTAAAATTTAAATTAAAATCTTTCTAATGTCAGATTTTTGTGAATGGGTTACTAATATTGTAGCTGTTCCTCCTAGAAGTCTCAAAGTTGGAAGTGAAATACTCTCTTCCCTGACTCCCCAACATAGCAAATTACCCCAAACACTTTCCCACAACTTCTTCCCAGAGTGAATTTTCTTTCTCATGAATGCTTACAGGGTTTAGTGTTGCCATCTTTGTTAACATAACTTCTATCCATACCAATGAAAGCTCCTCGAAATAGACACAGGAGTTGGAGGCAGATAACCTGCTAGTGAACTCAGCAAATTCAAAGAGCTGAGAAAGTATATAAACTTTAATCTTTATCTAGACTTTGTGCTTCCTTCTCCCCCCTCCATCAACAAACTTTCAGTCCTCCTTTCTTCATAGTTCAAATCCCTGTTCCCTTTTCATACATTGACCTGTCTAATTTCCTCATGGATCTGCCACCCTAAAGTTAGCAGGCTGACAGTGGAGCTGCTATGGGGCAGACAGACATTCCCACTTCAGCAGGCTTTCCACTCTCTAGAAAAGTGTTCTGGTTCTTCCATTTCATCTCCCCTTCACCTGATTCTGACAGGACAACATAAACCCTCTGCTACATTTGCTTACCCTCTTACTCTAGGTTTTAAAACTAAACTTCTAACACTTTGAGTAGTAAATGATCCTTAAAATTGAAAAAGCAAAGGCATGCCAGGCCCTAGAACAGATGAAAAGCAGGACGGACACAAAAACAAACTAGCAAGCCTCCTCAACCTCCTCTGCAGCCTCCCCTCTGCTACAGGAAACGATTTTAATATTTTAAAGCACAATTCAAGCCAATTTATTTCACAAATCAAAAATTTACAGATGATGATGGTGAAGAAGAACGCTTATTTTGTTATGTATGGTATACATACTGGTACTGTTATACATCTAGGAAAAAAACCCTCTCTTTCTGAAATAATCTTTTCACATATGTGAGCAGAAGGTAATCCATCAGTGTAATGGCAACAAAAAATACAGGAGTGTAACTTCCTCGTTGATGGCAATTTGAACTGAAGCAACTCACAAACATGACTCTCATGCAGCTCCTGCTTTTTGCTGAGGGTGCGACAAAGTGGATCAAGATACGACAGACAGATTCCCAAATGGACACTCATATCAGAAAACTGCAATTTCTCCATTAATACACAGTATACTTAAAAAGAATCTTGTTGTATTGGATAGAGGTGCACATTCCAGTTCCTTTCTTCTTTCTCTCACAAAGGTGCTAAGCCAACAATTGCCTCTAAGCATTAAAAAATTACAAGATTTCACTTTCATACTATGGCAGATTTCCCCTGATAGAAATCCCTGCAACATAGAGATGGACCTCTGTGTTGGATGGTATCTGCATTTACTTGTTAAAATTGTTTTATTCTGTCATCTTGAAGAAACGAGTTAAATGCTCTGCCTCAATTCCCCCTTCTTCAAAATGGAGATAGTAATCCTGTATTCCAGATAAGGTCTTTCACCATCTCTTGCAATAAAAGTATTGTGTAATTAGATAATATTACTGCCAGTCTTACTATTTATTTCATATTATATGTATTTTTTATAATTCTAGATGCATTTTAGTAACTGCACTAAAAAAAATTTTAAAAGGCCTATTTCCTTGTCCTAGTTCAGCCTTAGAGGATCTGGCTTATGCCTCACATACCTACTACCTTTAGAGTTTGAATTCAACATAAAATATCCCTGATACAATTACACTTCATTAATAAAGTATACAAGCAAATATATTAAAAAAATCTTCATTCTGGAGATAAGGCTAACAAGTTTCTAGCAAGCTTTTATGTGATGAGAAGCAAAGAATCTGCAAAAAGTGGACAAATACTAACAACTGTGATCTTCCCAAATCTGAACTCTAAGCCGATGCACAGAGCCGGCAAACTCTGAAGCGAAGGAGCCTTGTGGTTCATCCAGCTGGAACAAGAAGCCAGCAGACTATGAAAGGCAATCTGCCCAAGTTTCCTCAGGTATTTCTGCTAATACGTAGTTTTCATCTGCGTCATTTGTAGTATTTCAACCAGGGCACAGATGGGATCTACTGGCATCTACAAAAGTGCACGTATTGACAAGAGAATTAAAATAACAAGAGATCTAGAAGCCATTTGGCATGCTGTTGGTCAATCTTGCCCTACTATAAAGAAAGAAAACATTCCTTTGTAAAGGACTTAAAGGAATATGATACAGAGGTATATTTCAAAAAAGAAAAAGCACACGATACTCCAAAGGAAATAACATGACATTACACCCACAGCTGTGATAATATTAGTATAGTGACCCATGATTACATACCAAGCAAACTGGAATTATGATATTATATAGAAAAAGGTGCTGAACCAGAAAAAAAAAAAAAAGATGAAGAGAAGGGGGGATAAAGCACTTAAAAGCAAATACAAACACGATATCTATCAACACAGTTGCTATTTGTTTCTGTCAGACCTGTCAGTCAGTGATTTTAAGATGAGAGATTGGAAGCAATAGCATATGTGTTTGCTAGTGGAAGCTGCAAAATTATTATTACAGAAAGCAGTATCTTGAAGGCAGTAGAGAATCAAGGGAAATGGTGCTGAGAGATAAAAATGGAAATAAATGGGATGAGTTTCCATTATTCTGCATGCAATCTTCCATTGCAAGAATATTTGAGGCTGTTGTATGTGTAAAAGACAACATATTAAAAGGGGCAAGGACTGGCTCAAAGTTGGTCCAAATCTCACATGTCTTTTGGAAACCACAATTTACATATATCTCACGTCAATTCATTATTGGAGGCACGTACAGGATGGGGTTCAGTAGAATGGAAATTTAATTTCAAATAGCATTGTGCACCCTATATACCATGTACTCTGTACCCAGTGTAATTTCCATCAGTTTCAAGAAATTATCTAATTTTTGCTTTCAGTAATTTCCTATCAAGCAGAACATTTCCATGCCATAACATATTTGAATAGGGACCACTAATATCAGAGCCTGGAAACTAGACAAGTGTTTAATCCTTTTGGCATGTTTCTGAGTGCCACATGACATAGGCAAATGTCTCGGGATCCTGAGAGACCTCACCAGTAAACCAATTAAAGGAGTACTATTTAAGATTCTGAATTCAGCAACTGAGAAGAACACTAACCATCTTCTCACATCACCATATTAAAAAATATAACAGCAATATCTGACCCACATTTCTTTATACAGAGATGCATTTTCACAAATCAGAGTTGAGACACTGAACTTCATAGATATTTGGGTACCAACTTTCTTTATCTAAATAACAGAAAAATCTGTCCATAGCAGAAAGCTGGCCTGATGGAACTCAAAACACTTCTATGATATAAATATTGAATTTAAAAATATTGAAGGAATAGCTTTATGCTTCCTTCCCCTTGCCCTTCCCCTACTCCCAGGATTAAAAAAAATTCTTTCCTATTGTTCCCCTGTATACATAGAAATCCTCGTTCCTTAAAATCTTTGTCAGAACTCTTCAATTCTGCAGACCTAACTTTTACAGCAGGAGCATGTCTATTCCAGTTCCACTGAAAGGTTTTGTGAAAGTCTGAAATCAGGAGTAATATGATCTTGAAAACAAAGTCAGATGTTTAATTTACATATATTTGTTTTGTCAAATGCTAACCAAATATTGACATTAAGCAAGGCAAAACAAACTTGATCCTTGTGCATACTATGTCCATCATTTAAGCACATTGTGTCCTGAGCAGGAAAGATTTTCTGCTCTGAGAGAAGTCCTGATAAAAGCAGTATTAACAATTACAAGCTAAATTATTATGCAATAAGTCATTATTTTATATCCTTAAATCTTCATGAGGGCAAGATTTCCTCAAAGGAAAGGGGTGTGGAGATCAATTACTGTCAAGGTGGAAAGAAAACCACAGATGAGTCCAAGGCATGAGGGCAGAGGCAAGTGGGAGAGACTAGGAGGACACCAGAGTCAGCAGCCAAGTGAGGAGAACCAGGCAAGGGAGATCCTGCAGAAAGAAAGGACAAAGGATTTTTCTCAGGAATTCACATCACTGAAGAAAAATATTCATGGAAGCATCCCCAGGAGCCACATTACACAGCTCAGTCATGTGCACGAAGAGGGTCCTTTATTACATACAAAGAAATGGTCTAGGGTGCCTTGAAAGACTTGAAATTTAGAGAGCATGAAGGGCCTCTCTAGTGTTTATATCCAAAAGACAGGATCTAATGTCCATGGACAATTTGGCAACTTATTGAGAAAGACTGACTTCACATGTAGATGATCACTGATTTCAGTGAGTTCATAATAACATCTTTGATACCACAGATCCATCAGTTACACAGACACAGGGTTTAGAGAATCAGACAGGGAGGACATCTGCACTCCTGTACTATACAATCATAGGGCTGACCTGAATTCCTGTGTAAAGCAAAGCACCATATTTAGGAGGAAAAGAAACTCCTTCAGCCTAAGCTACTATATTCCCTCAAGAGACAACATCATTAGCCCCATATGTGTGACACTACTGTTGCTGTAAAAAATGTTTTACTGTGAGTAAAACATACACAATTAACCCAAGAAAAAAAAAAAAAGCTTTTTAGCTTCAGTATTATATACTTCATTGTTGCTTAATTCCTGGGTCAAGTTTACTTACTTTTAATAAATGCACAGAAGATGGAAGTCATTTTGATGCATTTACAATTAATCATACTCTTAAGAAGGGCTAGAGGGAACTTTCAGAGGTAATTAACATTACAGGAATCAAGTGACAATGCTTAAGGGTGCAATAGAAAACATTGTAAAAGAACTGTCACAATGTACAGCAAAAACAAAGCTTCTTTATGGAATATGGTTTATTTGAAATCATTAAGAGAACTGTTCTTTATCTGCAGTCCACACTAGGAAATCAATGCATTTTTAAAAAAAGGCAACTCCACTATCCAGAAAAAATACCTTTTCAAAAAGCCTGTGTCCACCACCTGTTAAAAAATATTCTTATTATTTTACAGTTATTTCTACCCAACTGCTCTAGCAATTAAAATGCCTTTTTAATCACATTGAAGATGGTCTCTAGGCCACATGTCTGTCTGCAGAAAATTGAAGTTTGAAGCCTCTGAAGTTGTTTATCTGCCAACTGCATGAAGTAAATCAAATGAATAGACACTATTAGCATCTAAAGTATGTCTAAGTAAAAACAATTAAACTGTTTTCCTGGAGGAGTAATTTTGATCTCCTTTTGGTACTGTACTACTTTTAGTCAAGTTTTTTATCAGTTCAAATTAAGAGAAACTGTGGAAAAATGACCAATGATCATATAATTAATAAATGTATAATCCTTTCCCCAGGTTATACTTCTTCACATACCCTTGCAATTAACTTTTTTTGCCTAGGGTCCTATCATCCAGGCAAACAGGAACAGAATCAGAAATGCTGGAGAACATATGGTATTCACACCTTGCATTAAAATATCTGAAGTGAAATGCAAAATATTACTTTCAGTGGAAATAATTATGTCTTATTTCATGACTTTTGGAGAAGCTGCTGGTTTTTTGTTGCCACCACTGATAAGCAAGTCCTTCTTTCAAAGCTGAAGACCAAAGAAGGACAGACAGATTCTTGTAAGTTCAGTGGAAAAACTATCAAGGAAACACAAGAACAAGGCTCCAATCTTGTTCATTAAAGACAAGGACCAATAACCAATGGAGACTCATCTGCATGTCCTTTCTCACGGCCCAAGACAGGCACCTTTACCTTCAGAAACAGAGCATCTTCTGCTTCTCAGTTTGCTGTCACAGACTTCAAACAGTCAATCTGCCCCACTGCTATTAAAACCAAGAAAGCAAAGCAAAGTGACACCGACAAGTGAAGAGCATCACTCAGAATGGTCTACAAAAAATAAACAAAAACACTCTCTGTCAATAAAGAATGGGGAAATGACTGAGAAAATCCAGATTTCCCTTTCTAGCTGTGTAAGAGATTTCCAGAGAAACCACAAAGAACTATGAAACACTCCAGGTTTTCTTCAGTAAAGTGAGAATAATGGAACTACTTTGTGTTCTCTGTAGAGGAAAATGTGCATTAGTATGTTTGCTATGCGGATGGCAGACAGGCTAGATCTTAGCTTGGGAGGTCATTGTACTCCAGTAATACAAAAATCAAGTGTAGAAGATGTGTGAAGTTCCAAATGAACAGAGGATAACTGAAATAACTCAGCAGCTCTAAGGGAGAACAGTTTCCTTTATTAATTTGATTTTCTGCATAACAGTGTAAGTTGTCTGATACCATGCAACCATTTTTCAAGCAGAATTGAGATGCCACACAGTATATAGCAACTCCCATATATATAGCTACATAAATAGCAATATTCATGTTCCGTGAGTTCCTGCTATCCACATGAAGACAGTAACTCAGTTGTTTCTGCAAATTCAGTAATCAGACCAAATGCATATGCAAAAGGCGAGGTCTGTTGGATTGCTCTCTGCCTGAATTAGTTTTCTGATACACTGATTAGCTAGCTGAGTGCATAGTCAATCACACAGTGATGAGTTTATTGTAAAATTGATGAAGAACAGACTTCAATATTTATTGCCTTTGTCATGGATACTGGGGGAAAAAAGGGGATTTTACATAAAGCTATTTGGTAAAACTAGACCCCCTGAATATTACATGCATATAAAACGAGTTCATTTTCCTACTCTCATGTAGAATTTAGTGGCTACTTGCCAGGACAATCAGCTAAAGAATTGCTTATTTCCAAAAGCATAACAAAACTGCAGACTGCTAGGAGTACTTGTGTAGAGCTCACAGCTAAGCAGTAGAAATAATGCTTATAATGGCCTATAGACCTTTTGTTTTAGCAAAATATGTGCTGTTTCAGTGAAAAGTGTTTTCAGGTTACTCTGCACCTCACGATTCTTCCTGAGAAGTAAAGTAACCAGAGAGTAAGGGTTCTACCAATCTAGACACCTTTTTATCTACATGGAGCTCATGTTAGTCTGCGGCAGCTGGTTTTAGGTAGATGAAATACCAGTAAGTGTGAAATTGCTTGTTCGTATTAGAAACCAGACAAGGCAAGCTCTGCTACCAGCAAACTTTTCAAAKAATGGAGGGGATGGTTAACTTGGGGTTTTTTATCATGGTTTCTCATGAATAACCTAAAACAAAACATAGCAGATCCTGATACATTAGATTTTGTTTGCTTAACACATGCTATTTTATGGGGACACATTGGTGCAACATGAAAAAGTCCACAGGCCTGTGAAAGGAAGGGAGCCAGGTGTTCTTTTCTTGTAGCCATCTCCCATAGGTAAGGAATAAGACTGGCTGACAGGGGACCTTTAGAACAACCTTTTAAGTTTAAGAGACTGAATTAATCCCTCTTGATTTTCTTTTGCTGTGTGAAATTATGCAGTGGCAAGCAGATTCTGAATTTTATAATGCCCAGGATGTTAGTTAGCATTATACTCATGCTACATTGTATTCTGGGATTGAAAAAAGGTGTCTCAGTATAAATTTAAGAAAACCCTAATCTGTTTTCCAGGAACTGCGTAGTAAATTGGATCTGCATCACAAAATCTTTACTGTTTCCTCCTCTTCTGTTGTAAGATTACTTCTTAAATGTAATAGCTGAGATTTTAATACAATTATTTTTTCCTTATGATAACCTTGATTCACTAGAGTAACACTGATGGAGATATTTCTTTTTATTGTGCAGTTATTTTAACTACTTGTTATCACATGCAGTCCTAGCTTTTCTCACTGAATACAAAGAAATAGGTTAACTTTGCTTATAAAGTTCCAGAATCTTTTAATCAAAACCCACTATTCTGAGGTCTGCTAGATATACAGGGTGTGTTTCAACCTTATAATATACAAGGGAGCAAAAAAGATCTCCCTGCTTGATAAATAAATGACTGAAATAAACTGCCTTCACAAATGCTTTTTTTTTTGTCTTTCTGCTTTAGCAGATAGGAGAAAAGGAGAAAAGCAAATATTTCAAAATCCCTTTGAGTTTCTGAAGCTGATAAGCTTTCTTGCTCTTTGGTCCTTCTACTTCTGAGTCTTCACAACAGCAGCAAAGATGGTAGGAATAGGCTCCATGGGCTGATCAGTCCTTAGGGTGATATTAACCACGCCATGAGCTTCTCTGTATGCTCAGGAGGCCTGGAAGCCTTCTGGGAGCTTTCTGAGACCTTCAAGATTTCCCCAGTCTCTTCTTGCACAAAAATTAGGTGATTTGCATTTTCACCAGAGAACATCAACGACCACATCGTAGATGCAAATTAGAAATTCCAGACATTCACCCAAAACACAATGAATGGAGCTCATCACTGATCTAGAACAGACAAAGTGAAGACTCAAATTTGTTCTCACATTCTCTGCAAGCATCCTGCCCATTTGATAATAATTTTTTACTCTTGGATTATCATAAACATGGCAAAACTCTTCCACTTCTGCCAATGTGTATTTAGAACAACAGTAATTAGCACCAGTAAATATTTTTAAAAAGAAAAATTGAAATTCTTAAATAAATACATAGCAGGAAGGATTATAGCTCTCTTCTTTAAATTAAAAAAAAAATTAAAAAAAAACCCAGAACACTTCAAAATATAAACCCTATGACTGTGGACTTCATTTACTACAACACAGATTTCAAAGATTAAAATGAAAAAAATTTCTAATGTGCTCTTTTCAAAGTTGGAAGTAGAAGACCTGAGGTTGCAACCTACCTTTTAATAGAAACATAATCATTTAAGAAGTAGTATTAGAAACCATCAGAAAACAATTAAGCACAATTCACTGATAAAAAACATGCTTATCTGTCCTTTACACTTGCAGATAAAAAACCAAACTTGTATCTGAATTCATATCTAGAGATTAGCAATCACGGATGTCTGTCTTTACAGTGTTAACTGTTTTAAATCTTATCTCTACCCTTTTGCCTCTTCAACTAAGGAAAAAAACTCATAGTTTCACTGAAGATTTTAGAGTGTAACATTTATATTTTAATCACTAATACTTTGCTGTCTGGAAGTTTTTATTCATGCATACAAAATTAATAACCTCTGAGGAATTACAAAAGACTCATATTTAAATTACACAAAATTTAAGCACAATAGCCTTGCTGATTTAAACCCTTGATTTAAACTAAATAAAATAATAGGTCAACTACTGAGCACTGTGGGACATTGTTAGTTTAAAACACATTCTATTGTGAAAAAGTCTTGTTATATTGCTCAAAATCTGCATATGACTGTTCCAAATCTTGATTATTCAATAGGTGTAAGGACAGCAGCATCTGACACAGGACTGCCGTATTTACTGCATATAATATGTATCACTTTTTAGCATTCTTAAAAATTGGAAATTTTTTTTCCACAGATTTAGGGAGAAATAAGGCATAGAAAGATCTGAGACAATGAAGCAATATCAGATCTGGAAATATCCATTCTGTAGACACGTTTATTAACCAAAGGCACATCACTGCCAGTAAATTACAAACCACAACAAAGAATAAAACATGAAGTGAACATAATTATCTTTATACAGGCACTACAAGGTTTTTCAAAACTGGAAGAAAATACCTAATATTTCTTTATATTTATATAAAGAAAATACTTTAATCTATGTTTCTGTGGATTAAACATAAACAGAAGTCTGTCAAGTCTACCAAGTTTTAGCTATTCTAAATCTCATCTCTTTCCATGGTTCTCCTTCTTCAACTAAATACCTCAACTGTTTCAGCGAGGATTTTACAGAATGTAGCAACTGGATTTTAGACAGTCGGATTTTCCAAAGTATATTTAGCACTGTATGCCATGACTGTCATTGGAGAGCAAAAATTACTCATCGTTCTTAGTTCATCCTTCTGTTGTTGTGATATCCTATCTATAAACCATATGTTTCTGGTGTTTCATACGGAGACACCATTACATCCAGTGCTGTGTGTTATTATATGTGTATTACCACCCAAGGCAGAGTTTTGGAAAGTCACCTTTTTATGACACTCCATACAACCCAGCCCTTAGTTTTTTTCCTTAGTATGTATGGATGGGATTGATGCTTACAAACAGTGGACAATCCTTAAAGAACATTTAAATTTTAAACATACTGAGCCTACAAATAAGACCATTTAGCAGCATTTTATATTATTTAATCAAGAATGGATTTCTAATAAGGAAGATACTTCTCTGCTCCTGTGTCTGTATCAGTTTTCTAAGTGAAGATGACGACCATTGCCTGCAACTACTGAAAGGATAATGGGATACTTTATAGAATAAGCCCTTAATAAAAAATGGCATCACTAGCTTCTGGAGAATTGCTTAAATACATAAAACCTTGAAAACTGTTAGCAATGGGATAAACTTTGTTCATTACAACTAACATAAGACTAAGTCAGCTGAGCTGCATGTCCTCGTATGTACACACTGTGTCAGAATGAATTTCTAATGTCCACAGAATATCTGTTTATTATATAGAAAAATACTGTGTTTGTAGTATTCTGATAAAACATTTTCAAACTAGTTTTGATTAATTTTATTTTATATTAACTAAATTAACATAACCCACAGAAGCCATAAATCTGTTATCTATAAATCAGAAGTAATCATACTCCAGTCAGGGAGCTGGTACAAAACCAGAATAAGGAACATGAGAATCAGGACCCCTAGATGGTTGTTATCATTGAGAGGTTTATGACACACAGTCCAACCCAGTCTAAACTAATGCCAATTCCAAGAATTAGGCACTGTTACAACTTTCTCATATTTATATATATATCTATTCAGACCTGGGCATAATTTTTTTCCCCCAGACCAGTACTCAAATGAGGAACCATATTTTAGTTTAGAGAGAAAGCAAATAAAAAAAACTGTAATGTTAGCCACCTGGTAGTTGAGAAATTATAAAATTACAACACTT
Organism: Cardinalis cardinalis; assembly: GCA_014549065.1. Lineage (NCBI taxonomy): Eukaryota > Metazoa > Chordata > Aves > Passeriformes > Cardinalidae > Cardinalis > Cardinalis cardinalis. The sequence continues at coordinate 1,080,144 of JACDOX010000073.1, forward strand.
AAAAATTAACTCCCTTACAGATGGTAACTTCTAAAAAATGAGTGGGAAAGTTTAGATCTTGAGGGTTTATGCTGAAAAGCAAAATTAAATAAATTCCCTTCATCTGTTCCTGTACTATCATAGAAAATACACAGGTATGTGTTTGGGAAGACATTCTTACATTGTTAGAAATGTATTTTCCCCAACTTGGCAGACACTTTTAATGCTGTATTGTAAGGACATACTTTATTTCAGGAGATTTTTTTTTCAGCTTTCTAAATCAACATTTCAGAGCATTTAATAAATCAAGCTGCACATACAATGTCATTTCAACCAGAAGTCATTTTCATTATTTCTGTGCCCCAATTTTTTGGTGAATTTGTATTTTCATGTGTAAGGGAAAGAAGCCAACAATTGTCAGGGAAATTAGATAAAGATGTCTGAATAAGATATTTCCCAATTAAATCAATGCAGGAAACTTCTGGTGGCTGGAATTCTTAATGTAGAAGCAGAATGAAAACATCTTCCAACTGCATGAGTTCTAGAAGACTGGTACTATCTTTTTACTTGAATAAATGTGAACATTTAACCTGCTGTTCCTAAAACTGAGATTCATGCAGAGCAGTTTGTTAAGTGACTGCTGATGACATTAAACACTTTTTTTCAAATGAACATTGCTGATATGTTTAGATAAAAGAAAAAGCAAGCCTGTAATAGCATCAACCAGCATCTCTCAGCAACCTCAAATTTCAGTTACAGCGTCACTGAAACCCCTATTTCTGTTACTGTTCTTTACACATGGCTTCAGGAGCTACACTGTCTTTCTCTTGCTTATGTGCCTCAGTGAATCACCAAAAACAAACAGACTAGAAGTTATAGAACAGTAAAATGCAACAATTTTGCTTTCATTTCAATCAATGAGAACAGATAACCTGTTCTCACAGATAACTGATACCCAGTAATACAAACCCTCCATTTCAGCTTCCTAATTTGAGTTTTTCACAGTTAAAGATGAAAATAAAAACCTTGATGTAAATTAAATTTTCATGCTTAACAAGACAACTGATGAGCATTTTGTTATGTTTGGGTGGCTATTCCTGTATCTAATTAAGTTCTACGTTCCTGGTTTCCATTAGTGTGGATTCTATGTTGTCCAGCGAGGGCTCAGTTGCAGCCTTTCCCCAGCTCAGACAGCTGGTACTTCTGCTACCCAAGGTCACATTTTCACACACTTGTAGGGACTTGGAGTGTTTGAAATACCTTCACTACTGTCAGATTAGAAGGAAGCAGAGAAATGGGATCATAAGTTTTAGGTCAGGAAGAAAGTTAAATAGTATGACCCATACTACCATGATAAAGTTTTGTACTGAGTATTTCTTAGCCTACTTCTTCACAGTACAGACACTAACTTCATCTCAGTAAAAGAAATACCTCTCAATATCCACATAAACTCCGTTCCTCTGTTAACAGATTTTACTGCTCACATGCCTTTAAGACCACTCCCATCTGGCACCATCCTTAGATTTCTCCATTAAATGGGAATACATACACCCACAATACATATTACCAGTACCTGTAGTAAAAATACGCTACACGAATAAAACAGAATCTGAAAATAAATTCAGAAATAACTGTCTGGTAACTAAAAGTAAAATTTCATAATCTGAAAATCAAAAGGCAGATTTTTTTAAATCTGCCTTTTTTAGTAATTCTTTTGGTCTTGAGGCTTTACTTCTTCAGTCAAAAAATAGCTCAAATCAAGCCAACACTGAATGCAAGTGTTTTGTATCAGGAATGTGCTTTTCAGGTGTATCTGTCTCTCTCTCCATGTATCATACCCCTGTTTGTACAACAGAATGGTCTCAGAGAGAACCTGGATCCCTTCCACTTGAACTACATGAGGAGACAGAAGTCCGGGAGAACACCCAGTGCACTCTCACCTATGGAACAGGCCTAAATCAATTAAATCTAAAGCTTTTGAAATGTGTATAGCATAAATGCCAGATCCTCAAGATCAATTATTCTGCTCTATAGTCCTGATCCTATTGCACTGCCCTACTTGTTGCGGTAGGACATGGAGTAATACTCTGGATAGAAGTACTACCACTGAGTGTGTATTTGTGTACAGAAAACCTCCTGTTCAGCCAAAATGAAAAAAAATCTTTACAGGGATCCATTGTCATAGGCACCTCTGCCAGGAACAGAGATTACAAGGAACACACTGAGTGTCTCTTCAATCTCTGCAGAAGGGTGGGAGGGCGCTTTCATCAAATACAATGGATCAAGGGCTTAAAAGCTAAGAGATCCCAAGAACACACTTGTGCACACAAAGTTCTCTGCAGACCTGAAAATTCAATCATACAATCACACTGATGATGATGATGATGACAGGTTTGATGGTTCTAATATAGGCTATTTTTTATTAACGGGACCAGACATTAAACCCACAGATAAAATGATAGATCATAACTAGGAGTGAATTATTAACATTTCATTTTCTGAAAACAGTCTTCATAAGTGCTGTTTTAGCTCTCAGTACAGTATTTTCCACAAATATGAGATATTGGAATTTTAATTCCTGATAAATTATGTGAAATACAGCAGTGCTCTGCAATATGCAAGCTTTAGCCAGTCCATTCCTTTAGACTGACCACTTCCATGCCTTTCCCATCCAGCTGATCCCAAAGAAAAGGGAGAGGAATAACAACCAACAAAGATAACTGAACACACTTCAAGTTTTACAACACTCTGCCAAATGCTCAGAACATCAACACAGCTTGATCAGTCAGCATTACATTGTGCATGACAACAGAACAGAGTGGTCCCCTTGGGCAGTACAGTGGAGTATGAACCCAACATCGAAGCAAAGACTGTTATGGGAGGTCCTCAAGCCCCAAACCATGTTCACAGAATAATTTAGGTTGGAAAAGAACCTTGAGATCACTGAATCCAACCACAAACCTAATACTGCCATGTTCACCACTAAACCATGCTTTTAAATACTTTTAGGGACAGTGACTCAACCACTCACCTGGGAAGGCTGTTCCACTTTTATCAAATTAAAACATGGCGTAAAATATATTAAAGTGGATGTAAGCAAATCTATCTGAGGTGCAAATAAAGTTAGGCCTTGGCCTTTGATGCTTATCTTCTTTCAAATAATTGATCTTACATCTGTGTACTTCTACTTAGTGACAGGATGAATTTTTAATTCTACAATTAATCTGTGCAAAAATCATATTCCTTGGTCCAGGAATACTAGAAGAATCCTTTACAACTCTCTACAACCTTGGTTCTAATGTAAAAAATAGGCTAATGCTGTTTGCCTCCTTGCAAAACAGTAGTATCAGCTAAAATGCAGAAATGCTCAGATATGGAAAATGCAACAAATTTTTAAAGTAATTTCTAGCCATCACCAATTTCTTCTGCAGTCCCCAGTAAAACAGAATATGAAGCCTTTTCTTGATATTACTGCAGATATTCTCTCCCATAAACTTTTATCATCTGTCTCTGGTGAAAAATGCACAATCAGGGAAAGATAATGCAAATACTAAACCACTGTCAGTTAAAATGTTTGAGAGTGCATGCTTTGGGATGATGAAAAAGCTCCTTTTGTATTGAAGCTTAAGTGGTAATGTTCTAACTGAAACAAGAACACTATTTTTAATCCGTGCTTGAAAGATCAAATTAAATCTGCTATAGTCAACCTTGGTAGGGGTGTATCTATCAGAGACAACTTCTTTCTTTATGAGAAAGCAGCAAGTCTAAGGCTACTGGATACTCATTTGTCTGGTTTTCTGTAGACAGTCAGGGAGCTGGGACAATCATTTCTAGCAAAAAGCAATCCCAAAATACTGGGAGATCAAGAGGAAAAATATCTTTTTATATACATTCCATTATTTTCTGAATTCAGCAACAGAATTTCAAACATAGCTTGTCACAAGTTCACTGCACTTTTTGCAACAGAATTTCAAACATAGCTTGTCACAAGTTCACTGCACTTTTAGGATAATGTATCAGTGCATTATCTTACATCTTTCATTTAGTCACAGTCTTATCAGCAACATCACTGCAGTATTTCTGGCACCATGGTTGTTTCCACTACAAATTCTCTATTATACAGATGTTACGAGTATTTGGGATCCGGTAAGTTTGAAATTCATTCTACAAGCCATCACCTAAATGCAGTATACATTTTTAAATTGGTTTTTCTCTTTTTCCTTATAGGATCTAGAGAAAGGCATGAAATGAACATTTGGCAGTTGCTAAGAAAATACATGTTCTCAGAGAACCCAAAGAAATCGTAACACTTAATTCATCATCTGCCAGTTTTTTACTACAATTGGCTTTTAAATACACTGGCCAAACATTGAAATATGGATTATTTTTGATTTTATATATCAATTGTTGAACATTTACATTAAAAATCATTCAAAATTCATGAGGTAGTAAAAAGAGAAACTTGAATTCTATCATATTATGCATCTTAAATATATGTAAATTGCCTGCTGAATACATAACACAAAATGACATGTGCGCAGCAGCTTGGCATTCAAACCCCTCTGAATTAACTCCCAACTCCCTTAAAATTCTCACCTAACAATGTTGGGAAGTTCACATGAAATGAAAAGGGGTGAAAAGAATGACAGAATGGCAAAAAAGAATGAACCATATAAGAACAATCAGAAATAAGGACCTGTTTCAAAAAGGGTGAGCTAGCCCAAGCAGGATACAGCAAAGCCTGCAGAGGTCAGGGCCATCAATCTCTCAGTAACTGTGCAAGTTCCTCTCTATTCTCATTAATCCTGAAGTTATAAGATCAATATTTTCCTCATCAGTTCCAAGCAGCAAAGATTATTCATGTTGTATATTTTAAAAAGCTGGGGAAAATGTAAGAAATGGCTGATCCATTGACCACTGAATTCAATTGGAAGACTTTCATTTGAGGTCTAAAATTACTTGCTTTTTTGGATGTGCAAGATTATTTTCATATCTCGACAGCCATTTGTTTTTTTAGATTACAGTTACCATGTTTTCATACTAAATTACTATCTGCAACTATGAAAACCTGGACAGCATCATAATAAAAATACCTCTGCTTTACCTTTTTTTTTAAGTTCTTGTTGCTCAAATAGAGAAATCCAGAAGTTCTTAGCATGCTCAGTACTTCATGAAAGGGATTTTAAATCAACAAAGAATATTTCTACAGGTAACTTACCCCTTGATAGAGCCAAGTTATTCTCGCTTCATTGAAAAGAAATGCTATAACGTAGACATTGTTTGAACAATGGAAACCCATTAGTCATCCACTGATTCTGCTTTTTTTCTATGAAAATCTCTTTAACACAGACGTTATTCCTCAGTTCTCTTAGGAGATAATAAAATAACTAAAATTCTCTTTCAAAATTCCAATCTTATTACATTACATTCATGCATAATATTTGTCTCTTTGGACCATTTCTAAATCCAACATCATTAATGCTGCAAACTGATCATTAGAATGTCTAAAAGCATATGAGGAGTTATTTTTGGACCTTGAGTAAAAGGGATACATTTCAGAAAAACATTGAAGCATTTCACTGAAATACTGTTTGTCTTCATCAAAACAGGAAAGTTCAGAGAGTGCACTMTGTATAAAGAACAGAGTAAAAAATGTTGGACTGAAAAATTAATGAAAGCAATACAGATATTCTTATTTCTAATTAGGAACTGTAGTTTACTAGGACAGGAAGGTTTCACTGAAGACTCACTCCAGGGAATTCTGCTGCATTCGTTTTCTTGAAATATTTCTGTGATCAAGGACGCAATATCCTGGAAATTAATAGAACAAGAAAAGAGGCAAGAAAAGGGGAGGTTTCAGCAGCTCTTCACACAAAAGCCTGACTTTAGAAAAATAAAACCAACAGGCCTGCTCAGGTTATTAAATCATTGGTGAAAATGCAGTGTTATAAACACTATAAAGCATGGGGAGTATAGTCAGTCAGTTCAGATTGAACTAATTTTCTTCATATTCTGTGTGAAACAATGTTTGATGTAGACTGTACCATGTTTTATCGAAGATTGTGCACTTGGACCTCAGCTAAGGACAAAAAGAGGATTCTAACTACTCTAGCCAAGAACTATAGATAAAGCAATTTTTCAAAAGAAAGCTACACCATCCAGGAGTAGGGCTGGCTGGAGTAACCTAACTTTGGAGGCAAACACTGTAGATGACTACATCTCAGAGAGTCCTTCATGTCCCATGACTTGAAGAGGCACAATTCCTCAGACTAAGACATCCTAGCACAAGCATGAGACATGTGCCCTGCCAAGGCCTATGATAGCTAGCTAAAATGTGAAAGTATTCATCAGTATATGCAGATTAGTACCATCCTGGTGTCCAGAAAAAAATAAATCAGATCACTCTGTATGCCACAAGGAGGCTTCCTGTGACATTTGTTACWAACAGCCCTGTACAGGATGTCCATAGCTGTCTCTTATTTCACACCCAGAGGGTTTGAAAAGACAACAAAAGTTACTAAAAATCTCCCACTGGTTTCTGAAACTACAGGATGCAGCTCTTAATTGTCACCTCTGGATCCTGATGAAGGAGAAGAACCTGCACACAGAGATCTGGCAGCTATCAGGTGGCATCTTCAGTACAGAAAGAAACCCGTTTGCACTTATCTAGCTCTTTCAAGGATATCAGTGCATGAGTTTACAAAAGACAAGTGAGCTACAGACCAGTGTTAAGATAGAGGTACATAGAAAATCAATAGCAGAGTAGGAAATCTACCTTGAGAAATATCTCATTTCTTTTCCTGTGACCATTGATTTATATCAGTGTTGGTAGTTGCAGAACAGTTTCTGACTACACAAAATTACGTTTTGGAAGGGATGACTGGTAAGCTCACAGAATCTAGATATAGGAATCAAAAAACTCTTCTTGTCTTCCTACTTTTGCCCCTAACTATGGAATGTCCCTAACATTACATTGTCCCCTCCATAATTTTTGTTTCTCCATGTGCAAACTGCTGACTTTCTCCCCCTCCACCTATAACACTGCTCAGTTTACAGCTGTTAAGGGCTTTGAGACCCTAGCATAAAAGTACAGGGAAACATAAAATGCTCTTATTTCTAAGCTTATCATTACTCTGAAACACAATAGCTATTTTGAAGTCATACTGGGAATATATTATTTTAATTTGGATTGCCTTGACATTGTGTTGTGTTTCCATTTTAGAGTCTTTATGGGATTTATCATATTCATTTTTCACAAGGTTTTGTTTTCAGGTTAGTAGTAACATGAGATAACAGATTTCTTACTATTATTGTGAAGAAAAATGATTAAATCTGGATGTTCGTTGTATATGTCAGCAACAGCGGAGAAATGAGAAAAAAAAGAAACTTGAAAGGGTCTTCTATCCATTCTGTGGAGAGATGCCTCATATAGAAAAGTAGAGTTCCTGGATGCTCATCTTTACTAAATTGAAGCCATATCATTGCAGCTCCATTCTAATTCGTAAGAAGGGCAAAATAAGAGAGAGGTTAGTAAATTTAAAAAATTGAACTTAGAAAATATTTCCTTCTGTTTTGAGTGCAAGAATTTTCTAAATTTTATTTCCCTTTCTTTCACATAAGATAATTTAGAGCTCAGACACACTGACTGGAATGGAAGAGTAATCAGTAAGAAAAAAACAAATAAATTTTGTGTCTGTCTCTGTTAGTGGGGAAAATAATTGAAAGCATGACTGCTTATGTGGTTCCTCTACAACTTCAAAAGTGTACAAAATCAAGAAAAGGGAATGCCATCTGTTTGCTGTTAGGGTCATGTTTTTTATTTTCCTGCTTATACTCCCACTGAAAGCAATGAGAAGTTTTCAATCCTCCATAATGAAAATGACATAACCTTATTCTCTCTCCTATATTCACTTTAAAGTTGGCTTTATTATGCCTTTTCCTCTCCTCTTGAGTATGTTTAAGTCTTGTTAACTAGCACCTTTGAACATTATCTATAAAACAGAACAAAAGTAGCAAAAAATGGTCACCACCTTGTAAGAGAAGGATAAGGAGAAATAGTGGACCTCCCCCAGGTCTGAATGTTTTCATCAAGAAGATTATTAAAAGCAAAGCCACTGCAATAACACAGAATGCACCTTGGCATAATGAAAACAAGATGTAAAAATGTGTTGGTGAGAAGGGCAGCTTTGAAGCAGCTGCAGCCCAAGCTCTATAATATCTGAAGGAGGATATGCTGGTAATGGAAGTGTGCCTCGTCTAACTTCAACTATTCATCTCAAGGGGCGATTTACAAGGTGATAAAAGGTTCCAAGCTGCAAAAGGTATTTTAGACCGTTAAAAAGCAGTTTTTTATGATCATTTCTTCTGTATAGTACACGTTGTTTCATTAATCAAATGCTTATTCTATTAAAACACCCACTCTTTTAGCTGGTGAGACAACAAGTTTTACTACCATGAAATGGCATTAAAAGCCACAGACTTCCCAGCTAAGCCTTTGTAATGATTGTAACACAGCCCAAGTGTGGCTGTCTCCAGAGGGATAGCTGAATGGCATGTCTGCCCTGCTTCACTCCTTGGCAAGTGTCTTGGCATGCTTCAGTTCTCAAGGTCACGTCACCCCTTCCAAGCAGGAAAGCAGGCAAAGTACACATGTATTCCCTAAACCAGAGCAAAGCCAGCAGCTCACATCAAATCTAACTCTGTAGGCATTGAATTCCTTATTAAATGAGCATTAAAAGCCAAGCATGGCTGTGGCAAAGGGAAAAGACAACAACTGCAATGCTTTAAAAATATCAGCCTTTTGATCTCCTAGAGACAAAAAATCCAATGCTCACAAGGAAAGTTAGAGATCTGAGGACCTGGTGTATGAACCAAAATAAACAGATAAACATTTAAAGAAACTTTTCTCAACTCCTATTTTAGCCTTTGAAAGAGACTCCCCAAATCAAGTGCGTCACACATCACCAGCTAGGACTTCTTGGCTTTTCTACTCCTTAAATCATTAGATCACTAAAAAAAGGAAAGTGATTCATTATTTTGCAAGCCTAAACCCAAAATTGAAAGCATTTAAATTCCTACACTTTGTTCCACCAGGGAAACCAAAGCACAACTCAAACAGGCAAATCTGCGATACAGTCTCTCAATCGTACATGTAACTTCTCAGTCCACGCAGATATAAAAAACAACCTCTATGTAAAGCAGGAAAGTAAAACAAAACAGCAAATATTTGGAGCCCACATAGTTGGACTTGGAGAGCAGGAGAGGGATAGGGAAAAGACTCAGTTGTTTTTTCGGAGGGCAACCACAGTGACCACTAAGGAATTTAAACTCGCATTTTAATGAAGTTTATGTTCAATAAAATTTAACAAATGTTAAAATAGTAACTATATTAATGAGGAAATAAACCCATGACAATATAGTGGCTGACAGGGGCTTAGAAGTCTAAATTCACATGAAATTAACTTCAAATCAGTGCAGATGCATTATAAAATGCACATTACTAAAGTAATTTAAATTTATCAATTGTATGTTTGTATGAAACTGTATGTTTGTTTCAGTGTTAAAGTTCGGGCTGTTTTCCTAAAATGTATAACTAAAAATCCTATAAATGCTTGTGCAGGTTAAAAATAAGAGAAAATAAATGTTTCAGAGAGTGCATCATAGTAGCATTAAAAAAAATGCAAAGGAATGATCATATATTTAAATATTTTAATACGCTAAATACAAAATCATCATCCTAACACATGACAAACAGATTTTTTATTTATCTAAAAAAAAACATTTTCTTGGTTTTCTATGAGGTATTTGTTTCAGTATTAGTATGGAACAATGACATCACAAATTGAAATCCAACCATGGCAAGTGGATTATCAACATTTCAATGAAAACTATTCAGGAAAGCTACACTCACCATTACTTTACTGATCTTGGTAGAATCCTTTTGAAGTTTGTACATTATTTTGTACCGTTGTCTGTCTGACAATATAGCAGGAGTCTTGCACTAAAACATGGCATTCATCACTCTGTGTAACCTGTTTAATTTGTGTGTGAAACCAATCTGTGTCACAGCAGGAGGCAAGGTGTCATAACTGCTGCTCAGGATTCAAAAGGATTAGCATACCACAGAGAAGAGGTGAGGAAGGAATTCTTTCAAAAGCACAACTAAAGGCTGAAAAAAGATTATGTTGTGTTAATACTCACACAGCTCTAAAGGCAATTGGACAGATTAGGATGCACAGCCTGACACAGAGAGAGCTAAGTGGCTAATGCATTATGGTACCTATCAAAATGACCAGTCAAATGTCAGTCATCCTACCCACGCTATTCACCCAATATCCTTTTTTATTCAATGCACAACAGTCAAGTCCTTATGAGAGGAAGATCTGCCCTAAGCCCAGTCATCACATCCAGCTAYCTTTAGGCTGGAGTCTTTTACTCCAGATTTCTCCATAGTATACTGCAATGGAAATTCTCATCAGGTCTCCCCACAGCCATGTACAGAACCTTAGACAACTGAGACACAGCACAGACTTTTCTTCAAATTCTCCTTGAAACCCAGAAAATGACAGCTGCACTCAGGAGTACAAGGAAGAAGCAGTTCACTTCTAGAAACATTTCAAACCACAAGCCACTCTCTGTGCTCTGGAAAGCAGAATAGACAACACCAGCAGTTCACCTTCACCTCTTTAAACACTAACAATTTTTTTTTAGGCAGGCTTTTCTCTTACTACTCACATGCTTTCTAGGAATTCCTGAGGATTACCAAACTCTGCACACCATGAGTATTGAGTTAGCTGTCAGATGTGCTAGCTAGATTTCTCCTAGACAAGGGTGATTACATGGACATGGACAGAGTTTGAAGTCTGTCCTCACCTCTCAGATCACTAGCAACAGGGGTCTCCACTTTCCAAATCACTTTTGCAGACATACAACAGAACTGATAAGCATAGTCAGCAGGATCTTCTGCAGAAGTCATCTCAAATAAAGTACGAGGACCACAGCAAAGCTATTCCATCTCTAATGGCTTTAGGGAATCATTGATTAGCTTAAATAAACAAAATCCTTGGGGAAAAAAATGGAAGACCTTCCAATTAAATACTAGCAGTATCCACTCTGCAAGGGCAAGAGAGGAAATTTAAGTTCAAGTATCTGAACACATTAGACATATATAGTCATATAGCTTTCAAAGATTTTGAACACTGTAGCTGCTCCTTCAACCTCACGTTTCAAAAAGTAGATGCCTATTATGGAAATGTCACCCAAACTACTGCATTTACCCCACGTTTTATCCTTGGCAACAGTCTATGAGGTTGGGTTGGTATCTGAAAGCACCTGTTCTATGCTACCTATAAAAATAAATAAATTTATTAATTAATTAATAAACCTTTTCAATATTTTCTTCTAGTGCTGTACAATTTGGAAGTAGAATTTTTCACACATGTCTTCTTGATTGATTATTAAGAAAGAACACAGAGTCAAAAATCAATATTTAACCCAGTTGCTGCTAGTCCTTGTCATATATGCTTTTGCCTACAGACAGTAAGGGTTGCAGTGATCTGGAAGAAGCTGATTGCTTACATCCATGCTTAAAATCAATTTTAGCATGAAATACATGAGATCAGCTAAAGAAAATGTTTAGTAGGATTAAAACAATCAGTCACATTTACATTTTGCCAATGTGTCGACAGCTGTAGTAACTAAATGTTAAAAAGTTTCTTATTTCTGCAGAGTCAACAGCTCTCTGCTTTCTCAGAAATGCATTAGAACTACAAATTGTGTCTTGTTTTTGCCCAGGTACATAAATGGCAAAAGGTTATTGCAGAGCAAGTTACAGATTCATTGTTGCTTTCAGCTTCTCTCCTACTTTTATACAGCCAGTAACTCTGGCAGTAAAGTCGAATCGAGACCCTCTTAGAGTCTCAAATACAATTGTAAGTTCTAAGTGTAACTTAAATTAATCCAACTGAATTACTCTCTGACTTAAACGTAATAGAAAAGGAAATTATAAGACTGTTTTACTATGGTTCCTGATTGGTTTCTGTAAAGTGAATAAACAGCAATGTCCCCTATTTGTAACAAATTTTAAAAATACCACAGTGGGAACTACTGAAGAGATCCTTTATATACATTTCAGCAGAAGCTAAGGAGACTATTAGAGAAACAATTCAAAATCTACTCACAGTTTCATCTGTTCTTGACCTTCTGCTCAAAATGGGAAGCTCGGTAAACCACAAGTGAAGTTGTACAGCTGACAATCCAGCAGGACCAGTTTTTGTTTTTTCATTAATCATCAGGCTGGAAACATTCTGACTTACCTCAACAACCCTTTAATTTTTTTTTATTTCTAAAGGGATAATTCCTATAATATTTGCCAAGGGGTGTAACTATCTCTCCTTTCTACATGTAATTAAACCAAGGAACAGAAGATCTAAGTGACTGCCAGAGGTCATACAGTAAGCCAAGAAGAAAATGTGGTGTCTTTCATCTAAAGGAGCTGCTTAAAAGTTATAAAATATAAAAATTAAGAGAGAAAAAAAAAAAAAACACCAGAAAAAAAAAAAAAAAAAAAAAAAAAAAAAAAAAAAAACGAACCAACACCCAACACAACCAGTGAGCAGAGTCATGAAATATGATTTGGCAGTGGTCTATCAATGATAGAAGCCTTGTCACTTTACTTTTACCCTCATGATACTTGGACTAAAATACAAAGTAATTCAGTACGAGTCTCCTTGATAAATCAAGCACTAGAAAAGCCATGAATGCATTATCTAAAAGATGAAGAATTTGCTGTAAAAACTACAGCATCATTAAAAATCAGAAGTCCTATGAGGAAAGAGGTCCAACTTTTGTCCACACTTCCCACACCTAAACTTCTAAGATTTTTAATCAGAATTTCTTATTGTGACATTAGTATGCAATTAAGCTCTGCTTTTCATTATATGAGATTCTCATACAATAGTACAACAATATTCTTCTGTGGGAGCTAAAAGTCAGTGGTTTAATCTTGTGGTAAGCTTGCATTTCTTCTGAAAAAGTCAAGAATAACCTGAGCATGACTTTGGATTTAGGAAACTATTTATATCAGGTCCTAACTTTTATCTTATTCCAGAAAACACCAGAAACAACAGAAATAACAGCATTGTGACTAGATGCATTGCTCCTGCTAAATTATTAACCTCACGAAATTCAATAAAAGGACAAAGCAATGAGTATAGACATTCACTATCTGCACCTTAAGGTATCCCAGGACAGTATCACAAGCAATTAATAAAAAGCAAACTACTCTTCCCATAAATATTGCCTACAAAAGAAGGAAACAGCACTTGAGAAAATAGCGTCACTAGGCTGAGATAAAAATGCACTGATGTAGAGCAACCTGCATGCAATATAACTGCTTTTAATCTTTAAAGTTGTGAGTCCAGTATTTGCTGTAGCTGACCCAGGTCTCTAGCCTCCTCCCCTATCATGGCTGGTAATCTTTCATCACCACTCCTTTTCAGCTGAGACATCTGTGTTCACTCCCTATAGGTCCCAGGGGAGTGGAGGAGGGGAGAGGGGGCAGAGAAGATCCTCAATCACCTTTGTTTTGACTCTCGTACTCCAAGCATCCACCATCTTTCTAGCAAAGTAAGAGGAAATGCCAAAAAGGCACTTCCCTCCCCACAGCAGGCTGCTGCAGAGGGGCAGTTCTGGTGCTCGTCAGAGCCTGCCTTCTCCATTGCTCTGCCAACTCCTCAGATTCCCAACACTTCAGCACATGCAACTCCAAAACAATCAGTCTTGTGACTTATTCCAAGCCACTGACAGCAGTCTTATTTTTAACAGAGAATTTCAAAAGCTGAAGGTTTAACCCTTTATCAGAATGAAAAGCTGGAGGTTTAACCCTGTATCGGAATGAAAAAAAGAGTTGAAGCAGAAAAGGTTTCCACAAAACAAAATGCATTTTCTCTCCCTTACTGCACTTGAGATGCAAGAAAGGCTCTCTTCAGAGAGGGAACAAGAAAGGATCACTCCTATGCTCCACAGATGCATGCAGCAGAGGAGATTCAGACTGGCACTGACCTTTTCAGCTGTTCCAAAAGTAAGGACACAAGAATGAGATGGAGGTTCAGCGATTAAAAGTCACCCATTCCCACAAGATGAATCAGATCACCAGGTAACAAGAATTTTGGGAACTGGAGTCCAAGCTTTACATCCCTTCCAAGGGGAAATATTATGGCTTAACAACCCTAACAAGTAAACGGTACAAGCATATTTCTAGCAAAGCAATGTTGCAACCAAGTGGAACAGAATGTATCTACCTCCCTCACTGTGACTTACTCAAAAGAAAGAAGCATGGTAATTATAAAAAATAACTGAAAAAAACTAATGATGTTTTTTATTCATACCCCAATAAGAATCAATTCAACTTTCTGTGAATTTAGGGAAGCTAAAACACCAAGAAAAAATCATCACTGCATTTGCGGCAATCATATGGTATAGCATAATTTCTACTGATAAATATATTCTTATCCTCATCCTGGTTACAAAGTAATCTCCCGATAATGAACACTTTCATTCTCCCTACACAGGTATTGACAAAATTTGTGAAGAAAAGAAAGCTCAATAACCAAATACATCTCCTCCTGCTCCCAGCGAGATATATTCTGGGGTTTCATAATGAACGTGTTCCTTAATGATTAGACTGTCACTTCTCCCAAAAGATCTGAGGTGTTTTTATTGAATTTAGTTCTTTAAGTTTGAAAGGGCAGTGCAAAATGACTTTCCAGCTGATCAAGTTGTTTTGATAATGGCCAAAGTATTGACTAGACTTAAAGAAAATAGCTTGTGTCGACCAATGATGGAGAGAATGGTAGAAGGCAGGAGAGCTCTAGGAATGTAGCTATTGTCAGAATAGATATAAGTCTAGCCTCAGGTCCCATCTTTGGCAGTTCCTAGCCTTGGATATGTCCTTCATTTTTCTCTTAATCTCCATCAGAGACAGACACAAAGTGAGCTGTCAAACAGAGAAATCTCATCCTACTGATTGAAATTGACTTAAAACTTTGAACAAACCCTGTTTTTCTAAGACTTACCTATCACTTTTTGTATTATCCATAAATACTCACCCTCCTCCAAATTTATGAAAACATTTTTTGTTTAGGAGTTTGTTGGGGTTTTTTTCATGGAAGCAATAATTTTCTCCCAGTGACAGAACTTCATCACTTCTTTTCCCAAGAAAATTGAAACATTTAACCTAAAGCATTTTTTAATTCCTTTTTTTGCATGAACTTTCATTATTTCATTTTTTGAACTGACACAAATGGGAAACTATCAAAAGTTTATTTACACATTTGTTATATTATTCCACCTTTGTTTAGGCTATATAGCTTTTTTCTTCTGGTTTTCACTACTGGTTTCTGCCTTTTAACGCGTCCACAACTGTAGTTCCTTGAATGTTGAAGGAAATTGCACCAAGACAATGTGTGTGTGATTCAGGACTTAGTCTGTGTGAAAACAAATTATGAATGCATCTCTCAACTGCAGCATATGGTGTTATGTGAAAAGAAAAATCAACACAAATCAACAATTACAGCAACACTTCAGAAAGCCTGTGAAAAGAGTGAGCACCTATACAGGGAAACCAAACAACGCACAGTCTGATGAGGTTCAAGTTACTTCCCAGAGTCAAACTGAAGGGTAATCACATAGCACTGGCTCATTTCACAGCCAGAATGAACAACAGACTGTTTCCCTCCTGCATGATGGGAGTGTAGCATAGCACTTGCAGAAAGCTTTAAGATTCAATTTCAGGGGTGGATCAGTTTATGGTGAACCATGCTCACATGAAGGAAACCTGAAACAGGAGCTGTCAAACATCAGAGCATTCACAGCCTGTTGCAAGTGTTCAGTCATGTCTGATTTAGCAGAAAGGTGTCTCTGTGTCATGCAAGAAGAACTCAAGCAAACCACAAGAGTTGAGGTTTTTTTTCCTAATTCTACCTAGCAAACTCTCTCTCATAACATCTTTCTATACGGCTTATTTCACTAATAGAATGCAAGGTGAGGGAAAAAGGGCTACACTGTGTTTCAAAAACTGCAAGATGGAAGCATCAAGAACAATTCCCTATAAGGACAATGTCACGTTAAAGACAGAGAGTAATAATCAGGAGAAAAGCAAACACCAACTGGGGTTTGTGCCATATGGTAAAATATCAAAGCAGAAATCTAGACACACTCCTGACATGTTAACAATGACCACTTACAACTGCTACTGCCAGCTAGTCTTCATATTTCACTGCATTTTGTTATTTCTGAGTTTTGTTTGGAGGGCTACAAAATACTGAAGAGTTAATGGATAATCTTCTCTTCCAAAATTCTAAGATTTATTATTTTTCTATGTTTCTTACATGTCTGCTGACATGTTCTGACAGCAAAAATTCATGGAATCTGATTTGAGAAATTGTGACCATAATATGGTCTTCTTATGAATGTGAGCCTGAAAAATAAAGCAATTAAGATTCAAAGAAAGAAAATTATGAAATAGGCCACTGCTGCAAAATCAGTAACATTTTATAGGACACTAATATGTTTAGCAAATCCACAGACTTACTAAACATATTTTTCTGACATATTTATGAAACTAAGAATTAGCCCCCTATTATTACTGCTATTTTACACTTCAGGAATTCATCCAAAAGAAGCAAAGGCCCGTATCTACACAACTGCCTTTAGCTACCTCAGTGTTACACAATGCCTAATGCTATTGCAGAAGTACCAAAAGGATTCAAAGCTGGAGCCAACTTCTCTCATTTGCCTGTCAGAGCTTAGTCAGATACAGCAGGATGAATACCAGCATTCATGCACTTACTGATTTCAAAGTCAGCACAATGCTTGGGAATTGGAATTGTGAACCATCCTTGAGGCCTGTACACCAGCTCCAGATGAGTCAAAGTAAATATCTGAAACATTGCTCCAAATTAATGGCCTGCCCAGCTTGCCATCATCCTCACTGATATCAGCTGTTCAACAGCATTTCTCTATGAGTCAATGAAACAGCCATTTCAAAAGAGAACACAGAGAACTCATGATCACACTAAATTGTCTCTTATAGAGTCAGAGAATGTTCCTTTATCAGTCTATTTCCCATTCCCAGAAATTGTATTACATAGCAAGTATTTAGGAGAGACATCTGAATCCTTTTCTATGCCTCTATTACATTAAACTTCTACAGAAAGACATTGTTTCTGAACAATTACATACCTGAACTTGAAATTCTTTTGAAAGCCCTTTTTCTCTATTCAAAAATTACTAAAAGACAGTAAAAATATCACTTTATGTATATTGCAAATTAACAAAGCTGTATAAACAACAGAATTTTTACACATAGAAAATTCAACTTTTCTGTAAAACAAATAAATACCACTAACACTCAGATAGTGTCATTCTATCCAGTGAAGATAAGAAAGCAGTTAATTTCTCATCTCTTCTCTTTCAACAGCTTTTTTGTCCCATCACCAGAGGGGTGTGTGGGTCAACATCACTTGAATTATCTGAATTACTCAAGTAGTATTTAAGTTACTCTGATTATAGTATGTTCCATACTATAAGATGCAGGTTCCTGCTGAGAAAATGTGGTTTACAATGGAGTGTCAGTGAAGCAAACCACTGTGATATTTCTGACTTTAAACTGGAAATCCCAAAATGTACAGTGTTAACAAAGCTTTGCATTTCCTCACCAGTACATACCATCCCACAAATGGCACAGGCAGCAAACCTCTAGACTCAGTATAGAACAGCTCTTTGAATCTATATAATCTTTCCACCCTACTCTTCATGGTCCCAATAAAGCTCACATGTGATCAATGCATAAACCTTGGAAAGAAATTATCAAATTTCAATGATACAAAAGCATTTCAAAATTACTCCTGATCCAAAATGTCTTGAAAGAATGAAGTTAAGTGTATAAAACCATATTTCAAGCAACTTCCTTGAAAGCAAAAATGCACTGTATTGCAAATCACTCAATGTCTAATCCAGCAAAATTAAACTGACATCTTCTTCTGCCATCTGGGTTTTTAAGTCATCAAGAATTAGCATGAAAGTGGAAACTGATTAAGCCTTAGAAAGTTATGCAAACAAAGAAAYCTACTTTGCCTTGTCTCACTCTTATTGCAACAATTGCAGAGGTTGATACTACAGGTGTATCAGTGGCTGAAAAGCTTACAAAATGGTATCTGTAAAATACCAGAAGTTTTCAATATTTTTTGTTGGTTTTAGAATTTGAATTTCAACATAATAAGTAAAATTGTTTGGTCTCTTCGGTCTCCTGTAGATGTGCAACAAAGTATACACCATTATACGCCAGAGTATAGATAGCTGGAAGGTTTGGGACTTTGTCTAAAATAACTTCATCAAAAGAAATTAATGACTTTTAGCTCTTCTAACCAAGAAAGTCATAATAAATTAATATATCTAATTAGAACCAACCTCAGTGAGATTACATTAAAATCTCATTTGGTTCTGTTAAAAAATTCAATAAAACTATGCCAATTAAATTAGGCAATCAATAAGAACAAAGAACAAAGTGATTTTCTTGATGTTTTATCTACTTTGCTCAGCCACTAGAAGTCATTTTTAACAGCTTGTTGACAATGTTCCTCCCTTGACAGTGCTGCAGGTAGTATCAGATGTCACGTCCCAAATCTGCTTCGACAAATCATCCTTGCATTGCCATTTAGCCCATCTGCCTCTGCAGGCAGTTGAGTTGTCCTAGGAAGCCCAGTACTACAGTATTGTGGGACATAACAGTTTATAYGGTGGAAAAGTGAAAACAAAGGGAATACTGAATTTTAAGTCAAAGTGATACAGGGTGTAAGACTATAAAAATGTAATTAGCAAGACACAGGCTGTTGCAGAGGTCGCAGTTTCAGCTGTGGATGAAGAAGCTCAGGAGAACTAATGGTTTGTATAAGTATGCACTATTTCATTGTCTGCAAGACTGAAGGGTGCTTCACTTTTGCTTTCTTTTACACTTTAATGCCTGCTGGTATTGCTTTCCCATATTGATCTTCAGCAAAAATAGATTGGCCATACTGAGAAAGAAAAATCTACCAGCCGGTTTCCAGTAGTTCTTACTCAGCACAAGGTGCCATTCAGTACAGACTGTGAGGAACTAGTGCAAAACGTTCACTTTCTGTATTACTTACATTGAAATTGCAAATTGTTGTTGCAGACATCCCTCTATTCTACTTGTCTAGCTCCTGCACATCTCAGCTTGTTACCTAAGCCATCAGAAACATCTTTTCTTCAAGGTTGGTCTCAAAAACAGAAGCAACATTTTAATTAGTGGACTGATACAAAATGACAGAACTGATCAAGCTGCCACATTAACAGAAAACTGTCACTCTGATGAAAAAACATCAGCTCTAATATCAGAAGAAAGAAAAATAGAATTTTAAATTTTACATACAGAAAAGGCATTGCTTCCGCCTCAAAACAAGCAGAGTTTTGGTGCATTCCTTCACATTTTCTATGAAAGAAAGATTATTCTTTCAATTATTTGATCTTTCTGCAAGGAAGTATAACAAGTGACTACTGGCATGCACTGTTCGACTCCAGCAAGACTCACCCTCAGAGACTGAAATGTTATGGTTTACAGATTTAAACATTTTTATGAAAGACTTTTGCCGATTTTAGCAAAACTGTATAACAAAAGCTGCATGGAAGACCGCCACACCCTGAGCAGGCCTCTGGATTGAAGCCCTGGACTGCAAGATGATGGAGATCAGAGAAAGTGACTCAAGTGTAGGCTGGGGGAGAAGAACACATTCACACCTTTGGGGTGGAGCCCCAGGCTGCCTGCTGTCAGGCTGGCACAGACCCTCACACCAAACAGGGGAGCATGAGAGGTTTTAGGTGTGTGGTGAAAAGCCTCTGGTTGGCAGTGGACGCCCATCCTCCGCTGTGCAGACCAGCCCAGCAGCATGACAGCCACCTCTATGGGACAGCCACATGTTTGACAGCAGAGGGGGTGTCATGGCCCATCAAAGGCCCTCCCCATGCCCAAAAGGGTCCCCAGACCCTGCACCAACACACTGCATGTAATGCAAAATGATGCAACAGATGCAGAGTCTTGCAAGGATGGTGTCAAACATAGCCCTCTGCAGGGGAGGCACCTGGGCATTCCCACCTGCCCAAAGTATACTAATCCACTGGATTCTATACCTTTTGGCATAGGGGACCTTCACCACCAAGAAGACCAGATGGAAGGGAGCAACGAGACATTGTTGGGACCCTCAGAAGGGTGATGTTTCTACCTAACCCCTGTCACTCTCCCTGTACCACTCACAGACACCTCTTTTTTCTAATTCTTTCTTTCTTTTCTCTTTTTTCCTCTTTCACTAGTAATTAAAATATTTCCATTTTTTGCAATCAACATCTAACTTTGTTTGGTTTTAATCAAGTTTTGGGGTATATTTTGAACCTTTCTGGGTTTGATCAATTTTATTCACAGAGTTTTCTTTGCTCTTCTGTACTCAAGTTCATAACACTCACTTAACTGTGCTGGACAGATTTTAGAATGGAGCTCGACAGCCTCTTTAAGCTGAGGGGCTTCTATGCTTTCACATTTCATTCTACGGTGCCAAAAGCCTTCTGCTCCCTGTGCTTTCAGGTTCCCAGCTATGCGATAGCTTGACTGAGAGAAGGTCCTCATGTCTCAAAATACCCAACTCCTCCAAAATACACTATGACAACCTACAGGTTTCAGTAACTCACTAATATGCAACTTTTGTTCAAACACGATTCCATCCTGCTGAACCACTTCTGCCACAAATAAATGTTTCAATGAAGCAGCACCTGAGAATCTCTATTCAAATTAAGTCTCAGAGATTGATGACTGATTTAGGAATGACCTTCAATATATTGAATAGTTGGGTAGTTATTCTTTCATACTTCCCTAATAAAGACACTTTTCAGGTTGCCTCATTCCCCAGGTGATCTGTGTTTATTCTTCTTACGGCATAACTAGGTGTAGGTGGCATTTAATATTGAGTAATGGCTGTTGTAACAATGTCAAAACATCCCACTTTGACATTTTCGAAATAAACATTAAGGCAGCCTACATGGCTTTACTAAGAGTGGCAAATTGCGCCAGATCAAATTTGCTTTCTATGGTGAAGTGATGATAATGGTTGACAAGAAAAGACTAACAGATTTCATCTACCTAAACTTCTGTAGCACCTTCAGTATGAACCCACAAACCCACATGACATTCTTATCTTCAAATTGGAGACATATGGATTTGATGGATGGACTACGCAGTGGCTAAGGAATTGGCTGGATGGATGCAGCCACAGAGCTGTAGCCAATGATTCTATGTCCAGTTGGAGGCCAGTGACAAGTGGTTTCCCTTCAGGACTCTGTCTTAGGACTGATGCTCTTCAATATCTTCATTCATGATCTAGGGGAACCACGTGCACTCTCAGCAAGTTTGTAGATGACACAAAGCTAGGATGGGATGTCATCCAGAGGGATCTGGACAAACATGAGAGGTAGGCCCAGGAGAATCTCATGGAGTTCAGGAAGTGCAGTGTGCTGCACTGGGTGAGGACAATCCCAGATAAGAGTCCAGACAGGAAGAATAAGTCACTGCTAACAGCCCTGCAGAGAAGGAGTGGTGAATTCTTGAAGATGGTAAGCTGGACATGAGGCAACAGAGTGCGCTTGCAGCCCAGAAGGTCAACTGTATCCTGGGCTGTATCAAAAGAGGAGTGTCCAGCATGTCAAGGGAGGTGATGCGCTTGTCTTCCTCAACACAAGAAAGACATGGACATGCTAAAATGCATCCGGAAATAAATAATTTTCATTTCTGATCATGAAAATGATCAGTGATGGAGAACCTCTCTACAAAGACAATTTGAGAGAGAGCTGGAGTTATTCATCCTGAAGAAGAGAAGCCTCCAGGAAGATCAGCATTCATTCATGAAGGGGACTCATGAAAAGGAGGAAGAAGGATGAGCAGATAGCAATAGGACAATGGACAGTGGTTTAAAATTGAAAGAGGGCAGGTCTAGATGAGATATTAGGAAGAAATTCTTTAGTCAAAGTGTAATGAAGCACTGGAACATTATGCCCAGAGAAGTTGTGGATACCCCATCCCTGGAAATGCTCAAGGCCAGGCTGAACAAAGCCCTGAGGAACCTGATGTAGTGAAAGGTGTCCCTGTCCATAAAGTAGGGGGTTGGAACTGGATGATCTTTGAGATTCATTCCAGCCCCTGCCATTCTACGATTCTATTCTACTACAGTTGACCCATTTTGTAGTGCATTTCCATTTGAAGTGACTTTGTAGAAYATATACAATTACTGTTTTGAAGAGGTGAAATTGAGATTATCAACATGAAATTATTTGTTCTGTACTCATATCACTATTCACAATTTTGCCATTTTTTAATCTTACATGCAATGAGAAGGAACGTGAAAAAATCAAAGTCCTTCACCAAACTGTTTCTCCCCAGCTACAGGACTTCTTCTATGAGCTGAATATGGAGTGGAAAAGAGACAGTTCCTGTGTTGTCTGTATAATCTTCACTTTTAAATGCAAAATAGTCTTCGGGACAAGGCAGCTGTCACTTTTCAGCCACAGAAAAATACAGAGTGACTCATTACAATGCCTATCCCACAGAAACTCCTGGGTGATTTGCACTTGTTTAGTTCTTCATGATTTTGGGGTTTTTTTTCTTTACCTTAATCTGAAATTCAGTCATTTGTACCAAAAACTGCAGGGTATAAGAAAACTTAATGTTTCTGAACTCTATTTTAAAATTTAATGGTGCTTTAGTGCTTTGCTTCAAAGTATGAGGTACACTACAGAATTCTTAAATGCAAAAGCTCAGAAGCTACCCTCTTCCTTATCTGCCCAAGAGATTAGCAACCTGCAGGAAAGCAAGAGAAACAGGACCTGTCTCACAAACATGTATTGGTACAACTTTTACAATGCAGTATTTAACAGAGACATAAGCCATTCCTCTTCCATCTATCATTCTCGTGCACATGCTACATATTATTAATTCAGGACCTCTGGGACAGACACATAAATCTGTATGGAGCTGGGGGTCTGGAGTGGGGAGGGGTGTTTGGGTTTTGTGGGATTTGGGAGGGGAGTTAGAAGTGCTCTGTGATCCAACATGCCATTGTCGCTCCTTTGGATCCTAACACACAATATAATTTAAACATATTTTAACAATCTCCATGATAGTACCACTGCTGCAGCATTTGTCATTTAGAACATTAATATGGCAGCTGGTTTAAATTTTTAAAAAAAATTAATAGAAAGGCTTTTTCTACACTAAGGACTAGAGAGGAGAAAAAAACCTCTTTTTTTCCAACAAAAAGACTGGAAGAAGCAAGGAAAGAAACTTGAAACAAGCAGAGATGATCTCTAGAATTCTTAAAACATGTATCAGAGGAGCCTCTTATTTTGGGGCCATCTCTGAGAAAACAGAGTAAAATTGATCCTATTTCTAAATATAAAATAGGCAGAGCATTTTACATTTRTTTTGTCTCTAAATAAAGCCATTGAAAGTTACGATTCACTTGCTTCAACTCTCAACATGTTTCAGAAATTCTTTCACACAGGAGTTTAGAAGTCCAACTTCGGATAACTTTTTAACCCTTTCAGTAAAAACTACTTGTGAACTATTACTGAGAATATTTCCAGGAGTAAATCAGCGTATGGGGTGCATGGCTTCCTTGTAATCTCACCTTCCTAGACTTCTATTTACTCTTTTTGTCCTTGTCCAATTATACTTAGCTATAAACCTGAAAAAAAAAGCCCTGATGGCTAATTTACAGAACCATCATTAAAGGAGGTCCCATATGGACTGAGCATGATTAGAAAGTTGAATTTCAAGTCTGTTCATGGAACAGATTCTGGGTTCTAAAGAAGTGCTGCTGTTTGCAGTTCCTAAATTAGGTATATTTGTTACAAAACCAGCAGAAGTAATATGCCACATC
Source organism: Cardinalis cardinalis (assembly GCA_014549065.1). Lineage (NCBI taxonomy): Eukaryota > Metazoa > Chordata > Aves > Passeriformes > Cardinalidae > Cardinalis > Cardinalis cardinalis. Next base: position 1,104,119 of record JACDOX010000073.1, read on the forward strand.
TCAAGTAGATTTATGCTTAATTGTTCCTTGATGTTTTAACTGATTTATACGAAGTGTACAAAATTAAATAATCCTCCTCTAAACATCAAGCTTTCAATACTTTCTCTCACAGTATTGTTCTGGACAACATGTCCAGCACACAGCTGGATAAACACAACATGCAATGGGTGAGCTACTGGCTCATAGGTTGGGTAAAAAGGGTTATAATGAATGGGATGACATCAGACTGGGGACCTGTGACTAGTGGGTGCCACAGGTCTCCATCCTCCGCCCTGTGCTCTTCACATCTTCACTAATGATTTGGACACAGGACTGAAGGGATACTGAGCAAGTTCACAGATGATACAGAACTGGGAGGAGCTGCTGACTCCCTCCAAGGAAGGAAGGCCCTGCAGAGAGACTAAACTGCTAAACTGAAATGCCACTCAAGTAGCCCAGGTTTTACACACATAAAAAGGATGGATATGCTTCTTCTTTTCAAAATTATTAGGAAATTCCCTTTGAAAATTATTAAAGCAACTTTGAACTATCTGATGTATTAAAATGACTCATTAATGGTATAGAAAATGTTACTTAATTTTTTTCAAGTCTGCAGCTGATAAGACACAAACTCATCTGAGGTTAGCTCAGCTAGTTAGAGCAGAGTACTAATAAAACTAAGGTTGTGGCTTCATTCCCTGTTTGGGCCATTCACTTAAGAGTTAGACTTGATCCTTGTGGGTCCCTTCCAGCTCAGAGTATTGTGTGATGTAGCCAAGTACACATAAAAGGAAAACAATTATATTGCACTGTTAATCCATTACATTGATTTTTTCAACTGGATCAGCTTTTGATATTGAATGATAATCAAGCTGTAATTCATGCCAGACCAAAAAAAAAATATCTTGATGATATTTTCAAGATTTGGAATATTGCCTAGAAATACTATGTTAAGTAGCTATGGGACACGTGAAAAGGTTAAGGAGACTAGAATTAGAGAAAACATCGCTAAGCAATTTAGAACTACTTTCGGACCTGACTAAAGAAAAAGAAGAAACTAAGCAAGATGGAGATGAACAAAGCCTGTGATTTTCAGATTTAAGACTCTGGAAACAGTTGCACAAATCCAAAGCTCTCTGAATAAAGCACTATTGACAGTAAACTTGAACTTGTACTGTCTCGTACACAGAAAGGCAGAAAAAAAAATCTATAAATGCACTTCAGCATTCTTAGGTAACAGGCTTTTCAGTACAGGTAGACAGATTGCTCAGACAGTAACATTTTTTAATTTGAAAAGCTTTTACTTACTCTTTTCTTCCACCTGACCACACTCAAAAGATAATTTCGGTAGATTATCAAGCATTTTTGATTTCCTGTTTGCCTATTATTTTCTTTCTTCCTAGGAAATATCTACTCTAATGAAGATATGCCAGCATAAAAACCTGAGATAGATTTAAGAATCAACTCCAAATCACACATCTAAGGCATGAAGAAACCTGTGCATTGATTCATTTTATCCTGCATAAAGCAAGAGGCAAGCTGCCCTACAGTACTGTCCATTTAAAGTCCACAAACTGTGTTGGAATTCAATATCAGGAAAAAAATACAATTACTAAAGAAACCCATTGATTTTGGAATTTTCATTGGCAGAGAATGCACAGTAGTCATGGCAAGGAATTCTAATGAAACTGCATTTAGTTTACTCCTATTTTTTTTTTATTTCAAATTCTAGCCATATGATTTTCTATAACTTTCATTGCTAAACTGAAGAGTCTTCCACTACATCGTATCTAATATGAAAATTGGAAAACACTGCATTTTCGAATTCTTTACATCCTAGACAACAAAAAATTGCTTTCAATTCTTTAATCCATGTCCTAAATCTTCTTTGCCCCACAACTATTTTTTATTATGAGGTTTAAACATCATATTGTAATATAATAAGCTAAGAGATGTTACATCAAATACAAACATTGTACTTCAACTCAGGACTGCTCTTTTCATTGTTTTAGAAACAATTATTTCCTATTAGTACCTCATTTCATTAAGGTTTTCTCACATCTAAAATGACGTCTTGTGTTCTGTATTTACTGATTTCAAATATTTCGTCTAAAGAAAATGTGCTTTGATAGAAGAAGATGTATGTACAATTAGGTATGAAACCTAGGATGCATGTGGCTCTCATCTTTTAATCAAAAGAACAATACATTTTCTGTGTCAAATACAAGATTTTTTTGTGGACTTGCCAAATTCAGAAGTTATTCTCCAACTCTTCAGATGCCAAAGCCTCTCTCAACAATCTATTTTATCCCTCCTGTCCCTCATTTGTCTTCTCCTTTTCTTCAAGCACTTTTTAAAAGAGCTTGTCAAATCTGCTTTATAGCTTAGATGGGGGAACAAAGGGCAAAAAACATCATTAAGTATCAATCTCCTAGTTTTAACAGCCTGGGTGCAGGGATATTAGAATCCAGAACTCAAAAACCATGATCTAACCTAACAGTTATGACTTCCCCTTTTAATTTTTTTAATGGGGTCTAAAATATATACATGTTTGAACAAGGGTGGGAGGGGGTGAAAGTTAATCCTGGTTGCCATGTCACTCTACAAATCAAAAGCAAGCAATCCATTACAGATAGTTTTGAAGGCAACAGTACTACAGTGGTATTCCTGATGGATTTAGAAATTATGGTCTGTGCAACTTCACAGGCATTAAGCATGAAAATAAAACCATTAGATCTTCTCAACAAATGGAGTCACTATTGAAGGATATATTTTTTTTCCTGCTCACAGTTGGGTTTTTATTTTTCCAAATTGGAAACACACCATATAGAGGAAGTAATAACATTGCAGTAAAGTATTCAAAGCCAAATTTTTACTCACATTGATTATCTTTTACATTTTGAAGTATTGCCTTTGTACATCCATCTGTAAATGTTTATCTGATAGGAATTCAAACCCTTTCCTTCATTAAACCATTCTATGGGTACACTACCATACTTTTGTTATATCTTTGAGCAAAGGGGAAAAGAAATATGACATGGATGGTTTTTCATCCACCTTCTAAATTCAAAATCTGTATTCCTTTTTCTAATGCACACAACTCAGAGAAATACATATATTTTTAGTTTCAGTTTTATCACTATAATATTAAGTGCACATGAAAAATTATTCTTCTGATCATATTATGAATGGCTTCAGGAGTATTTGAGTCTTTCTCCATTTTTATCATACTAAAATTATTTGCACATCCTCAGATAAAAAAGGAAACTGCCATCTTTAGGTGGCTAGTAGATGACAGACTGCAAATAAAAAAAAAGGTGGGATCTTTCCAATCTCAAAGTTAATTTGTTTATGCCTCAAATTAGTGTCCATCAACAAACCTCATGCCAAAAAAATAAGCTTCGATGAAGGAGCAGGTGGGAGGAGATACCTGATTGAGTCTTTCTTAAAGGAGAAGTCTTCTCTTCAGGCATTCATTCCAGATCTCAAGTGCACATCTTTATTGTTTGACCAGTAATAGTTTTTCTACATTATTTGGAGTGTGAACCAGGCAAATGTTTGTTCACAGTAAAGTTTCCTAAAGGAACCCTTGTATCATCACTACAAAGATAGTGCACATCAGTTTCTATTGCTTGTGCTCTAACAGCTAAGTGAAGGAAAGCTGCTTACAGACTTGGGCACACAAGAAAGGATACCTAGCTTCTTTCATCACATAGTGTAAATTCCATCAGGAAAAGCCTTCCTAAAGATAGGGGAAGCTGTACCCTTTTTTACCCTGTGTCAAGTAATTTATTAAATTTGCAATTTCAGAGACCCTTATGCAGACATTTCTGAAAAGGATCATTAAGTCAAATGCACAGTGAAGAAAAGGTGCATTTTTAATTCAACAGCTGACAAGCTACATGCAATACTTTAAGCTGCCAGTCTCTTTCTCGTACATTTGCTGCAGAAGTTCATGCGCTCCTTCCCTTTTTTACAGGATACTAAAATCAACAATCTGATGCAGAAATTGGTCACTACATTTTCAACTGTTCCCTGCTATACATTAGGCTTCATTTTTCAGGGTGTAAAGTGCTCACAGCTGCCATGAATTTCATAGTTATTGCAAACATGACTATTACACACAACAGATTTTATCTAGCTGTTGGAGATACCCACAGAGATTCTGCAACAAATGCCAGCTGTATTTCCTCAAAAATATGCATCACAACAAGTTACTGCAAAGTAGTAATGGGAAAATGAGGGCAAGTAAGAGTCTAGATAAAACACAATTAAGCAGGGCAACAGATTAATTAAATAAGAAATTATTAATGGTCAATGTAGTCTCTTAGAAATAAATTCATTTAAATTAACTCGCATAAGTGGCTCAACACATTGACTATCTTATGAGCATTGGCTGCAGATATTATATTCCTTGGATTTTTTTCAATCACCAAGTTGTTACGTAGTGAATCATATCTAAGCAAGAAAGAACCTAAATTTACTTCTCAATTTGCTTGATCTCTTTCACAGAAAAATGCCATACCATGATAACTATTTATTTATGAAATTCATATCAGGCTATAGAAGCAATTCATAATACAAGAGCAATTGTTGATAATGTTGCTCTAAAACAGAAAAGAAAGATGAGGTGACAAAGAAAAAAAAGGAGATTCCTCAAATAAAATTTGCTTTATAGTTCAATCAATGCAATTTAAATGTAAGATAACCTCCACAAAGAGCTCTACTTTGGAAAAAAAATGGACCAACAATTAGTATAGGCACTGCTGCAACTTGCAGAAACAGGCAATGAATATAATCATACATGGAAAATTTCTAAAGGCTTGAAAGAAATTATATGAAGACAGTATCATACATAATGAAGCTTCTGTTGTCATGCTGATACATGAACCATTTCCCTCTAAAAATGCTATTTTACTTCAATTTTTACAAGATTTTCTGACATAGTTTAAGATATAATATTTATTTCCTAATAATGTTTGAAGAAATTATTATTAAAAGCATTTATATATATACACTTTTATATAACTGTGAAATTGGATTTCCCATTATGAATTAGATTATACACAACTCTAAGTGTAGCTATAAGAAATCACCACTTTTACAAATCAGTTTAATTTCCCTGCATTGCAGTCACCTAAAGCCTCCAATCACTGCACACAGGCATGTAACACATGAAAGTGAAGTTGTATAGGGAACATGCTGGATTTTAAAAAAATATTCGCTGAGTACTTGCTCTGAATTTTGTTAATGTGTAGCAGCACTGTTGAGCTGTAAAAACAGTGATCACTGAAGAAACATTAAATAATGAGCTTTTTCTTTGTATTTTTTGTTAGCACCATTTTCCTTTTCATGTTTCTTTTTGCCCATTTTTCACTATCTACCACCTATACATGATAAAATGATTACTTTCTGCCATCAGAAAAAGTTCATAATTTATTATTATTATTATTGTTTGTCTATGCAATTGTGTTAACCAAATAGCTCTGCTGAAGTACTTAAATAAGGTGATAAGATTCTGTTGTCTGAACAACACATACTACATGAGGGCTTTTGATAATTTAAGTTACAGCAAGATAGTTTTACTCAAGTAAGAGACATGATTCCACCTTACAACAGGACTGCCCACTAACATTATTCATATGAAAATAAAAGTAAATGCTTACCACATCTTTTTAAGCATCACCTATTATCTCACAGTGTAACGTGGCATAGTGGTGACTTTACAATTAGGAAAGCACAAAGGACAGCTATAGGCACAGGATAAACTGCGATTATCTTGCAAAGGTAACTAAACAGAAAGTATGCAGCTACAACTTATGCAGGCAGATCCAAAGTGCTGCAGATCTGCAGACAGAACCAAAGGAGGGAGCTTAGGCAGCTCAGCTAAAAGCAGCCAGCAGTAATCATGGTCAGATGCTAAATAACACTAATTCTTTTGATGGGGTTTTTAACATATTCCAAGGACTCCTGAGGCCACACCTACACTAAAACTGTTACAATCCAGGCTAACCTATTTACCTCAGACCTGCTTATGATTTCAAGCTATGCATTACTTGTAGACATATCCACATTACTTAAAACATAGGAAACACTCTCAACACGCGATACAAGTAACATCCCACTCTTTAATATTTGAATAGCTGCCATGGTTGTAGGCCCACAACACACACACGGTTTCTGCACAGGAATTTTCTAACAATTGGATGCCTATAACAGAAGATTTCTAGCCATAAAACTGTTGTCTTCCTGGGTCAGCTGCTTTAACTTTAGATAGATGTAATGAAAATTATGTGAAGGGAAAATGTAGCACAAAGGAGTGGATGTTTCCCATATTTATCACTGAATTACTTTGATGCAACAAAACCTAAGAATGTTTTCCTAAAAGTGCTCAGATTTTAATGCCAAAACTTTAATAAAGCACAACTGCACCCCATTTTATCTCTGTCCATTTAAAAAATAAAAAATTTTAAAAACTAGGAAATTAGCATTTCTTGTTGTAAAGTATATTTTTATCAAATGTTTCCTGCCATATCTATATATAGGTATGTGTATGTGGGTCTTACCTTAAAGGCAGCTGTTAATTACCTCGGGAATAATTCACCCAGTCATTAAACYCCAGTATATTATTGTAGGATTGGGCACAAGAGCATCAAGAACAAAGCAGTGGAAAAGTGCTGAGGTACTAACATGGCAATGAAACTAACAGGCAAAATTCTTTCTACAGCAGGAACTGGTACAGAACCCCAGATGTCCAGGAAACCAATGTAAAATTAAATTTTAAGTATATATATATATGCACGTAGCTACCAAGTTGTGTTTGCAACACTATATAGACACCCTTGAAAAATAATAGGCTTGTTACTTCTGCATTTTTGTGGCTCTATGAGGAGTGCACAAGTAACTGAAAACAGAAACAGGACAAAAGGGGGAGAATCTATTTCAGTTACACATGTATAATTGCATTTAGTGAACTGAATTCTGCCAAGTCAATGGAACAGCATGTGACATAAACCAGCTTAAAATTAGGCCACAAGAATCTATCCAAGCGACAATATTTCCAAAATGTGAATACCTATTAAGAGTCTCTACTGCACATAACATCATATTAGCTCCATAATGCTTTGGTCCTGCTTCATGAATGAAAAATGCTTTAAAACTCAACCAAGTTGCAACACTAAATAGGAATAGCGACTCAAGAGACAGCCAACTGAACAGATTAAATATAATTTTTAATAACTGTAAAGCTGCACAGTGAAACAGAAATCCTACAAATGAAAGAACTGCAAAAGTGCACACTTTATGTGCCCGATGGCTTTTCAAAGGCTTATATTGTGGTGGAGAGCAAAAATTTAATAACTCTGGTGATACTATAATGTAGCACCAATAAGATACAGAACATTTGGAGAAGTTTAACAGCAGACAGCTATAACTAGAGTTGTTTGGAAATGCTATCTATAGATTAAATTAGCTCTATGAACAAGGGCACATGGACTGAACTTCATTTTGTTATTGTTTTCCTTTCTCCTCTTAATACATTTAGTTACTTTAAACTACTAATAATGAGGTATTGGCTGTCTGCATTTACAGTAGTTCGATCTCTCTCCACATCTGGCTGGACTTATGTGCATATCCTCATTACTATGAGAGAAGATGATTGCTAACATGCACTCAAGGCTGAAGGCGTTATTATGACCACAGCTGAAAGGTACYGGAGCAGCACAATGCATCCTCAAACAGAAAGGCAGGAACAGACCTGTACATGATAGCAGTACTTCCCACACCTGGAAGCAAAACACACACATGGAACACAAGCTTCAACACTAACAGCTTCTAGAACTTCTAAATGTGCACATAGGGTCTCTGAGCCATTGGATTAGTGCATAAACTACAACAGCTTTTTCTGAAACTATATAAAGCCTGAATTTTTACTTTTGAAGGTACTCAATACTTGCAAGATGACATCTGTCAGGATATGTCTGGTCCAAACATCCTGGAATGTAGAATTGAGCTACCCCAGTTTGCTTGAAATGGGGTAGCTTTGTCAAGGGAAGCATCTAGTCAAAGCAATACATATTCAATGAAGTTCTAATAAACAGCTGGACAAGGGAATATCCAGGGTGAGTTATTATAAAATATGATACAAAACTAGAGCAGAAGAAAGGGTGAGGAAAAAAAATATATTAAGAGAGAATGAAAATGTATGCAACAGATTTATGCAGATCAAGGCATTCCTTCTTYACTACATCAGTGGCCTGGCATGTGATGTGAGCAGCATAATAATAATTTTATATATATGGTAAATATCTACCAGCTGTATTCTAAGGCACAAACCATAAAATGCAGCATAAAACAATTAAAATCAACAGAGACAAAGTTCAGGGTACAGAAAGCTTTTGGTCCACAAAAATGGCAGATGTTATATTTGAGTGACTGAAGACCAAAAATATGAGTGAGAGCAAGTGTAACTCAGTTTTTAAAAGTATAGCTCAATCCATGTGCCAAAGGGTTATTTGATTGAATATGGCATGATTGCCATATTCCTAGTGAGGCAGAGAAAGAAAAAGAAAAAATTATTTTAAAACTTTAATTAGGCCACAAGCTAAGAAAATTCAGTAACTCTTTCCAATGGATTTCAATAGGTCTTTCCAAGTTCAAGTTAAGAAATCCATAAAAATTTACACTGTGTTGATATTAAAGCACAGAGTTTTTCCAGAGTTTTAGGCTGGTGGAGAGAAGCATTCATATCTCAGTTTTTTAGCAAAGTATCCCTGAAGTACGCCTCTTCAGCAAAGTTTCAGGCTTTTCATCTTTTGGGCAGCACAAGTAGTACACTTGTAAGGACAAAACAGTAAACCCTTTATATGCTGTCTTTTTTGTTGTTGTTTAATGGTTTAATGCAGCCTTCCTCCTAAAYGCTTTCCAGCTGCAGACTTCTTCAGTGAATCCTGAGTTTTACAGCTTCTTYCAACTACAGCTACTGCTGATCTCACTCTGCCATCAATGTCTTCCTATTGTTGCTTCTGCTGTTGCTACTGCCTATTTATTTTTCACTTTCCAAACTGCCTCACTGCTACTCCAGCTCTACTCCACATTCCACCTCCAACAAAGCAGATAGAACAGCTTCTCCTTCATTTTGGGCCTGTTCCTTAGAATCCTCTTTACCAGATTTTAAGATGGAGAGAGCAGTTCAGATACTAAAACCCGCAACCTGCCACAAGCAGCAAAACCAAACGTGTTGCTGTGCTTGAATGCACAGCATGCATGGCATCTCCTATCATTAAGGAGATTATCATCAAAATCCTTACTATCCAGATGRGAACTGAAGCACTGAGAGATTAAAGCATTTCTTCAGGACTATGCCATTTAGCTGTGAAAAAACAGGAATCAGAAATGTTCCTGTCATCAGTTCACATGCTTATCATGCTGCATTGGCTGCCTTCCTTAAATCATGCAACTTCTTTATACAGAAAACTAAGTCAACCACAAATACTCTGTGCTGAGTTCTGCTGTGATTTCCTTCACAGTGGCTGGTATGAGGCTGTGTTTTGGATTTGTGCTGAACACAAGGTTGACAAAGTAGAGAGATTTTTGCTGAGTAGAGCTTTCACAGAGCCAAGGAATTTTCTGCTTTCTGTACTGCCACACTGGGAAGGAAGTTGGGGGTGCATGGGAGGTTGGGAGGAGACACAGCCAGGACAGGTGACCCCAACTGACCAAAGGGATATTCCAGACCATATGGGATCATGCTT